>CAOLHI010001365.1:0-393513 GCA_948474755.1 Ctenosaura bakeri
GTTTTTGTGATTAATCACTATGCTTTAATTATGTTCAATTTGTAACAATGAAAATACATCCTGCATATCAGATATTTACACTACGATTCATAACAAGTAGCAATGAAAATAATTTTATGGTTAGGGGTCACCACAACATGAGGTATTAAAGAGTCGCAACATTGGGAAGGTTGAGAACCACTGCTTTATGGTATAGCAGGAAAATTTTGCGGAATATTCACTGTGTTCTGTCATGCCTTTGCCTTATCACATCTGAATTGGCAAAAGAGAGTGGCGGGAGAGGAGCTCAAACTGGCTCCTTGCTAAGGCCATTGGTCCTTCCTTCCTTCCTTCCTTCCTTCCTTCCTTCCTTCCTTCCTTCCTTCCTTCCTTCCTTCCTTCCTTCCCTTTCTCTTCAAACTCAAACTCAGTTTTGGTTTCTTTTATATGAGAACCCAGCTCTTTAATAAAGGTTAATCTCCATTTGTCTGGTCACCTCATGTAGAAATATTGATAGATGTGTCTACCAATGATCAGAAGTAGTAAGTTGTGTTGTGTTTCAGTGGAGCAAGAAGAGCACAGACCACTGCATCCGTTTATTCAACACAGGCAACAAGAACATCAACAGGATTGCTGTTGCTTATCTAGGGTTTATTTTTTTAAAAAAACAAATCCTAATTTTTCACTTTTTTATTTGGAACTAAGCTAGTCTGACTCTCTGAGCCTTGTGGACTATTACTATGCTCTTTATCACACAACAAAGAAGTGAAGCAAATAGAGCAAATGCATTTCAGTTTGTAGTACATTTTCATGGCAGGCTACACATGGGTTTTGCTAAGATGGCAGTCATGAATTTGATGCGCTATAAATTGCTAGTGAATTAGGGCCCTAAGGGTTGTTTAAATATTGCAATAATCATCTTGTCAGGCAAAACCCCAAATTCTGCTCAGAGTAAGCTGACGCTTATCGGGAATGGCACAATAGAAGGTTATTTAATTTGGATCATGCTGGATTGGAAAACTGGCATCTGCAGGAGAGAAATGACCCAAATTGGAAACGTTCCGTGTAATGGGAGCCAGAGGGGGAGGAAGCCTACAAAGTATATGAAACACACACACATTACTTGGCTGTAAAACCTTTGGTTTCCTTCACTTCCTTCAAAATAGTGGGTGGTATATTTTATTTTATTTTAGTTACTCTTGTTTGGCTCATGTTTTAAAAAAGGCAGTGGAAGTCTTGGTGCCAGTTGCACATTTTGGCTTAACCAGCTTCTGACTCAGATCTAGCATTAAAAAATGGGGAGGATCCTAAGTTTACTTCACTTGCCACTTCTACAGGAGAATGGAAGAAATCAGGCTAGAAGGCAAAGACCACGGAGAGACAGTGAGTGAGAATGCATGGCTGGGATTTTGCCTCCTTAAACAGGAAACAAAGTAGGCTCTGGGAAACTGTATTTCAATAGCAATAGCAGTTACATTTCTATACCGCTTATTTCACTTATTTCACATAGGAGAGGAAGGAAAATATATCCGTGAGTTTATTGTGAATGTATCATTCAGTGATAAAATGAACACAAACACACAATCAATTCAAAGTAATTTATCACTAGTCAGAAACATCCAGATCTTTTATGGATTATAATTTCCAGAATGTCCCATGGGGGTTTGGGGAATGGTAATCCCAAAATCATACTTTTCAAGCTCTTCCTCTAATATCTGATTATCAGAAATGTATCTGAATATGGTGTAAAAAAAAGAGGAGGGGAGGTATATGTAGATCTTTATTAAGCTCATTCTCACATGAATGAATAAAGAATTTCCGGAGTTTCATTCTGAGAAGTGAGAGGTTTATTTTAAACTCCTTATTAAAAAACAGATATTTTTCACACATACAGGAAGGGTGTTTTTTGTTTTTTGCAGTGTTTCTACTGAAAATATCCCCCCCCTTTTTTTTTTTGCTTGCAAAACCCAGTAGAAAACAATGGTCCTTGTGCAAAATACACTTTTTCTGTATCGCCTGCCACAAATGCTTTTCCAACAAAAAAACCCCGAATGTCTCTTAAGCAAGTGAATTTGTATACAACTGACTCAAAATGTGAAAAACCTCATTGTACTTTACCATTGCTTTGATTAGATATCTCAATATGTCAAGACAAGAAAATCTGTAAGTTTTTCTTCCATTTCAATACCTAGCTATTTGGCTTTGTAGCTGTGGGGAATGGAAGAATATAGTAGATCCTAATGGTTTTCCAGGGCCTAAATACTCTGAAAGCACCAGATCCCCTCTGGTCTTGGATTCTAAGCAAGATCAGCCATAATTAGTACTTGGGTGGGAGAGTGACAATGAATATCAAGTACTGTGGGCTATATTTCAGAGGAAGGAACTGGCAAAACCACCTTTCCTAAGGCCCTTTCCGCACCTTACCTCCTTCTGGCACTGGGGTGCGGGGATTGCATGAGCAGCCTCTGGCAAAAGGTTCTTGTGTCCAGGGTCCCTCGGCTCCGCATGAGCTGCCTGCTCACATGAGAGCCCCGCGTCTTCCTTCCACAGTGCAGCCTGGGACCTTCCCAGGCTGCGCTGGGGCAGGAAGCATGACCAGTGCTGCTCCAGAGGCTCTGCATGCCAGGTAGGGGTGCACAAGGCCTGGGAGCAATGCGCAATCGCTCACAATTTTTGGCTTCTAGCCAAAAATGAAAAGGTGCGTGATTGGTGCCTGCTGGCCCCTGGAGCATCGTGCGATTGTGAGTGCATCTTCCAGATTGCTCCTCACAATCAGGCAATGCTCCAGGCACCCTTTCGCATGGAAAATGCTGTGTGAAAAGGGCCTAAGAAAGCCCTATGAAATTCATGGGGTCATCTAAGTGAAAATTCACCCAAGTTCTTGGTGTCTTTTTGTTCCAGTAGCAATATTTCCTTGATACGACCCACTTCTGTTTCATGTTGCTAAGGTCCAGGAAAAGTAGCCTGCAGTAGCAGTCATATGGGGCCTTCATTTGGATATGGGTGGTGGCACTTAGGATTGGGTCAATCTATATGTGATGGCAGCAGATCTATGCTTGCTATGAGGTCTGCTCCAATTATGTAAGAAGGACCAAGACGGACTCCTAATTTTTGAAGCATAAGAGATATCCTGATAAGGACTGCAGAATGCTCTGCTAGCCTGAAGTTTATCTGTCCTTCTCATCCCACCACTCATCCCACCACACATTCAGCTCCTGGAAATGCAGAGTGCAGATAATGCACAATTTACATGAAAGTTTATAAAAGCTATGGGCACTGTGTGGAAGTGTTTTTGTCTTTTTCTGGGCAAACCAGGCCAGTAGTGTCAGAACTAGCCTAGAAAGATTTTAGCCATGAAGAGGTTTGTGACTTTGATAATGCTTTATATCTCCCTATTAAGTAACATCAAACTAACCCTAATCCTTTTGCAAATGTTAAGACTTGACAAAATCTTTTGCTTGGCACTGTATCCCTGGGCTACCAGCCACTGCAGCTAACAAGCACAGCAGTCAACATAAATAAAACAGCAGAGAGCTCCTTCTCCTCTATAGTGTGGCCTTATTACAGTTGGGCTATATTTTATCTTTCAGATTCAAAGTTTTGCTTTAAATTCTGCATATCACAGCCATACTAAATATCCCCTCAGACAAGACACAAAGCTGCTGAGTAAGATCCCTGCAAATCAGGGAGGCTTTTTCATAAGGCCAACATGCATAATTTATATCTGCATACAATTAGCCTGTTTACATTTATACATTTTCTGTTTCCTTTTATGTGGAGTATTCCACAAGATACTTGGTAATGCATTCAGAGAAAAATTCTTTCTTTTTAAAATAAAAGCTGCAGGACCAAACAATTTATAAAACCTAACACCTAATAAATACTTTATGAGGAGTGGGGAGGGGGAAAGGTGTGTTTTCTTAACACATAGAAATGTATTTACATTACAGAAGGGTTAGCTCTTTTTCTCCTCTTGGAGTTCCATCTGACTGCAAATTCATAATCTCTTGGCATTGCATTTATTAAATTGCACAGGTGAATGCATTTAAGAATGACTTGACAGTTCTCTGTACAGTCCAGAAGGATCATTATTACTGGCTCATTCATACTGCTTTTTGGACCAAGGAAATATAGCAATGGGGAGGACTTTGCCTATTGAGTTTCTAGCTGCTGTGGAAAGTATGATGGTGATCTCCAGATTTATATAGCCATGCTTGCAAATGGTGCTTCCTCATTAAGATTCCTGTAGCCATTTAAAGTAAGAAATAGAGCTAAATTGTTTTATTTTTAATACAGTATTAGAAGTTGAGTTAAAATATTTTATTTGGGGAGTGATATTAGAGTGACTTGACGTAGGTCTGCTTACAGCTCCTTTGGTGCAACAACTCCACTAGCTAGCAATTTGTTTCTGGGCACAATTCATTGTGCTGGTTTTGACTTACAGAGTCTGACAGGGCTCAGGTTCAGGTTATTTGAAGGAAGGTATGCTCCCTTATGTTCCTGGATCTGCTGGGAGACCCTTCTCTCTGTCCTACCACCCTCACAGGTACATCTACTCGGAGCAGATTGTTTGTCTAACCACTTGGAGAGGCTAAATTGCTGAGTGCAGTTGACAGGACTTTCGCTGTAGCTGCACTCTGGCTGTGGAACTCTCTCTAAAGAAAAGTCAGTCTGAATCTTGCAGGCAGCTAAGATTTTATTATTTTTATTGGCCTTCTGTCTTTAAAACCAGTGCTGATTGCACTGTGTGTACCTTTTAACCTATTTTTTAAAGTAATTCTCTCAGTCTGTTTTTAAATGTCAGCCAAGATCCTGCATTGTCAGCCGTAACTATGACAATAGGGCTCCACTGTTATAGTTACATCTTCCAGTTTGACTCCCCAACTCACCTCAGAACCAAGCTGCACCAACTGAAGGAGTTCCCATGGGGAAGGGGTGCTTAACAATGGCACTTTTTGCATGGCATTTGCCATGGGAAAGGGCCCCTTGAGTGTCGTGCAAATGTGAGGAGCAGTCCACACAACGCACTCACAATTGCACAACGCTCCAGGAGCTGGCAGGCGCCAACTGCGCACTTTTTCATTTTTGGCTGTGAGCTGAAAATGGCGCATGACTGCACATCGCTCCAGGGTCCTGTGCACATTTGCCATGCATGTGGGGCTCCGGAGCTGCGGTGCTCATGCTTCCTGCCCCAGTGCAGCCTGGGAAACTCCCAGGCTGCACTGCGGAAGGAAGAGGTGGGGGTCTTGCGCGAGCAGGTGGCAGCTGCAGAGCTGAAGGAACCAGGATGTAAGAACCTTTCACTAGAGGCTGCTTGTGTGAGCCCTGCACCCCAGCTCCACAAAAAGGTACGTTGCAGAAAGGGTCAATGACTGATCCAGCCCCCTCCCACCAGCAAGACACAGTGCTTTGTACTACACCTCACTGGCAGGAAGGGGCTGGATGTGTTGCCATACTGTGCCTGCTCTCCAGCACCTCAGAACTCCCTTGGCTGGGACAGCTGCCTGACTTGTAAGGTGGGTTTTGAGGGACATTTGCAGTAATTGCTATGATGGCATAACCATAAATGGGGATTGCTGTATTTACAATAATGTAAATTGCTGTATTTACAATATATTTACAATGATTGTATTTACAGTGGTGCACATCTGGCTTACAACATTCTTTGCTATTGGTTAATTTTTAAAATGGTGTTTTTAACCTGTTGTACATTGGCTTTTGTTACTGTTGGCATGTGCCTTTAAGTTGATTCTGATTTATTGTGATCCTGTCTTAGGGTTTTTCTGGCCAGATTTATTTATTGGAGGCTTGTAATTCCCTTTGTCTTAGATTGAGTGATTGTGACTTGCTCAAGGTCACCCAGTGGGTTTCTTTGTCTGAGTGAGGATTTGAACCCTGGTCTTCGAGATCCCTAGTCCAATGCTCAAACCATTATACCATGCTGAACCCCTTATTGGGCTAGGAGGTGATAAATAAATGAATAAATAAATAAATAAATAAATAAATAAATAAATAACATACAGTATATTTCTTCTTCTGACCATCAGTGTCACTGCAAGAGAAGAGATGGAGCTACCTAAAACCCCAAATGCCCTTCCATTTGCTTCCAAGGATCTCTGTATCTCTTAGATTTTTAGATTGTTCTCAGGATGGAGGCTGTTTTGGATGGCCTACATATTGGTCTATGTGCGCACCAGTGTTCTTATCTGGTCTAAGGATGTTTCATATGTTTACAGAAGGCAATATTGTGGAGGAAAGTCAAAGCAGGGTTACGGAAGATATTGATGTAGTCTTTGCCTTTGCAAAGCCAGAACCAGCCCACTGGATATGGTTTTGGAATGAAGACACAGTGGATTCTGGAAGAATTCTTGGCCCCAGAGAAATCCAAGACTTGTCACAGAAAAGGGGCTGAATAAACTTATAAACTAATTTGTAAACTTATAAATAGTTTATAAACAGTGCTCCAGGTTCTGGAAGGTAGCTGTACAAGAGTGCTTGTTATTATCATGTGCCTTCAGGTTGTTTCCGACTTGGGATAACCGTAAGACAAACCTACTATGGGGTTTTCTTGGCAAGACTTGTTCACAGGGAGTTTGGCCTTTTCCGCACAGGCTTAAAGAAACAGTGCAGAGTGTCCTCCAGAGAGGATGTCTACACCTGGGAGCAGACTGGGTCGGGCCTACTTTGTGTAGATCCACACCTCAGCCCACTCCTGAACGACCCGAAGTGGTTGTTCAGTGTGCTTTTGAAAGACCGCTTAAAACAGGTCTTTCAAAAGCATGGAGCGCGCCACTCTGTGGCCGTGCTCCGGTGCAGATTTGCAGGCTTGCACCAGTGCGAGCTTGCAGATCTGCTGGGGGCAGGCTTTAGGCTGGCGAGCTTCACCGGTTGGTGGAGAGCCCCGGAGCAGTGCGGAGCGCGGCCATGCACTGCTCCCGACCAGCCTGGACCCGCAGGTGGAGCACAACGTTCCGGTGAGTACCGGCATGGGGTGATTCCCTCGCCCTGTGTGGAAAAGGCCTTTGCCTTCCTCTGAGGCTGAAAGAGAGTGACTTATCCAAGTTCACCCACTGGGTTTCCACAGAAGTGCTCCTGGCCAGTCAAAAGGCAGATCAGAGAATAGGAACCTTGCCTGTGCTGGATGGGGTTACACTCCGCCTGAAATCTCAGGTTCACAAAGTTCGTGATCTCCTGGATTCAACCCTGAGCCTAGATGCCCAGGTTTCAGCAATGGCCAGGAATGCATTTACACAGTTAAAACTTGTGTGCCAACTGCTACCCTTCCTGGAGACATCAGATCTGGATATAGTGACACAAGCCTTGATTCCTTCTTGGTTAGACTATTGTAATGTACTCTATGTGGGACTGCCTTTGGAAACTGTTCAGAAATTTCGGTGGATTCAAAATGAGGCAGCTAGAATGCTGACCAGGGCCAATTACAGGGAGCACATAAGTCACTTGTTAAAACGGCTTAACTGGTTACCTGTTTGTTTCTGGCCACAATTCAAAGTCCTGGTGATGACCTATAAAGCCCTATATGGCTTAGGTCCAGACTATTTGAAAAACTGTATCACCGTATGTGAGCCTGTTAGAGCCCTAAGATCTGCAGGGGAAGGCTTTCTCTCTGTTCTGCTACCATCTCAGGCTCACCTGGTGAGGACATGGGAGAGAGCCTTCTCAGGCGTTTTCCGCACTTTGATTTAGCGATGGGGCAGAGCGTCCTCCAGCGAGGATGTTTGCACTTAGGGGCGGACTGGGTCCAGACTACTTTATGTATGTCCGGACTTCAGCCTGCTCCAGAACGACCAGAACTGGTGGTTCGCCGTGCTATTGAAAGACTGCTTAAAAGAGGTATTTCAATAGCACAGCGCGCCCCAGTCCGTCGCTGCGCTAATGTGTAGATTTGCAGGCTCGCACCAGCGCAAGGCTGCAAATCTTCCAGGGGAGGGCTTTAGGCTGGCGAGCTTCTGCAGTTGGTGGAGAGCCTCCACCAACCGGAAAGCGTCATTTTCGTCCCCAGAGAAGTGTGTAGCGCGGGCACGCACTGCTCCAGATCAGCCTGGATCAGCGGAGGGAGTGCGCCAGCCCAGTAAGTATCAGAATGCCCCGTTTCCCCCCAAAGTGCGAAAAAGCCCTCAGTGGCTGCTCCCGCTCTGTGGAATGGTCTTCTGCTGGAGGCTAAGCTGGCCTTCTCCCTGCTTTCTTTTTGTAGGCAGATAAAGACATTTCTTTTTAAGCAGGCCTTTAATGGGTGAGCAGGAGAGCATTTTTCTTATTTATTAGCTGCTAATAAAAAATACTGTTAGTTTTATAATCTTATATGTTTTTTTAATGTTTTTAATTGTTTAAATGCTTTTCATGTTTTTTAACTTTTCAGAAGCTGCCTTGTGTCCCATTTTGGGAGAAAAGGCGGCATATACATCCAATAAATAAATAAATAAATAAATAAGAGTTCCACAGCTGAACAGGGATTTGAACCCTGGCCTCCAGAGTCACAATCCAATGCTCAAACCATGACTTCAGGATTACATTCAGGATTATTTTAGGTATTCTTTTAACTACAGATACATTATGGATAGACACACAAGGTATATCCCATCCTACAAAGAAAAAGAAGTGATAGTAGTATACCACATTCTATGGTCTGGATCAGTGGATTTTGCATAGCTAGGTTAGCAGGTCACAATGAATTGTTTAGAATGATGAAGAATGAACTCATCTGTGAGGAGCTCCTACGGGATTTTCTTAAACTGGGTGAATGGGCATCTCATAGGTATCAAATTGTCCTCTGTGGGAACAAAATATTGGAATAGCTAGCCATTTGGCCCCATCTACCATGGTTCTTCATGTTTTATGAAGTACAGTTTGCTGTTCCAAGCTATGGCACACCTGAATTTTAAAAAATGCATTTTAAAAACATTCAAAATGTGTTAGTATATTCATCACCTGCAGCTCTTTGAGTGTTAGTGATAAGAGTGAGCTTTAGGGGGAAAGTTAAAACAACAACATACCTTTAAGAAGAGAATATACATGTGTGCTAGGGGATGATTATAACATATTTTACAGAATGCCTGTGTTTCTAGAAAATTCAAACAATTAAATTGTTTCCAATTACACTGTCAGACATTGTGTTGAGTGCATTTATAGAAAATTCCTTTGAATTATAGAAAGAATGTTACAAAAATTATTCTGGGAGAAAATTGCTTCTAGTGCAGCTCCATAGATTTTCTGTAATCACCGAGGAATGGATTTCATTCTCGATGTTTGTTCTGTAAACTGTTACTCGTGATAGCATGACTATGGCAACCACATCAGTATTATAGGACACATGGTTGAGCAGTGTACTTCTCATCAATTTATTTTGCAATTGATTTTAACCTTCTTGCCTATTCTGCAAATGAGTAAATGCCTACAGTCCAGCAATAATAACAACAGTAAGGAGGAGGAAGAGGAGGAGGAGATGATGATGGTTTATTTTTGTGTTTGTGCTAAAGCTGCATTTATTTACTATATATAAGTATGTTGAAAGAAGTCTGTTCTCCATAAATACCTAGGGAAACTCAAAGGCAGAATAAAATAGAAAAAGATTACAGCAGACGTTGATGATTTCATAGCAGAGCCTTGTGGAACTATTTAAAACTTCGCTTTAAAAATTTAGATCCTCAAAGATCTAAAAGATCAAAGATCCTCTTCAGTGGCTCTGTTGTATGCTCTGCCACCCTTGAGGCCAGGCAGTTGGGCATATGTGAAAGGGCTTTCTCCCTTTTCAACCATGGAAACTACTCCCAAGAGAAATCAAGCTGGCTCCTTCCCTTCTGATGTCACTTTTATAGTGCTTTTATTCCACTTGCAACATCCTATGGAATCCTGGGGTTTGCAGTTTAGGGAGGGGTCGGCCAGGATTCCATAGGATGTTGAAAGTGGAATAATAGCACTATAACAGGCTAGTGTGGAAATGTCCTGAGTTGGGCAGTAAGGACTGTACTCTTTTGCTTAATCTTTGGTTCTTCAAATTAGGGTTGTCTGCTCTGGCTGTTACCTGTTCTTAAATGTTTGTTCAAAAATTATCTATGGTTTTAGAACTATTTTTAATGAGGAGTTTTAATTTGTTTGTAATTGTTTTGGCCATGCATTTAATGTTTGGAATGTTTTTACCCATAGTACATAGCCTCAAGTCTCTGGTTCAGTTGAGAGGTGATAAGCATAAATAAATAATTGAACAAATATTAAATTAATGAATTACTTGCAGTTAATTTCTTTTACATGGAACATGGGAAGAAATCAAGTCCCACTGAATTCATTTGAAATCTTTTACCTGCAGTCTGAAATAAAGCAGTTAGGGCAAGAGGCAACATATTTATCTCAATATAGGGCAATTCCGCACTAGGCTGTCATAGCGTTACAACAGTTCTAGTGCGGAAATGGTCATATACGGTGTAATGTTTGCGGAATGTCACACATTGGTGAGGATATGTGCACACTTAATACATAAAGGATCTGCTGTTTCAAAAGAGAAACTATTTATAGTGTATAATATAAGACCACAAAGTATTTCAGGATTCAGAATAAAAGTAAAAGAGGTGTAATAATTGCTGTTGTATTGTAACACCATTGTATTTTTTTTTTTTTGCATGACCCTTTCCGTACTGCATGGCTGCCCTGCCATGGGGGCATGATCACAGCACTCCATGGGTCGTGCTTCCACATGACATCATTGCAGTCCTGCTGCCATCTTGTCCCAGCACATTGTGCGAGCGCGATATTTGTAAAACAGAAAAACCAGGAAAAATCCATTTTACACTTACTGTTGTGTCACGCTGCTGCCTTTTCCAGCCATGTGGAAGGGCAGAAGCGCACTGGCACTGCATCCTTCCCCAGTGCAGCAATGGCAAATGCCTGGCTGAGCTGCGGAAGGGAAGAGGCCAGGGCCAGAACGCTCCCCTCTGCAGCAACCTGGCAAGGTGTGGAAGGGAGCGTTCCTGGCACGCTTTTCCTCCTGCTGTTGTGTGGAAAGGGCCCATATTTCATTATAACTGTTTGGTATCTATGTGTATAAATCTTATTTTTAAAATGTATTTTAAAAGTTTTCCAGAGTGAATTCTGAGAATAACAGAAAATATCTATGCTTCTTGCTATTTTTTTTAAATATAAAGTCTTTACATGTAAAATATTTGCTTTTTACTACAGACCAGTAAAGACCAGCCTTCATGGTATTTATATTTCCTTTTTATCTTTTCTAAGTGCTCTATTTTACAGAGCTATATTAAAATATACTTGAATGTGTACGCAACTCACAATGACTTGCCATCTGCTCATATATATTCAAATGCCAGCACAGGCACCAAATCCCAACACATACAGGTAGGTAAAGTTCACCAAATGCCAGTGTAAAGGATAAGTTGATACAATCATCCATTTCTTGCTGAGGAGAAGAAAAGTGCTATATTACATTAAAGAATAAACACAATACAACATGAAATCATTTTTATAGCTTGAAAAATTAATAAAATGGCCTTCGTCTTATAGTACAATCCTATACATGCCTACTCAGAGTTCAGTGAGTTATTGAGTTCAATGAGATTGCTCTTGATCAGCCAGAACACAATTGTTCAGTTAGTTTATCTAAACATTTTTTTCTTTTCATTGATACTGTTGTCAGGACAATATATTATATGACTAGAAGATTAGCTATTATGTGATAGCAGGTGATCCAAAGGAAAGTTAGAGAGAATATATTCATTTTCTTTAGCAATAGTATTAAATGCTCCTGACTTGAAATTAATTCTACATGCCTCATCCTCTTTGGTCAACTTGTGATGCACAAAGGCATATGTATACAAGATGATCCCCCTTTTTTTCCCTAGAAAATCAAGAAGTAATCAGGAATGTGAGGCATTCTCATTTTTTTGAGACCATGGATGTTTCAGTGCTAAAGAAAGCCTCCTATGATCACTTCCAAGACATATCAGAATCTCCTTATTAGAAAGTCCTTCCTGGGTCACACTATAGCTCAAGGAACTGAATATTTCATCTGACTAACCCATTTTCACTGCTACAGCAAGATTTCTTCAGAGATGCCTATCTTCACAATCACACTGGCAAACTGTTTGTCTTCCAATGACTACTGTATATATTGAGTCACCCTCATGTATAAGTGAAGGGCAAGTTTTGCGGTCAAAATTAAGGATTTTGATATGACCCATAGATAAGTTGAGGGTCATTCTACAGAGAGCAGAAAGCATCAGCACCACTTCAGGAGTCCAGTGAGCCAGTGAGTCCTGAGTGCTATAGCCATTTTCCCACTCAGGCATTCAGAAAGGCCATTTGCGACTGTACTAATAGGAGAGGATGGTTCTTTTTCCATTAAAAGTTAGGATACAGTATAAGCTCTTATCAAAAAAAGGATCTATCCCCTTCTCTGGAACAAAGTGGTGAAATGCAAGAGCTTAGTCCATCCCAAGAGAATCTAAAAGAAGTACTGATCCCCTCTATCTTCTTGGTGCTTGCATTCAAAAAGACCAGAAGTGGTATCACAGCAGAGAGAATAAAGGAGGTTGGTGCTTCTTTTAGATTATCCTGTTATGGACGAAGCTCTTGCCTTTTGCTTCTCTCCTCAGAGAAGGGGATGGATCCTTTTTTTTTTTGTTTTTTTTGTTTTGGATAAAAGGTACAGTATTTACACTGACCCATGGATAAGTTGACCCAAACTTTTGAGTCAATTTTTTGACTTAAATTGTTAGACTCATACAGTAATCACAAAGCAAATATGAACACAATTGAAGAAAAACATATGCTGTGACAATAGACCTTTTTCACAACTTGACCTTTTCTTTAAAACATTCTAAACATATATTCTTGTATTACAAATATACTTGTCAGGTGTATGTGTGTGTGACATTGACATGTCCAGGAGAGGAGTATTAACTAGCATTCTTTATGAAGAAGTTTCCATGACCATGTTCAGGATGGGTTTTCCCCCGTGGGTAACATTTACACATGAAACCCTGAATGTAGGTTTGAAGAGGCATAGTTCATGAAGAATTTATTGTATGCTATTTCTAAGAACTGATTCAAATTGCTATCAAGCTTCATATCTGAAGAGAAGTCTGAATCAGCAAATACCACTTCTTCTCCACTTCTACTGTGTCAGCAGGAGTCTGTCAGGATCCTTGATTTGCCAGATGCTTCCACTTTGAATACAGAAGTGCCTCCTTTATGTATTTTTTTTTTAAAAAAAACACCATCAAGGATGGACTCAGCATCCATATAATACACTGGTTACAGGGCATCTTACTTATCACTGTGCACTTGGGGTGTTTGTGCTGGTAACATATTTCATGGGAAGGTAAGTCCCAGTGCATTGGTGGACAAAAAGATGAACAGTGGGACTTTAAAAAAGTTGTTACTGTGATTGTGGTTCAAAATTTCTCTTGAGACTTTGGGTCAATTATTTTGGCTCCTTTTTGGGGACCTATGAAATGAAATTAGCACTTTCTTGCAAAGACTTTGTGACGTTTAATGCATTGAAGGTTGTAAAATCCCATGAAATTCACTCTTGGCATGAGCTTTAGACATAGAAACTAATTATTTATATTTAACTCTCCCATGAACTTTAATTGGTTTTGCTTTACTTAACTCTCCACTCCTAAGACACTTTCTGCCCACTTTTTCTGATAACAATGGCTAGGGGAAATAATTGCTCTCCCATGTGTGTACCAGACATATGTTAGACTATGAGCTGCTTCTGACCTGTCTTGTCTATAACACAGTACAGTAGTTTCTAAATCGTGCACTGTAACTTGACCCACCTATTGCCAAAGATAGTGAGAATTTTACTAGAATTTGAATACACACTTCTACACACAGTCATTACCTACTTGAAACACCCACATCTAAAGAATATGCATTTGCCTCTTGCAAGCTTGTGGGAGAAGAGGGTTTCATTGAGTGAATGACTAGTCAGTAAATGAAATGGCTGGAAAGCTACCAGAAATGTTAGACTGGATAAATTGTGCAAGTCTGATGATTCAGAACAAGCTGGCCAAATCCATCATAAGGTTCATGATTATTATCTGTTACGAATGCTGTATGAGGATGGTCTTTCTGTAGAAAAACAATCTATTACAGTAGTGTGGTACCTGCCGGCATCCCAGTACCTGAATCCTGGTACAAAGACACAGTTGTGCATCATATCAAATTCTCAGTCTATCACAGAATCAGCTGGTGGCTTGAAAGTCAGTGGAAACTGCTCTGGGCTTTGGTCTGAACTTTTAAAGGAACTATCCATCATACTGAATCATATCTCCCAAACAGATTCAGCACCATGCATAGCATACTAAAATCTAGCATTAATTAACCACTACAGCAGCCACCTCTGGTCTATAAATAAAGAAAATTCATTACTTAACTGAATGACTATTCAATAATAACCTGTGTGGGCGTGGGAGGCTTTTTAAAAATAGAATTCCAAGAACATCTGAGGTGAGGGGCATGATGTTGACCACCGCAGCATACTGAGTGCTGGTTGGGGATTTTTTTGGTGGGGGTGCAAGGGTGGGAAATATGAAGGAATGGAATAGAATGAAGAATGGCTGAGAGTCATGTGACACTCCTGACACTGCTGGACTGCATTCCTATCATCCTTCCCTAAATGCTATACTGGCTAGGACAGATAGGCATTGCATCAAATGCAATCTAGAGGACCATAGATTCCCCATCCTGCAAAATGGAGTCCCCTGAAAAAAAGCATGGCTTGCTGCTACACTCAGCAGAAACACCCTGTGAGGCAATGTTTTGTTGCTAGTCCTACTTGTCATAATCTTAAATGGGTGGGCAAATTTTCATTACATATTTGATGTCTTGACAGTATGCCTAGATACTAATATAAATATTGGCCAAGGTGTGTCTGAAGGATAAACATAACATGACTTTCCCACATATTTTCACCACACATCTCCACCATATATATTTCGTAATACCACTAGACAAGAAGATACATACACAACTGTCTTATAGAGAGGTTATATACACATCCTAATTTAGTTGCTGTTTGACAAATGGTTGATTGTATCCATCCTTAGTTCATAATGCTTGAATTAACAAAATGAGAGGTTTGTATTTACTGAGAAAGATCATTCTAGGAAGGCTGAAGGAGCAATAGCAAAAGGAAGTGCCACAGTATAGCAATTACAATGGAATGTTTAAGGCAAAATGTAAGGATCAATTAGTATAATTATTTTTCAAATGTCCAGAACTAAAGATAGATTGAGATTTAAAAGAGAAATCCTAAAAGAATAATAGAAGGAAGAACAGGCCTAAAAAAATAGCAAGCGAAAAATCCTATTCACTAGAAAATCAAGATGCAGCTGTCTAATTTTCATGAGCGTCCTGAAGTTCAATAGGTATAAATCATACACTTAAATTACAAAATATCAGCACTTTAAGTCATGCATACATACATACAAACAAGATGTTTAAAAAATAAATGTAATCTTATTTTAAACAGCTTGTGTTCCCTTCCAGAACCAATTTAGTAATTTTACCTGTAATACCCTGGTATGGTTCCTGTAAAAAAATAAAAAAAATAAAAAGTAAGTAATTTCAGATTCAGCAAGGCAGAGACAAATATTTAACGTACAAAAAAATGTATCCAATATACTGAGATTTATTACAGGGTGTCACTTTTACTTTTCACCAGTTCAGTTAACATTTGAAACTCTAGCGGTCAATTTTTTTTTTTTTTTTTAAAGGCAGACCTCTAAGAAAGAGATTCCAAGGTTGTAACTTGACATCTATGCATCGGGGGACTATACCATTTATATTATATGGTTAGAAGTTAACTCCCTTAAACTCTATAATAAAACACATTTTGGTTATGTCTTGGGAAACAAATATTTGGCTTTTCAGGATGTGTAAACACCAGTGGGTCTACCGCAGAGAAAGCAAATATTTCTGTGCAGCTTTTGCCCAGTACTCACACTCCCTGAAAGGTTTTAGGAGATTATTCTGCACAGAAATGCATATTATTTGTGTGTGTGTGTGAGAGAGAGAGAGAGAGAGAGAATCCTGGGTTTTTCACAAACAATGCACTGTTTGCAGATAGCCATGCACATTTTAATGTAGGATACCAGTCTTATACCCATCCCCAAAAAGCCACTTTTTGTGTGCAAGATTGCCTTTACCCACAAAAGTTGCAAAAGAAACCTATATATATTCTTGTGCAGAATAATTTCCAGAAAAACTCCAGAATATGCGAACTCCAGGATAGGCAAATACCAGGTCAAATCTGCACAAAATTCTTGCAGCTGTATTATTGCTGCTGATCAAGTTTCCCAAATGTCAAAACCTATGTTTTGACCAAGAAACACATAAAGGTGATTAAACTTAGCATCTTTAATTTCATCAAGCAGCCTTTGAGCACATTTCTTTTTCTATGGTGGGATTTTCCCTTTCTGTCTTTCCCCCCTGCAACTTTCTGTGTCCCCTCAAATCTACTCCAAATGATATTTAAACCCTTCAGAAAAGATCTGATAGGTATCCTGTTGGGAGGCCAGAGTAATCTGCTTTTTTTGCGGGATTGAGCTCAAAGTGTTTAGGATCTGGTGCTTAAGGACAATGAAAGAAAATTCTTATGGGACATTACTGGAATAAACAAATGTTTTCAGCATAAGCGATATCATTCCACTTGGCATAATGGGATGAACAGGCAGAAAGATTAATTTTTTTCCTGTAAGGTACAGATGGTCCCTGAGTCACAAAACATGGGAAAGAAAACAGCAGAATGGCCAATATTGCATCCTATCTGGTGAAATTTAAGGTTAGCTATCTCTCCACCTATATCATTGTATTGTACCCTGAGCTGTTGCTGTTAAGTACTTTTGAAAATTCAGAAACTCATATAATGTTAACATGGCTTGAAAGGGTTAAACATTTATTTTTAAAATATTGCTGTTAAAATATTCAGGCTTCATACATTTCACTTTTTTATATTAAGATGAGTCCTGCTGTGGGTTATGTCAGTCTTGTCAAATTCTATCTTGTCAGCCATCAGAAAGATAAATGGAACAAAGGATGGAGATAAAAAGTTAGGTTAGTATATAGAGGAGAATTTGAAATATATAAAGGATGAATAGAAAGTGAAGCAGGAAAAAGGAAAAGGATAACATGAAGGAATGAAAGATGTACTGTATAGAGTATTAAACTGCCCTTACTATTAAGTTTATACTTAATCACCATAATGGGTAATTTTAACTGTCCTCATATAGATGATTCAAATCTCCTCAGGAAAGTATGTTTTTCTAGTAATAAGGCAGGGATGTGCTAACTTTGGTTTTGTCCAACATTTGTCCATTATGAACCTTCAGGAATATTAGCTCTAGGTTAAATGCCTATGAGTACTGTGCTTCCTAACTCTGCTAGGAGCAGTGGCAATGAGTACTTTCTCAGAACGCTGCTTAGTTCACCAGCTACAACTTTTTGGAGTAAACCTGACTTGTCAACAGTCATTCAGCAATTAATTCTGTTACATTTTGACTGGTGCAATACGCTCTGCAGGAGGCTACCCATAGCAAGCAATTGGAAGCTTCAGTTGGTGCAACGTGTGGCAGCCAAGTTGAAAACTAGTGCATTCTATCAAGGTGTCAATTGTTTTGGATGTTCAGTTCAAGGTATTGATTATAACCCTGAAAGTCCTGAATACCTTGAGACCTAAGTGACTGCCTGTCTCCTTATGTACTTGGCTGGATGTTGAAATCTTCAGTGCTGAGTTTTGCTAATACCATTGCCTGTGGAGAAAGCCAGCTTGATGGGCACATGAAACAGGGCTTTCTGCAGTGTTGTGCCCACATTATAGAATGTAATCTGCACAATGTCGTCTTTAGTTTCCACTCACACTGCTTTTAGGAAAGCTGTGAAGAATCTTCCATTCAAAATGGCCTTTCAAACTGTTTTGACTAGTAATCATTCAGATGATTTTAATGATTTTAATTATTGTAATTATTTTTATTGGCTAATTTGTTTTTAATTTGCTTTTAAGTTGCTGGTTTGTTTGCTGCCATGGTCTCCAACTGTCCCAAAATGGCAGAGACAATCCTGATTTAGTTCTCTCTCGTCTCACTTTTTCAGCTTCTTTTAAAATGTACCAGTTTCTCTCTTCTCCTCCTACTTTCCCCCTTTAGCCTCAGCCTCTTCAATTGTTGAAAACAGTTCTAAGTATAAAGCAGTTTGGACTCAATTAACTTAGCAGGGGGAGAGGAGACTCCCAGTAGACTCAGGCAAAAGCAAACTACAGCAGCTCCCCCCAGCTTGTGTATTTTTCTTCAATATTAACTTTTTCCATCTTGACCACACTGATGTTGCTCAGCCACATGTATCCCAGTTTTCATCTCTGAAATGTTGCTGGATATGGAACTGTAGTTTTTACACCTATGCAAAATTGTAGACGTGTTGATCTTTGATTACAACTCATACAATTAATAAACTAACATTTTATTAATTGAATGGGAGCCTTACAAACCAACATATGCTCTTATGTTGTTGTAATATCTGTATCATCACACATAGGAAGAATGCCTGAGTCTCTATCTTCCCACTGTTACCCTGCCCTGCTGAATAGTTTTCTTTGCTTTTTGTTTCCTTATCTTGCATTTGCTAATAAAGAGGGTGTGTGTTTACCAATGTAAACTGACTGCAGCAAGTGACTTAAGAAAAGAAGTAAAAATATTTGATTTCACAATCCATTTGGCAATAGTGCATCTTCAGCACTTTTTTATTATCTGCCAATGCAACTATAGGGGAGAGGCAGAGAAAAGAAGAAATAAACAAGCATTTTGCATTAATAGCTTATATAACATTCTGGACTGAACAAACTGGTTATTTGGATAAGGACGAAGAGTTGTGACAGTGAGTTCTCTCCTCCCTTCTCTCCTCTTTCACACCACAAGGCAAAAACTATTCAAGTTTGTGAAACTAGTTTCCTGTTGCTGTTGTAATTTGATGTCCTGGATCTTAGAAGTTACACAGAAGTTTTCCATATTGCACGCTATGGGAAGTTGCAGATCAGCTGTGAACCTTCTGATGCACTTCTGATGCAGGTGGTTTATGATACAAAGAGAGAAGAAACTATGCAAGGTGAGGTCATGAAGCTAATTCTCAGTGCAATAAAACATGGTCCATTGGACTGACACCATTACTTGTGAACCAGATCAATGTATGCATTCACATGGGTCTACACTGCAATCAAGATTCATCTCTCCTCCACCTCCCAATTCAGAGATTTAATTTCTACAGAAGGGATGCAGGTCAAATGTGAACAATGACTGCAAATCTCAGAAACAACTTTTTAACACACACCCCTCACCATTTCCCTGAAAGAAGAAATAGGGATGATTAACAAGAATAAACATCCATGGTAACTGGGCACAATTGGAGCTTATTTGGGCACAACTGTCTCTTTTAAAACTGCTACTGCTAAGTGCAATGAAGATAGAGGGTGGTATCTGAGAAGTGGGTGTGTAAAAGGCATGTGATTAACAGAATAATAGAGGAAAACAGCTACAGACTTCCTCTGCACTTGACTCCTTTGACTTTCATTACTTTAGCTGTAATGTAATGCTGTCTTTAGTTTCAAGCCTTAATATGCAAAAAGAAGATGGGAGTATGTGACATTCTGCAGAATCAATGCCCTTCTGAGAAGGTGACAAGATGTTTGAGATTTTATTCTAGCTACATTACTGTAACATGCCACAATGCAAAGAGGAAATATACTAGTTAAGGATTTATCACAGGCTGCTAAGCCCCAGGCCGCTCAAAGCTCAGTTCATGGTGAAGGTGAAAACATTCAGTCTCCAAAGCACAAGAGCTATCCACATCAATTTGCAGCAGGCTAAGTGGCATCAGCCAGGGGAGGCTTGCTCGCGATATGTTGGAAGCTTACTGTAATCAATAAAAAAATGAGTGGAGATTTAAAGTGCTAGTCAGATACAAGGGCTAGTAAAATACAAGAGGCAGAAAATGGCCTAGCCAGATATGACCTGAGAACACCGAGGATCCTAATTCATTTTTGTACATTTGTTGAGAAGTGGGATGATCTAGAGAAAATATTTTCCAGTGAGGGAACCATGTCAGTATGTGGTAGCAAAAACAAAACAAAGAGGATGGTAGCACTGTAAACACAGAGTTTAAAAATGTATGCACATTTATTGGACCTCATGCTGTTTAGCCAGTATGATTCATGGGAGTTATGGTCCAAAAAAGAAACTTTGGATTACAGTCCACCTCATCAGATAAAATTGATCAAAATGGCAGGCATCAAACTGAGCATTATTGAGTAGAAATCCATCAACCTCACAAAGAAACTCACTCAGATAAAAGCAGCTACGATCTAGTGAAACAGTCCCTCACCTCTGGAAAATTATTTGATTTCCTTCCCACATTTTCATCCAGAACATTCTCCAATGTGGCTGACATAAAAGAATAAAAAATAATATTATTTGCAGGCGCTGTTTTTACCTCTTATAACACTATGCATTGTTTTGGAAGAGCACATTCTCCAGAGTTTTTACTGGGTCATATGGCTGCCCCCTTCACATTTCATTTCATCTTGCTCTTCTGATTGCTAACAATTGGGGTAATCCATTGCTAGTATTCACATTCTTTATTTGCCTAGGACTACTGATCTTATAGCCCAAGAATAGAGAGATGGGAGCTCTGGTAGTTTGATTTCTATATATTCCTGCATATGGTAGAACTATATTTCTACGCTACACTCCTATTGTACTCCATATACTAGAACTATATATGCCTCATTTTTTAAGCATTCAATAAACTTTGATAAAGATTGAAGTTACAGTGTACACAGGAGATTCACAAAAGTGAGATGAGACCTCCCATTCACTTACACATTGCACAAAGGATGGTATATGTATATTTAAAACTTCCACATGTACTTCACAACTGCTAGATTAGGCAGTCTGAATTGGTTCCAAGGTGACATTCTATTAGCTGAAAGCTTCTTCTGCTCTTGACCTGAAATCCAGGCAAGTTCTGTTGTTTGCTCAAGCACGGAAGTGTTTCGTGCACACAGAAATGCACTTTATTTGGCACAATGTATTTCAAATTATGTCGTCTTCTATGTCAACGGAACAAAGCAACTCACTCTGTATTCTTCAGTGAATCTATTGCAAAGCATGCTTGTTTTGTTCAGCAATGTTCCTGAAGAACCTATTTTGAAACATAGTGGACAAAATAAAAATGATTTCTGTACACATACACATATTTCCGCGTTACTGCTTTTCCTCTCCCTTTTCTCCTCTCGCACCCATATTCAAAATAACCTTCTCAAGAACAACAGATGTGCTCTCATAGGGTGGAGATGGAACATTGCATGTTCCCAGGTATAAAATGCTACAGTTTGAGTCACAGCCAGGCCCAGCTTTGTAGCCCCTCCACCACACTAGCTCTTTGCCTTTGCTATACACTAGAGTTCTAGTTAAGATATTAGCTAATTTTTCTTCAATGTCACAACTAGGGGTTGCTTAATAATTCATAATACAATCATTTAGTTGAGGGCACTGCCTTTTTTCAGTTCACAAATTATCTTTATATATATACTGCAATTTTCTAGAATTTATTCATTATTAAAAATGGTTTAGTGAATAATTGTTTTCCCTCCTGATTTGTGCTGAATAGTTCATTATAAGGCTACTGCATTTAAACTGGGTCTGCTGTTATGATCACATGACAGAGTTTGCCTCCTCCTGCTTTTTCTGCTTTCCATTACAAGGAGACATCTGAGAGACAGTGTGTTTATTTCTTCTAAATAGTGCAGCCGTTTAGTGCTTGTCTCGAATTCAAACCATTTTGATCCTAGCCTAGTATGGTGAGCTATGGTTAGAGTTGCCATATTCCAACACCTCCAGTCCAAACAGCTATTTTGCAAATTATGCTAATTATTATGATTAGGCATATTAGTAACTTGCTTTCTAAATATGCAAATTCAACACATTAATCACTGTATTCTTTTCCCCACCACTATATGTCAGTCTTTATACCATTTTTACAGTAGCTACATGTCAAAGAGAACTAACACATTAGCATTTAAAGTGCTGGACTTGAAACTGAGGGACCTAAACTCAAATCCCTATTTGGTCATGGGATTTACCATGTAAACTTGGACCATCACTACATCACATCAAATCAATCTTTTGGGGTTATTGTTGAGATTAACAGCAAGACAGGAACCAGGTAAAGTGAACATGTACATTTCTGGTATGGTTCTTCATCATCATCATCATCATCATCATCATCATCATCATCATTGTCATTACCTTATTCTGAACAGACAATCTGAGCTCCAGAAAGCAACTCTGAACACCAGCTGTCCAGATAACCACACCCACCAAGTTCACCAGTTGCACACAAATGAGTAAAAGAGATGCCACAAGCCGGTGGGGGGGGAATCTGCAAGAACCGTTTGGGGTTGGGGTGGGGGTGGAATCTATATTCTGGGGGAAAAATTCCATAGGATGCTACCATAAATTGGAATCAGAGAGCTGTAGCTGTATAGTATGACAGGACCCTAGTAGAAGAGAAGTGCAACATTCTGCCCTCCCACAGTTACCAGTTAGCTACAACAACACAAGAAGGGACTGAGGTCTACAGCTATGCATCCTGAACTGCAGAGGTAGAGACATAGCTGTCCTTTTTCAAACAAATCCTTCATTTGAGGAGCATATCATCATTACACCATCCCTCCCACTTTATTATTCAGAGCCTTACTTGAAATATATTATGCATCTGAGTCTTTGTTTCCCACTCTGGTTATTTTTGAAGCATCCCAATAAGGTTGGGTGTTTGTTTTTAGCATAGTCCCTTTCTGGAAAGAAGGGACTCAGTGGGCTGGAGGTATCATATGCTATATGGAAGGTAGCATTTTTCTTCCTCACCAGCTGCTTTATGAGTCTAGGGCCCTTTCCACCGCACCCTCTCATCCCACAATGGAGACGGGAGAAGGATGGGACCGCAATGACATTTCTGCATGACACTGTTACAGTCCTGTGCTTCCCCCCTCCCCAGGCAGAGCGATTGCAGATGAAATCATTCCCAGTGCACCTTGGGAAAGTACCTGACTCTGTTGCAGAAGGAACGGGCATGACCATTGCGCTCCCTTTCACAGGGAGCCAGCAAGTGCAGAGGAGAGTGCTCCTGTCGCACAACCCTTCCAGCAGAGCTGCTGCTGGGATCCCCACTGTACACCTTCAAGGAAAGGTACGGTGTGGAAAGGCCCTAGGTTTCATGGTGCTCATCACCCCACATGATTGCTGGTACCAAGGACACACATGGATACATGAGATTTCTTAAAATAACTTCAAGGTATCTCCAAATGTGAACTTCAAAATCCTGTGTGTGTATGAAATGCATTTACTACATCAACCAGAAGATACATACAGACACGTATTACTCTAGCTTTCCAAGCTTGCCAGCTCTGTCATTAGGCAAAAATGGTAGAAAAACATGCAGGGGATGAGCAGATACATTGTTGGAAGTACAGTCTGTAGGTCAGCATCTTGCTTGCCTGCAATTGTACACACAGATATTTGAGCAGGGAGACCTCATTTCTCCCTAAAAAAGAAAGATGGAGAAGTGACAGAAGCAAAGGCAATAATCCAAGGCAATAAAATTTCAGTTCTCAGTTGCAGCCACAAAGTTTCTTCCTTTGAAATCAGCTCTGTTACTGCTCGCTATGAAACCAAAAGTTCCTATGTTGACAAAGTTAAAAAAATCCTTTCAGGAAGATCCCACGCTATCAGGCCTGCAGAAAAAAGTTAGCTTAAGTGACCTACAAGTATGCCAATGGAACCAATTTAGATTGTTTAACCTTATTCTTGAAAATCAAGTCCCTTCATGGTAGCATTATGGCTAGTTGATAAATGGAGGCAATAAATTTCTTCTTCCTTAAGCCACAGGATCCTGATTGTACTGGTGGGGGAACGTGGAAAGTTTACGCTTGGCCACAGTCTGGTTGCCCATGTCCTAACTTACTCTTTGGAATCTTACAAATTTGATGTAAAGGAACTGGATTGCAAGGTGTTTCTTGTTCTAGACAATTCCTTCCCTGAATCTGAGAAGCTGGTAGATGAAGTAGCCAAGGGGCTCCTGCTTCAGCAGGACTTAGCAGACACTGAAGAAATGCCCCTGTCCATTGAAATTCAATGAAGAGACAAGGAAAAACTTCATTGGAATGTCAATTAAATAGAATATGTTGACTGAACAAGCACCTGATGTTCAGAGGCAGTCATCTATAAATCTTCCAGCTGCTGTCGGGAATTCTTGTTGTTTGCAACTGTTCAGCTTTTTCAACTGGCTGGATGTACTCTTGGTATTCCTGTGTTTCCTGGTCTTCTTCATCCCTGAACTGGCTATGTTTAATGATGACTCCTTGGCCATTTCCACACGAGGGGGTTGTGTTGCTGTGGGGTCAGGATGGCAGCAGTTGGATGGTTGTGTGTCTGCATGATGTTGTCACCCACCTGCTGCTGTCTTGTGCCCAAGTGGCGTGCGTGCGTGCGTGCATGGTGTTTGCAAAACAGAAAAAAAATCCATTTTACACTTACCATCTCACGGCGCTGCTGCCCTTCCTGACGGTGCAAAAGGGCGGAAGTGTGCTGGCGACGCCTCTCTCTTCAGCACAGCAATGGCAACTGCCTGGCTACACTGCAGAAGGAAGAGGCAAGGCTAGCACACTTCCCTCCATAGTGACCCCAGCAAAGTGCAGTGGGGAGCATTCCTGGTGCACTCCCCTCCTTACCAGGGCTGCAACAGAGAGACTTACCAGAGCCCTGTTGTCCAAAAAGGGCCCTTACCTCATCCCTTTTGGCTTTGGATATCCTGACTACTGGGTTTGTGTAACAACCTGTAGACTGGCTGAGGCATTGCACCTTCCCTTCCCTTCATCTTCTGGGGTTGCCTCTGCATGACTTCCCTTTAGCTTCTTGTCTTGGAAAAACTTGCTGTCCATAGAGGTAGGACAGCCCTGCACTTTGGACCTCAGCCTTCACTTCCATGGAAACTTGGATTGAACTTTTAGCCATTCTCAGTAATGTTCTAGCATGTAGGCTGGATGATTATCTCAGCCAGTACAGTCAGGTTGTCCAATATGTAGTTCCTCACCACAGGAAACAAAACCTGAGATCTAGGGCTTATCCCTTGTGGTATCACTGGAGGTGGGGCACAATCATGTTACAAGGGTGGTGTTACAAAGTGGAGCCCCTGGTGATGTCATTAAGCAAGATAAATAAAACACCAACTACAAGTATACAGAATATACTATTCAATACTTTTTTGAAAAAGCCACTAAGCTCTCACACACACATTTTTTCAAGGCTGTGCTCTAACCCTGATATTCTTCCCCCTTGCTCTGATAATCGGAGAAGAGGATCCAGACTTTAAAATCTGGGAACCCTATCTGTAACCTACACAATATGTAGCCATTTTAACCTGTTTTCTGACTGGGAATACTTCATCCTGGAAATAACGGACAAATATTACAGCAGGCGACTTGCTTTTCTCTCTTTTCCTTTTCAAAAAGCAGTTTGCTGGCTTGCTTGTGCTGAATAACAGCAGTTCCTGCTGGTGGTATAGTTGAGTCTCAGTAGTAGATAAACTGAGGGAAAGCTTTCCTGCTGGTCTGTTTTTCTTTTTTAATCAGAAATGCCAAGCACTTCAACAAAATTTATTTCATCCAACAGTCTCAACATATTTCAAATTCAAAGGAAAGCATCTAAGAGGTGAAATAACACTTCAGACAGACAAACAACCCTGTCTTGCACACATGCACACACACACTCTCAAAGAAAGATTTTGAATGTTAAATGTGTCAGACCTTGGGCTTAATAAACTTCACCTGTACTTCTAGGAGCCTTACGCTATTTCTTGTATTTGAATGTTAGATCTGCCCTTTGTTTTAATCAGTCAGACTCCGGATCAATTTGACCTACTGTTGCAATCCAGAAAGTAAATTGGAAACATTTATTGTGACCTATTACATTTTTTTGAATTTATGTACAAGATTTAATTATACCATAAACAATCCCCCCTGCACACTTTGGAGCCCTTGGTTACACCTCTGGTTTAAAATTCCACTCTGTGGAACTTTCAAGGTAGAGATATGAGCAGGCAGGTTTAAGACAGGGGGAGTCCCTTAAGCTGTTGAATGATGGATCCAGTAGGGAGAATGCTGAAATACAGGGATGTCAGTAAAGAATGAGCTCATATAGCACAGGCATTTGTTGGTAGAGCTGCACAATCCATCTGAGAAGGATGAGTGAATAAAGTAAGCACCTAGGATTCCAATTGAAATCTCTCTGGCAATGTCCCATTAGGGGTCATCTGCTCCTATTTAGCGTTATCTGTGGTCAGGCATTGTTCTATTATCTCGTGCTGAAAAAGCTGTTGCTCAGCCATGACTAATTTTCAGTTACTAACTCTGTTTCCGTAATGGAGCACATTTATCATAACAGTGTTATTATAATTAAATGAAGTCATTCAAGGTTATTTATGTCTACCACAGGAATGGGGAAGCAGAGATTTTCTACACAGTTTCTAACCATTTTCTGTTTAGCAGCCACATACAAGAGGACTTAACTGACCTAAAAGGCCCAAGATGCAGGTATCACACTATTGACTCCTGCTCTATACGTTTCAGTACCGATTTCTAAAGAGTGATCAAGAGTGAATTTTTTTTTTAAAAAAAAATAGGCATCATTTTGTGTGAGTTCAGTAGAAAGAATAGCTGTAAAAGAAAGGCCAGAGTTCGTATGTATGTTTAGGTTTTGTTTATTTATTTGTTTTTCTTGACAGGGCCTGAAATGCAAAAAATTCTCAGTGGTTATTTGTTCAACAGGGTGTGATAACAGGTCAGGCACACTTTCTCAGAGAGGATGAGAAAATTTGCAAATATCCCTTACATTCCTACTCTGTACTAAATGCAACAATCTGTTCCCTATACAATACTAGGAAATTGATTTCTGTTTGGTGGAAGGACCCTTACTCCCAGAGCTACAAAACTGATCCTCTGGATGCATTTGCTAATTCTGTTCCTTCCTACTACCTACCTAGTTGCTCTTACTCTGCCTACCTACTTTCCACCCACTGAATATCCAGCATGCTCATGCAACAAACATAATCTTTCTCTCCCATACAGTTAGTACTTTTTTTTAAAAAAAAAATTCTCCTTATACTCAGATAGGCTTTGTTTCCCCTTACCACTCAGCCAGGTGTTCTTTCTTTCCCTTGCCCACCACCCAAGAAATTTTTCTTTGCTTCATTTTTATCTGTTCCTCTATTCTTTCTCCTTTCACCCCAGCTTCTCTTTTTTTCTCATTTTTCTCTTCCTCAGCTCCAATAATCATTTAATCTTTCCTTTTGCCTATTCTTCCACAGCCACATCAGCAAGCAACAGGGACTTTTTTGACATTGTCTTTCCTTTCAAAGTGAATATAGGCCCTGAAGAAGAAAGCATGACATCACGCTGCATGTTATTTTCTTTCCCTTGCCTCTGTAATATGCTTGGAGGCCCTCTGGAGAAATGAAAAATAGAATCATAGAGTTGAAAGGGGCCAATGGGCCATCAGATCAAATCTCCTACTCAATGCAGGATCTCAAGATAGAGCATCCCCAGCAGGTAGCTGTCTATCCTCTTTTTGAAGACATCCAGAAAAGGAGACTCACCACCTCTCTAGGCAATTTGTTCCATTGCCAAACATTGCTCTCACTGTCAAGAGGTTCCCTCTAATGTTCAGTCACAATCTACCCTCCTGTAACTTAAACCCATTAGCATAGGTCTACCCTCTGAACAACAAAGATGAAGTTTGCACCCTCTTCTTTGTGGCAGTCCTTGAGATATTTAAAGAGTGCAATTATGTCACCTGTCATACCCAATCCCAGGACCCAAACAGGACCCTTCCCAACAGCCACAACACAGAGACATGAGAGGGAAAATACTTAGGGCAACCGGTATAGGTGGAGCATTTATGTAGTAAGGACTCATTAATTAGGCAAACAGCTAGGAGAGGCTCTCAGCCTATATAAAGAAAGACCAGAATGGGAAGAAGCTGTTACAGACAACCATTCCTATTGACAAAAGCAACCTGGCTTACATTTAGATTCCTTGCTCATGCTCCGAGAAACCTTGACCTTCGCCTTGTGTATGGATTTCCTTACTGGACTGTCACTCTGGATTTACTGTGGACTCAGACTGCAAAATGACAACTGGTGATTTACTAAAAAAACTATTTCAAACTTTGCTCCTGAATGCTTATAAGAGGCTCTAATTAGAATGCTGTAAGCCTTGGCTGGCTCCCAGCAGAGGACATCACCCCTAAGTTTTCTCTTCACCAAGTGGAATGGACCCAACTTCTTCAACTGCTCCTCATATGTTTTGTTCTCCATACCTCTTATTGTCCTTGTTGCCCTTCTCTGAACTTGCCACAACTTGTCTATACCCTTCTTAAAATGAAGTGGCCAGAACTGAACACAGTACTCTAGGTGAGGCCTGACCTGTGCAGAATACAGGGAGTCTTTAACTTCCCTTGACTTGGAAACTATGGTTCTATTAATCTAGGCTAAGAGCCTTTATGCATTATACTATTATAGTGCTATTATTCCACTTTCAACATCCTATGGAATCCTGAGGTTTGCAGTTTAGGGAGGGGCATTCAGAATTCTCAGCCAGAGAGTTCTTTGGCCTCAGTAAACTACAAACCCCAGAATTCCACAGGATGCTGAAAGTGGAATAATAGCACTATAAGAGTATAATGTGGAAATGGCCTCAGATAGTACTGTCTTTTTTGCTGCAGCATCACACTGCGGGCTGGTGTTCACTTTGTGATCAACAATAATCCCAAGGTCCTTTTCACGTCATTGAGCCAAGTACCCTCCATCCTATACCTGTGCATTTGGTTTTTGTAGCCTTACTGTAGGATTTTGCTTTTGTTTCTGTTGAATTGTGTTTTATTAATTTCAGCCCAATTTTCTATTTTATCAAGGTCCTTTCCAATTCTGTTCCCCTCTTCCAAGGTGTTAGCTACCCCTCTTAGTTTTGGATCATCTGAAAATTTGATGACAATTCCCTCCACCATCAAAATCATTGATAAAAATATTGAAGAGCATTGATCCCAGGACAGAATCCTTTGGCACTATACTTGAGACCTCCTTCTGACAGGAAGCACAGCTACTGATTACAAATTTTTGAGATAGTTTTCCAACTAATTATGGATCCTTCTGATGGTGTTTCCATCTATTCTACATTTATTCTGTTTGTTAAACAAAATATCATAGGGGAACCTTATCAAATGCTTTCCTGAAATCCAGATAAATGACATACACAGCATTCCTACCACCTACAAAACTAGTGACCCAATAAAAACAAAGAAGTAAGTTTAGTTTGGTAGGATTTGTTCATGACAAAGCAATGCTGTATCACTATATTGTCATCCTGATACTTGCAGACAGATTCCTGTATAATCTATCCTAGTATTTTTCCTGATTTTGAGGTCAGACTACCTCATCTTTACCAAGGTCTCTGCTGATGCATGGAAGTACACAGTCCTGTTTTGGGGGATAAACTGAAGCAAAACAGCTATTGAGCAATTCTGCCTTTTAATTATGACCTGTTAACATTTTACTATCCTTGGTGAGTAGTGGTCTCACTATTTACTTCATCATTCTCTTGCTTCAAATATATATGGAAAAAAAAACCCTTTTGGTTCTTCTTGCTTCCCTAGCCAGTCTCAGAACTTCTTGAGTTTTTGCTGCTGTTATACTATTCCTGCAAGTTGGGCTACACATCTGTATTCTTCCTTGGCGATTTGTCCTTCATTCTATTCTTTAAACATGTTCTTTTTTCTTTTTCACTTCCTCCTCATGTTTATTGTGCAGCTACAGTGGCTTTTAAAAATGTTTCCTATTTTTCTTCTTCCATGGGATTGTATATGATTATGCTTTTAGCAGTTCCCTCTGTTACTGCGGTCCAGGCCTTCCCGGAGACAGCACACGATATCTCTTTTCGTATCAAATCATTCGGCATTCCTCTGCCACCCTGCTCCATGTGTTTGCAAGGCTTCCGGACAAGCACATAAACAGGCGCGGCCGATAATTGCTGGACATTCCATTCTTCACCCAGGCAGGCTAGACAGAGCCAGTTGGTCGCTTCAGGGACCTCTCTGGCAAACACCTCGTTGCTTATGCGCAATACTAACAAAGGCTCCCGGGCCCAAGCAGGTAGCCGCACAAAGCTGTACTAAGTGCTCTGCATTTGCATACTGGCTACACTATTGTTAATTCGACCCTAAGCCAATCATGCTAAACTCTGACCTTTCCAAAGCTTTGCCCCGCTCTTAAATCGCATTGTTCTCACCGAGTAAGGTATGGCCTGCAGTCATGATTCACCTTATAAAAAACCCCGATTCCACAAAAACACAACATAAGATCTCCCAGTACTATAAATACTTTCTGTCCCAACAACTGGAAGATGAAGTCGTGAAACCAACGATGGTTCAGTGGGCCCAAAACTTACAACATGAAATCCTGTTGGAACATTGGGAAAAAGCATGGATGGATACCAACAAATTTACTAATGCCCAAGACTTAAAGGAGAATTTCATGCAGATGATGTATCGATACCACCTTACTCCTGAAAGAATAGATAAAATTTATAAATCGGGGAATAACAAATGTTGGAAGTGCAAGGAGAGAATTGGAACATATTACCATATTTGTTGGTCCTGTGAAATTTCCAAAAGCTACTGGAAGAAGATACATGAAGCAATAAAATAAATCTTTAATATCAATTTCCCAATCAGTCTGGAGTTCTTCTTGTTAAACATGACGCACATGCTTGAAAAGACATTTGCGAGTAAAAATTATAGGGTACTACTGAACTTAGTCTCAGCTGCAAGAATTAACTTCACTGGAATGTGGAAAAACCCAGAAACACCGAATATGGACCAATTGTTTCATAAAGTCAAGGAGTTTAAGGAAAGTGACTTATTTTTCCAATCCTTGAAGGGAAAATCAATTAAAGAAGCAGAGAAGGATTGGGAATTGGTGATTAGTTACATTAGTAACAGATAGAAAAGCAAAGTTTAATTAAAGCAGGGAAAGTTTACATACGATGGTCAGAAAACTATAGACATAAGAAGTGTGGAGGAAACAATTGACAAGTAGAGATACATAACTATTAGACAAGGTAGAGAAATTTAACAAAATGTGCAACAAACTAGAAGAAAGAACAAGAAATTAGGAAATTCCAATGGTAACGTTTAGATTATGCATGGGTAGAGAAGTCAGTGATATGGCAAGGAAAAATATTTGTAAATTTATATATATGTATAGAAGCTTTATTATTGCTCAATGCATGTAATTATACCAAGTATATGAGATAACGGATGGAAATATAATGGATTGTTGATGATGAAACATGCATAGCAATGGGAACTTACAATGTAAAAGAGGATCACAATTTTATTTATTTTATGAACAATAATAAAAATTAAAATAAAAAAAAACCCGATTCTGAGACCATCCTCGGATCGCTCCTGAGTTCCATCCAGCCTTGCCGCCGCTCCACTTGGTGAGCTGTCCCCTCAGTTCCAGTAACTGAGCCCGCTCAACCTCGGATCGCTCCAAAGTTCCAGACCGCCTTGCTGTCGCTTTGTTCGGCGAGCTCCCCTCAGCGAACCACACTGAGCTTCTTTCCTGCACCCCAATGAACTCAATCTTCAAACCTCTCCAGGACTACAAGACAGGTGTTGTATCACCCATCTCCCTATAAACATCCCTATTTCCGATTCTTCAGTTAGCTGTGTGATTGTGGTGCCTTTAATATTTATCTGTACTTAATAAAACATCATTTTTGCTATTTTAAACCGTCCGACTGCTTGACTGACCTGATCCCGTAGATGCTGGGTTGCAAGATCCTGCTAAGTTACCCTGCCTCTCTAGCTTTAGTGAGTGCTCCAGCTAATTTTCCCCAAGGTTGTGTTGTTGTTGTTTGGTTATTTGGGCGTCCCTCCCGGGACCCCCAGAGATCAGGGTAACACCTCGTCATGAATCTGACCCGTGCTAGGTGTCTTTTTCCTTTAGCATTCCTAGCCATGGGATTCTGCCCAGTATTTTCCTAAGCTTGATAAAATCCATTTTCCTGAAATCCTGCATTTGGCTATACTATTCCTTGGTCTGTCCCACAGTCAAGAATTCTATCTTTACATGGTCATTCCATCCAAATGATCAGCTCCTTTGATTGCAGTGGCCAGCTCCTCTCTGTTCATTAGAATCAAGTTCAGAACTGATAATCCCCATGTTCTTTTCCTCCACCTTTTGAAAACGAAAATGATCTGCAAGGCACATCAGGAATTTGTTGGAGACCCTATGCTTAGCAGAACTGGCTTCCCAAGGAAATATGAGGATAACTGAAATCCCCCATAAATACCAGTTCTTACTTCTTGAAGATTTCTGAAATTTGTTTCAGAAAACCATCATTTACCTCTTTATCTTGGTCTGGTGGCCAATAGTAAACTCCTACCACCGTGTTGTTGTTATGTCTTCATCCAAATGTTGTTATATGTTTGCCCAAATGCTCTCCACAGGTCCAGTTTGATCACTTACATTGAATTTCACTTACAAGTGAATTTGTCTTTGACATATAATACTGCCCCCCTCTTTTTCTTCTTTGTTTATTCTTTTTGAAAAAATTATATCTTTCAGTTGTTATATTGTAATCATGGGATTTGTCCCCACCAAGTCTCTGTTGTACCTATAAAGTCATATTTACCTTGCTGCACTATCACGTCAAGCTGGTCTTCAAGCACAAACTCTGTGCATGGGTATATAGATATCTGAAGCTTGATGTCATTTTTTATTTCATTGTGAATTTTACTGTGGCTCCCATTCTCTTACTTAGCTTCTCTTCTAGAATTCACATCTTTTGCTTAGAACTTGCTTTTGGACAGATGTTTAAGCTATCATCACTACCCACCACCCACCCCACTCCACCTAGGGTTTACTTTAAAGTCTCTTGATCAGATTTGCATGCTTTTGCCAAAGACATTCTTCCCAGTCTTTGGCCATTTCAACACCAGACTGTTACAGTGCTATTATTCCACTTTCAACATCCTATGGAATCCTGAGGTTTGCAGTTCAGGGAAGTAAACTGCAAACTCCAGGATTCCATAGGATGTTGAAAGTGGAATAATAGCACTGTAACAGTCTAGTGTGGAAATGGCCTTTGTGAGATGTAGCCCATCTGCAGCTGTTCATCTAGGAATGGAAAAGGATGGTCCCAGAAACCAAAACTCTCTGGTCGACACCATCTGCACAGCCAGTTATTCACTTGTGGTATCTTCCTATCCTTGTGTGGTCCTCTATCTTTCACTAGTAGAATTGGCAAGACAGTTTTAGAACTGTGCTTCTAAAGAGTTTCACTTTTCTGCCCAAGGCTTCATACTGTAAGACGATCTGCTCAAAAGATGATGTGTAGCAGGCCTGGTGGCAGCTTCCTTACTTGTGGTCAGAGAAATCTCCCACCTACTGTCAGAAAATTCCACTTTTGAAATAACCACTAAAGATGTTACACTTTTTAGAACATTATCATACACTTTCATTTCTTATTACATTCTTTGAAATATACTTGCTTAAATTATTTTGCTCTCTTCCTCCCTTTGTATATATACTTGCATTTGTTAAAAAAAAAGAGACAAGGATAACACTGTAAAGCCAAAAATGATTTTATTTTCTTATAAAATAGTAAAGTTGAGAGACCTTTTAAAATGGCTCACATTACTTTCTGTGGTCGTTTCTGTACATTTTCCAAAGTGGTGAATAATCTTAATGCACTCACTCTACAACTATAGTGCCTGGCAAGGAAGCTTTTACGTTGATCTTGTTCCTAAGAGGTTACTGGGCTTTCAGATTCTTACCAAAGATCTGAAGAGAGTTTAAAAATGGAGTCAGATATATTGTTTCATTGCTGCACTCACAATATGCAATATTGAACATCACTTTCAGACTCCATAAAACAGATATCCTTTTTAACTCCTTTGTTACCTGTGGGTACTGCAGCTTGAAAACCCCTTTCATGTTGGATTTGATGATTTTTAGCATGGGTATGTGGCCAGCTTCAACAAATAGGCTGAAATTCTGGATAAAAGCTGTAACAAGATTGATTTTGTGGTGTCTTTTTTCTGACCAATGCACTCAATGTTTTGTTTGCATCTTGGAGTCTTGTTGTAAGATTATATAAAACAGCAATTCATTTCAAAGATGAAATGAATATTATAAAAACCTCCTGGTTTCCATGAAAGAAACTAAATTATTTGAGCAATATAAACCTCCCTCCAGTCATTCATACTTCATATTAAAAAAACCTGTACCTCAGTGAAAACTCTGTAGCAAAATCCAGCCAAAATGTCTTGGAAACGGCCCAATTATTTTATATAGATATCTTGATAAGGTTAGCAAATTAGGCATTGTGACATTGAAATTAATACTTAGAGTCTTTTTTTAAAATGTGATTTTCTATTTTGAGATATTAATTAGAATATCTACCCTTGCGATTTGTAGTGTGAACTTGGATGTGTTTATTCAAAAGTAAGTTCCATTCAGCAATAGGATTTATAAGGTGTGCATAAGTATGTTGAAACCTTCACTTTTAATCATATGCCACCTTATTTTGATCTCAGCTGTATTTTCTGCTTTCAATTTCAGACTACCTTAATTCTTGAGTTCCAACATATCTTCCAACCTCAAAGTTATTCAACAAAAACTTTCCCTTTGGAATACAGAAACTCAAGCTGCAATCCTATGCAGTTAATGAGGAGTAAGCCCCATTGAACTCAGCAAGGCTTTACTTGTGAGTAAACATGTATATGGTTTATATGAATATCCATTTTGATGACTGGAGTAGGAAATGGGAAGTGGAAGAATTATTGCCTCACCCCCCTCATCTCAGTACCTTAAACACATTCACTTCTTTCTGATCTCAGAAACTAAACAAGTTTAGGATTGCCAGGGAGCACCACAGATTCCCAGGGAGGGCTTAGAAAAGAAACCTGCCTGCCAGTCAGAGTTAGCAGCACTAAACTGAATGGACCAATGGTCACAGTCTGGATAAATAATCTTTCTATCTCTGAAGATGCCTAGAGACTAGGTTCCAATTCCATACAGGGAAAGAAGACACATGCATGTTAACAGAACCAAGTCTGAATGTTGTTTAATCACAACTTATCCCCTGGCTGAAGTAGCAAGCCATTTTCAAGTGGTAATGTGGTTTGCCCACTGCAGGAACTTTTTACATGGAGAATTTTCAGGACTGTTTTTTACTGTACAGTAGATATGCCTCTTTCCTTCTTGTTGTATCATAGTATGAGGTTTCTGTCTGGATGTGCATGCCAGAGAGTAAAAACATTAGCATTATTCCTCTGTTACCTACAGTAGAATGCATATGTTATACTCTAAGTCTATGGCAAGTTTCTCCTTCGCTTAAAGTATTTCAGATTCATTCTCTGTAACTTTTCTAAGGGACCTTTTCATTGACAGACTAGACAAGATATAAGTGGAAGGCAGAAACTGGCCTAAACTCTCCAAAAAATCCAGAACAGGCTGCTGCATAGAAGTCTTGAGACAATGAAAAAGCACATGTATTTCAAAGTAGAAAGGAAGAATATTTGATTTTGCATTACTTTTGCATCAAGTCTGACCCAAGTTATTAGAATTACCATACTTATTATGTGTTTTATCTTTGGCTTTCAGCTGATCAGTGACATTCAAATTTGTGTCCCAGTGTTTCTTCTTGCATTTCCCCTTTCTCTCTCTTTTATGTTTTTCTCTCCTTCCCATACTTATATAAGTACGGGGAAAGCAAATATATCTCAGTGGAGTTGAAACACCACAGCCTTTCTTGTTCATTTCAGAAGAGGATATGAAGTATGCAAGCAAGAGAAAGTAGCATATGCTGAGGAAAAGCATAAAAAGTGTTGGGGGGATTGGCAATTGGATGCTCTCCTTCAGCTGAAAGTTCTGAGAAAACGAACCATCATTCTGAATTAAAAGAAACCAGGATACAGAAATCGGGACTGCACTGACATATATTAACAGTTGTAGAAAGCAATTAGTTCTCTACACTTGTAACTTAGATTTTCAGTAATAATGGCAGGTGCAGTCTTTCTTACTGCAAAGATTTTATAAAATCTAGCATTAGATATTCTGCCATTAAATCCTGCTTTGCCCTAAAACTCTCACCCAAAATGTCTGATTTACTAAATGCTTCACTTCTTGGGCACACATCAACTGCGCAGCCCTATGCATGTTTATGCACATGTCCCTATGAATTTAATGGGACTTACTTCTAAGAGAAGGTATATGGGACTGTAGCTTAAATTACGTAACTACAGTCAATGTTGTCCTCTCATTTCACCCTCACACTTACAATGGGATTCTGTGCAGTGAAAGAAGGAGGTGGACATTGGCATGTATAAAATGAGAATTGTAGGTATTATTTTCAGTATTCATATATACAGTACACTTCTAAAAAATAAAAATTATTTTGGGTGTTCCTGGAGTACTCCAGATGTTTTTAAGAAGGTGGTTTAAAATTGTTTTGGATATTCTTTTAGGCCAGATCAAGAGATAACAGGCAGAGGTGTAGAACAAACTTGAGAAATTGATCTAATCTTATTGAAATTCCTGACTTCCCAAGCATAGCTTCCAAAATTTCATGGACAGAAGGTATTAATGAGTTAAAACACCCAAGCTAGAAGAAGCTGCAGCAATTTGCTTTTGTGTGAGGCGCTTTTCGCATGCCAGTCCTGTTGTGAAATGGCCTCGGGAGTGTCGCATGATTGCAAGGACCGTTCCACATTATGTCCTCGCAATCACGTGACACTCCCGAGGCCATTGGGGGGTGATCACACATTATATGATTTTTGGCTCATTGCTGAAAATGATGCACAATCGTGCATTGCTCCCGTGCCCCACACGCAATTACCTTGCATGCAGAGGCTCTGGACATACGGCCATCGCGCTTCCTCCCCCAGTGCAGCCTGGGAAAGTACCCAGCTGCACTGTGGAAGGAAGGGGCAGAGTACTCACGCTTCCTTCCGGACAGCACGGAGCTGGTGTGGAGGGGAACTGAAGGGAATGTGAGTGCCTCCCGGACAAGGCTTTTCATGCGATCCCTGCGTGATGTCCACGGTACCAGGTAAAGTGCAAAAAGGGCCTGAGTCTACTGCAGGGCTTTCCAAATGGTGTGCCGTGACACATTAGTGTGTTGCCTGAAGTGTGTAGGTATGTCACCTACAATCTTGGAAATGTATGTTATTATTTATAAATCATATATTTTTAAAAATACATGAAAGGTTTTCATGAGGTAAGCTGTGTTCCCATATAGTTTGTTATTCCAATTTATGTATGTGTCTGTATCTCTTATAAGAAGTTAGTTTAACCTCCGGTTTGCTAGTAAAACTGAATTACTGTGTCATGAAATGATGCATGTCTAAAAAGTGTGTCACCAACATGAAAAGTCTGGAAAGCTCTTGTCTACTGGGAAGCACAAGATTCCAGCCTTCTTCTCCTTTTACCCTTACTGGATTAATTAAGTGCAAACTACATTTGCACTTTGAACTCAGCTTGAAGGAAGCAGAGGACAGAGTGAACATGAAAGGAGCAGAGAAAAACTGGGATATTTTAAAAGCACCCGAAAAAGTGGGAAGAGAGAGTCTGTCACTGCTAAATTAGACCTTTCAGAGAGTATGATACCTTCCAGTAGCCACCAATCAGTCCAAATATCCTCACCTACTCATCTCATTTTGGAGTTCTCAATTTGTATATAGAAGTTCTGGATTTCCCCTTTCAGCCACCTCTCTCTCTCTTTTTTTTAGTTCTAAACAACCAAAAGCTGCAAATTATTTTGCAATCAATTAGTAAAGCAGGGAGCAGCCTGCTATCCTGCTTCAGAAAACAGAAAAGGGCAGAGTCTTGCCCATCGCAGCAAAGAGTGTTTCACTTACTCCTCCAAGATTAGCTTCAGCAAAGAGGGGCTTTCCTTGAAAAATAGCTTTTGAATTATAGCATCTCTAGAACTGTAAACAGCCTCTCACTCAATCTCAGGGAGACATACAGAGTCCCCTGCCTAACAGTAATGGACTTCAGATGCTTCTTCTGCTTCTCTAAAATAGGATCAATACTTCAGAAAGCATTCTTGACTTGGAAATATTTTTGCCCCACTTCAATTCTGTAGATTCTTTAGTTATGTTTGTTTTTAGAGTTATTAGCTGAAGAGCAAGTTTCTGTTTACTTTAGCAATTTGATCCCATGCATACCTACTACAATGAATTTATTGGGACTTGCTCATAAGGGGTACCAAATTGTAGCCTAAGTGGGATATTTTAAAAAGCCTCTGGAATGCCTTCCATTTATCTCCTAGAACTAAAAGTATTGCTCCTCACCTCCATTTTTATCCTAAGGCCAAGCTACTGATTGCCTCAAAGTGATTGCATGAATGTTATGGGCAAATTGGAATTTGATCTATCTATAAGGTGCATTGGGTTGAAAGGGAAAAGGTGAATGCAGATCTTATGAATCAGAGAAAAAGCTGAAATTTTGAGCAGGATCTGCTAGATGCATTTTGAATTAACAATAATGTATTGTATAACACTGCATTTATTTTTAATCATGCTACACACACACACACACACAGAATATTTTTTTTATTGATTTGGGCATTTTCCTTTTCCTTCCAGCTTTCTGAAATTCAGAACGTAAATTCCAAGGATTCTCTGCTTAAACTGGTAATTTTGTGTGTCCCTCTTAAATAATTCTTGGCCCCTTTTTGTCTGGCCACATCCTTTTAGTGTCCTGGTTTTCATCTGTCAACCAACATTAAATCTTTCTGACATTTTACAAAAGTTTCAGTATTGCTATTGGAGTAAATGGCAATCATCCACTCATAGTAAAAAACAGAAAGGAGGATGTTCAGGAACATGTTTGAAGTGGGACAATGGAGTAGGAACACAGAGAAGCACAGTTACAGTACTTTAATGACAGAGTAGGAGTAATGATATTATCAGATTGATCAATGTTTTCCAGTGTTCTGATCTTCGAAGTTCAGCAAAGTCTTCCCTGGCTAATACTTGAGTGGTAAAGTAGCAATGAACACCAAGTGTTGTAGACTCTATTCCAAAAAAAGGAACTGGCAACATTACTTCTGAGTATTCCTTATCTAAGAAAACCCTATGAAATTCATGGGGCCATCATATGTTGGCAGGCAAGTTGATGGCACATACACATGCACACAAACACAAGCTTGTGGGCTCAAAGGGCCTTTCCACTACACTGTTATAGTGCTATTATTCCACTGTCAACATCCTATGGAATTCTGGCATTTGTAGTTTCCTGAGGCCAAAGAGCTCTCCGGCTGAGAATTCTAAAGGCCCCTCCCTAAACTGTGAACACCGAGGTTCCATAGGATGTTGAAAGTAGAATAATAGCACTATAATAGTGTAGTGCAGAAAGGTCCAAGGAGAAGCCTCGCTTGGCATGATCCGTTTGTTAGGCAATGATCATAAAAGGACATTATGCATTTTAAAAAAAATTATAGTAGAGTAGTATACTCTTAAAATTGTCTGATTACTTTTGAAGCTTATTCTCATGACAGGACCCTTATGTTCCATGAACCATAACGGACAGCACTGGGTGTTCAATTATCTAATTTTACATTTAAGGATCTTATTTAATTCCTTCACAGCTACCCATCCAAATCTTAGTCATCTTCAGATTTCTTTGGATGAATGAGTCAAGGTACAGAAAATCTGTAAAACTGGACATAACAAATAAACCATCCAGTGTTCTAGGAATGTTCATGTGGTGACACTTAATACCTTGTTATGCTTCTGTTGTTTTCTACTGGGTTTCCTTTGCCTCTTACCCCGCAAATAGATAAGCTTCACTTCTTATAGTAGTTTTGTGTATTTAACAGGCATGCAAGGAGACTTTTTCCTCTGCTGTGATTATTGTAGAGGGTTTTAGTCCAACATCTCCTGCAACATCCCATGTGAGGCATATCATACATATCTCTGCCTCCTCTTGAGTTATTACCATTCCTCTGAAAATTCATCTAAAGTGAAACATCTGAGAAATTTCAAGGAGAAATAAGAATTTCAGTAAGACTACAGACATTTAGTTGAGTAGTGACACTAGATTTCATCTGAGTGAAATTCAAAGTGAAATAAACAAGTGGAAGATTATGCACATCCATCCAACATTTAAAGCTGAATCTTACAGCTGCAAGGTCCTTTTGGTTCTGGGCCCTTGGAGTATGCTTTGTGGGTGGAACTGAGTGTCAGAAACTAATAGTATTCCTAGCCTTATCTGCTTTCTCTCCAAAACATTTTTCAGTGCATAATAGTTTCTCCTTCACAGTGAAACAGATGTATTGATGGCTACTTCAACTCTTTCTGTCTCCTTGAGAATTTTTTGTAAAGTGAGGAATAATGAAGCCACATATGTTTCCCTGGGGACCACTAAAAAGGCCCTGATTTTGGTTACCATTAACTGTTTGCCAGCTGTTATTGCTGGATTACAGAGCAAGACACTGATGTGAACCTTTGTTGTTGTTGCTATGTGCCTTCAAGTTGTTTCTGACTTATGGAGACCCTACAGCAAAATTATCACGGGGATTTCTGGAGCTAAGAGTATGTGATGTGCCAAAGGTCACCCAGTGGTTTTTCATGGCTGAGCAGGGAACTGAACTCTGGTCTCCAAGATTGTAGTCCAATGCTCAAACCACTTTACCATGCTGGTTCTTATGTGAACTGTTAGGAAGGCTCATTTAGGAGGCCTTGTGCAGATGCAAGAAGCCCTTCACATGACCTGCTTTGAAGGGAAAAAAAGCAAAGTTTTAACGTCCAAAACTAGCACCTTCAATGGGGAAAAGAAGGAAATGTGGATTTGAGGTAATTGGTACAGGACATGAATTTCCACAAGGATAAGCCTAGACTCTGTTAGTTTGCTTCATTTTTTATTATTTTATTTTATTTTATTTAATCAGTGTGGCTTATTCAGAAATACTCAAGTTAGTTTGTTGCAGGGAAAAGAACATGCATATAGCTCTGTATATGTACATACAAAATCAAACGCTCTCTTTTTGGAAGCCTCCATGCTGAAGCCTCCCAGTCCAGAATATTGTCCAGCTTTCAGAAACAAATAAAGATGTGCTCACGCTCTGGCCTCCTGAAATCAAAAACTCATTCTCTAATGGGGCACATTTCAAAAAGCCCTCTTCCCCTTCTAGAACAAAATTAAGGCAATTTAGCAGTCAGTACCAATTCTGTATCAACCATTTGCTACATATGATAAGACTGTTTGAAGTATCACGGTTAAAACCCAGATACTTACCAATACTGTAAAAAAAAGCACTCTTGGGAATTGGATATAGATTTTAGTGGATCATTTCAGTACCAATTTATCAAATACTGTGTATCTTATGCCTTTGACAGTACATGGAACTGGCAAATGTTTTAATGGAACAGAATAACAATGATGAGCAGTACATTTATAGAACTTATATTAAAAAGAAATCCTGGGTTGATAGATTGGAATGACAGTGTTGGCAGACCTGAATCTAAGCATTTGTACTGTATACTTAGTAATCAGAACAGTGGAAGAGCTCCCAAATACTTAATGCCAAAAAGCTTTTGTAATGTCTTTCTGAATCTTGATGCCAAGATAGTGCCGAATAATTTTCATCTTGTCACTCACATCTCTCTTTGCATCTGCTCTTGCAACATGTGAACGTGTGACCTGGTTCAGTGTGCTTTAATTAATTAATAAGGAAAAAGCTGTTTGACAGATGATTAGCAAAAGGGAAAAAGCTCTTCAAATGCAGAAAAACCCACACTGCCCAGGTTTTCCTTTTGGAGTGTATAGGTGTGGGTGGGAGGAGGGCAGCAATTCAAGACTTACTTAAGTGCAAGGAATTTCATACTAGGGGACTTGGGGATTATTAGCATTAAATTCATTTATTCACTGTGCTTTGCCCCAGTCAGAAATGTGTCCTTTTTGTCATGAAACAACCTGAAAGAAGATACCAGTCAGAATGCAAACCATGTTATTATTGTCTTTAAAAGAGAAGAAATTTGAAAGGCAATGAGCAAGGTAAATTCCAGGTTTACTCTACATTTTAGATTTTAAATATGTACCTAGTGGTCAAGCAATAGAATATATATTTTTAGGTTGATGTTGTTCACATAGTAGGCTAGGCTTATATCATAATTAGATGCTTCCTTTAGTTTTCATATTTCTATGAAGATAGATAGATGACAAACATTCAGCATCTGGCCTAAGGGGAAAACCTATTGCTGGAAAGATTTCATTCTGCTTAATTGCCTGCAGGAAGTGCATTATTCCTGAAGTCTTACACATATTAGAAAATACAGTGTGTTCTGTTGTATTATTGCAATTATGCTATGGGTACTTACTGAAAGTAAGGTCTACATTTATTTTATTTATATATTTATTGCAGTATTTATATCCTACGTTGTTATCATATGAAAAAAGTTCAATGAGTTTTAAAAGTATAAAGGAATTTAAAACTGTAACACATGAGCAGATTTGGATAAATCAGTTTAGGTACCAAAGGCTTTAATAAAAAGGTTTGTTTTTACTTTGCAGTGGAATGGCATCAGTGTGGGTGCCAGCTGAGGATCCAAAGGGACACTGTAGATTTACTTCTAAATAATGATGCATAGGATTCAAATGTAAATCAGAAAATTCTAACAATCTAAATTCATTTCATGTCCCCATTCTGTCTCGGTATACCTTTGTTTTGTTTTGTTTTTAAATGTATTTTTGATGATCAAACATGAAATAACAAGACCAGACATTATTAAGGGCTACTTTATTTAAACTGACCTATTTAAAGTTGTGTTGGCCTGGAAGGGAGCAAGAAGGAGAAGCAACCTGATTTGGGTCCAGATGAGGCAGATGTCAGCACATGACAATCTCCTCAGTCTTCCCATGGGTGAAATACCTCAACCCTAAACTGCTTCTGTTGCTCCCTAGCCTGGCATAAATGAAAGACCAGCCGGGGGACTCCCACCCAAGCTGCAGGGCCCTACAAGTGAGAGCCCGAGTCCCTGGTGAACCTCAAGGGTAGCCTCCATCCCTGATGCCCCCAGAACACAGGGCCCTGAAGAAGGAGTTCCAGAGCTCTATACCAAAAGGGTGCCAATGGGTGAACACTAATTCTTATTCTCCCCCTCTACCTGCCAAATGAACACCTATTTAAGACACCAACCCAAGCCAGTTGTCCCTATGCCATCAGCTACAGTATGGGATAGACTAAAATGTTCCCCGGTAAAAAAGGGGGGAAATTCTGCACTTAGGCAGGAGGGTGGATTGAGTGAACAATCCAGAATGATACATGCCAGGGGGAACTAGTGTGACATTGCCCAGGTTCCATCCCTGGCACGTGTTGTGATTCATCACTAAGCACCAATCACAGCTACAACCTGTTCTCTAGCATGGAGACCATCAGATTTTTACCTTCCCCTTCAACAACTGCATTGCACAGGTCTGGGTAAGCATTATATTGATTTTGGTTTTGTTTCTTTAATTTTATAAGTCACATTTCCTCACAGAGAACCAAAGGCAGCTAACAGCTTACATAGAACACAGTACAATTAATGTGACCCTATTCAAACCTTAATTTAATGATCGTAGATTTATAATGATGGAAATATGTGTCTGTGCATCTGTGCACATGTTTGGCTTCAGCACAGTTCCAAGTCCATGAAGCCTAAGCACATTAGTTTTTGCAGGATTACTATTGACAAGCTAAGGCTGTACAACCTATGGTTATTTGATGTTTAAAACATATTAACCAGTTGTAATTGATTTAAATGTGTCTGTAGCAAGCAGCGCCATCTACATTCCTTAGGTGGCAGACCCCTTTAACTTAATAAGTTTATGGTAGTGTGTTACTTATGTTACTTATCACTGTAGACAACTCAACCTGAGTCAGTATTTACAAAGATAAAATGTAACATTTATTGAGATAACAATAACAATAAAATAGAATGTTAGAGTTTATATGCAGTTCAATGTTGATACTTTTCTTCAGTGTACTTTTCAGATGATATTAACAGTTAACTCCCTGCTCAGAAACAATTCAATTATATCTTTAGAATTTTACAAAAGGCATAATTATCATATAACAGGTACACTCCCAGCAAAGGTATATCTAGGTTATATTCTCTCACCTGATCCTACTAGGGTTCTGCCTCTCACTAGGCTTTCACTGACACCTACCCCCCCCCACAACTGCCACACTGTCTGCCTGACTAAGGGACTCTACTTCCTAGCTCCTTGCTAGGCTCCCACTGAAGGAATCCAATACCCACTGGTACTTGGCATTATATAATTTTTTCTCTCAGCCATAAGCCCCTCCCACACACTACTGGGCTGAATTTTTCCCCTAAGGTGCTATTTTGGTTGCCTACCAATCTGCTCCCAGGCTGCACTGGCATTTTAGATAGCCACACCCCCAGAACTTGGTCTGCATATCCCACTTTAACAGTTCCCTAACATTACTGGAATGTTTTTTTTTTAAAAAAAAAATCACACTGTATGAGCTATTGAGACAAGAGCAAAGTGAGATTTTTTGGAGGATGGGGGCTAGTTTGTTTGTTTGTTTGTTTGTTTATTGTTTTATTTTATTTATAACATGCATTTCTCCCAATATGGAACCCAAGGTGGCTAACCATGTAGATTAAAACAAAATACAGCTAAAAATCAATAATAATAATAATAATAATAATAATAATAATAATAATAATAATAAAAGTTTGAAAACCATTAGTTAAATTACTCTATTAAAAACAGCCCTAATTTAAATCAATTTAAAAGCACAGGAATCCCCCACCTTTTGAGGTCCCATTATCTGACAATTTGCCCTTTTGATGCTTCCAAATTAAGCACAAGTTCCATTGATTTGACAGAGGCTCTGTTCTTTCATCAGTTCTTCTTGCCTACAGAAGCTTGCTTGGAACGGTTTCCATGCGCATGCTGACCGCAAAGTGAGCTGAAAGGGGGAAAATGTACTAAGCTGGCTAGCGAGACTTTTAAGCAGCAGGCATGCAGTCAGTATCAAATGAGCCTCTGTAAGTCCTCTGTAAGTACAGTCTATGGAATTCAACCAATTCCATTTCTGAGAGTGTTCGGGTTCCTATCCTGTCAGATAAGTGGGGGAAGCCTGTATAGCCACGTGGATAAAAGTATAGCACTCGTCATTTTATTTTTTTTAAAAAACTTTCAACAGCAAAGAGTGAATAGCCAGACACTTTTCTACATATACAGGTCATTGCCTGCTGAGATAAGGAGAGCGCGGGGTGGCAGGGCAGGGTTAGCCTAACCTCAATAAAATCCTAAGAAAATCTTAGCAACTAAACAATTGTACCATAGTACATTCTCTCAGCCTTAGAGAAAGGCAAAGGCAAACCTCTTCTGATCACATCTTGCCAAGAAAATTCTGTGATGGGAGTCCCCATCCTCTCCAGCCAATCTTAAATTCTGGCTTGCGTGGTAGCAGAGAAAGCATTTCTTCCAGTTTTTTGGGCCCTTAGCCATTTAGGGTTTCATAGTACTGTTTAGTGTGACAGCTTGAACTGGGCTCAGTAGCTCATGGTCAGCAAGTGGAGATTTTTTAAAAGTAGCGTGGTATGCTCAACTCTTGTCACCCCTGACTACACAGAGCAAGCAGCATTTTGTGTCAGCTGGAAACTATAGATTGACTTCAGTGGAAAACCCATTTAGAGAGCATCCCAATCCTGGTCCAGCAATGGTTATCATTGGTAAGCCAGAAATAAGCACTCCTTGCCACTTGGACTATCTGGGCCTCTAGTGAGAACCACAAATTGATGACTACTTTTAAATAACACATTTGCTCCATCAAAGGAAGTGTCACTTGATTTTTTTCATATGAGAATTCAGTATCTTCTAGGAGAAAGCAATTTTGAAATCCTAAAAATATGCAGCATAATTTTATGTATTCCTTTCACTGCATATATATCAAGGGTTGGCATGCAAGGTATACTCCATGGGTGTGTGGACATGTACCTACAAGTCACCTGTCAACTTATGGTGACCCTGTGAATTTCATGGTATTTTTGCCAATTCCTCTGAAATATGACCCAAAGTATCTGATATTTGTTGGTGGTTTCCATCCAAGTCCTAGCCAGGACTGACCCTGCTTAGCTTCCAAGATCAGTTCTGGGCACCTCATTTCAAGAAGGATATCGAAAAGCTGGAACATGTGCAGTGGAGGGTGACCAAAATGGTAAAGGGTCTGGAAGCCATGCCCTATGAGGAGCGGCTTAGGGAGCTAGGTATGTTTAGTTTGCAGAAGAGAAGGTTAAGGGGGGACATGATAGCCATGTTTAAATATTTGAAGGGATATCATGTTGAGGAGGGAGCGGGCTTGTTTTCCGCTGCTCCAGAGACTAGGACAAGGAACAATGGATTCAAGCTGCCAGAAAGGAGATTCTACCTGAGCCTTACGAACAACTTCCTGATGGTAAGAGCTGTTTGACAGTGGAATATGCTCCCTTGGAGCATGGTAGAGTCTCCTTCTTTGGAGGTTTTTAAGCAGAGGCTGGATGGCCATCTGTTGGGAGTGCTTTGGTGTGGGTTCCTGCATGGCAGGGGGTTGGACTGGTCTCCTCCAACTCTATGATTCTATATTCCACCTCTTGAAATCTGGGTCACTGCATTCTGCATAGCTAGATTAACAGCTGACATTGAATCCCTTGGGATGATGGAGCATTAAACAACCTGTAAGAAGCACCAAAGTGATTTTTCCAACGTGGGTGAATGGGCAGCAAAATCGGAAATGAGGTTGAGTGAAAATACATCTGAATTGAGTGAAAATACATCTGAAGCAATACTGATGAAGCCAAAAATCCCAGTAATATTGATAGATTCAAGCAGGAAAGAAATTTGTGGGCATTTGGTTGATAACTCTTTTAAAAAAAAAAAAACGCCTAGTATGCAGTGGAAGTGAATGCTCTAAGGATTATTAGAAAATGAAGGTACTCAAAATAAAGTGGCCATTATCATAACACCTTTACATAAATCTTTGATTCTGGATGTTCTGTCTCACAAAGTACTGGGGAAGGTGCCGAAAAGGGCAACCAAACTTAGTGAAAAGTAGGAATACATTCCTTGTGAAGAAGGCAGGAACGCAGGGCTTTTTAATTTAGAAAGAAAATGAATGCTATGAGGATATGATATTGAGTCATAAAACTACAAATGCTGTAGACATAAAATCTCTTCCTGTCCCCTACATTTTATTAGAAGTTGGAGTCACCCACTGCAACTGATCTGTAGTAGAGTCAGAAAAGCAGAAGAAAGTATTTTTCCATGCTGTACATAATATTCGTATAGAAGGCATGTGAATGCCAAATGTTGCACTGATGGACACTGGCTGAGATGGAATCAAAAGAGAATTACACATGATTAAGGAGGATATGTCTGCTGCCATTATTTTTAATGATAGCCAAATGGAAATTTTCAGTGGCAGTATAGGAATACCCCAGTTAACAAAGTCTCTGAAAAAGAAGCTTCTTTTTACAGAGGCTTTTTATGCCTGCTGTGTCCCCTTCTTCCTCATCCTCTTTCTGGCTGGATGCTTTTAGCACCATCAGCATTGGGGGAATGGTGAAGAAGGTCTAGAGAATCACTGACTTTCCATATCTGGTTGCGGCATTGTGTCTGCAGTAAACAGTGCAATAAAAACAAAGCCTGAGTAGGGGAAGAGTGCGCTTCTGTTCTAGCCACTCCTAAATAGCAGCTGCTTCCAGAATCTGTTACTGAGCATATATAAACAACAAAACAGAAGGAAAGTGGAGGAAGCAAATAAGTTTTCCTCACTCACTACCTCTTTTTACTTTTTCTGCCCCTCCCCTGCCTTTTTTGGTGGTATTGGAAACTATGGCCCTTTTCTCACGGGGTGCAGAAATCGTGCCGCTACGATCCAGGCGGGTTTTCCCTTAATCCCCACTAACACGGACTGAAATTTTAGGAGCATTCTCACGGCTCCATAGATAAAAGACTTAGGCAGCATCAATGCATTCACACAATATTACCATGGCCACTCCCATAGGTGTCCTTTCCCCGTCCTGTCTGGCAGTGATTGGCTGTGCTCAATTTTTAAAAGAAACACTCTGAGCGTCATCATGGACGTCAGTACGCATGCGTGTCCCCTTACATCCTCCAACAAACCCCCCCCCGTCCTGCACCTTTCTTTGGAGCCGCCGTGGAGACATTTTCCCCCCTCTGTCTTTCTGCTTGCTTTCTGCTGTTTTGTGTATGGAGCACGAGCTGCTGACGAACATTGCTGGGGTGCTAATTTCAGCCTTGATAGCAGCACTCGAAAGCACTGGGGGCGGTCTTGTCGCTTCTGCTGGCCACGTCTAAATCCCTCCCTCTCTTCATCCCCCGCACGAATCAGTATGCACCGTCGCTTTTTCACGAAAGGACGAGCGCGGATTGGAGGAAAAGAACCACATTTCTTCTGGTTTTTAAAAAGGGCGCGCGAATGCTGGATGGTGGCTCCCCCGCGCGGATTGAGGTGAGAATCAAAAAAATTAAATGCGACCTGGTTCTCTCTAAGGTGAAAAAGGCCCCCGTTCGAGGTCGACCTGGGAAGATTTAATTACCCCGTGAGAAAAGGGCCTATCTCTTTTCCTCTCATGTATTTTCTGCCTTTTGCACCAAATTTTCCATTAGATAAGTTAATGTCCAGAAACATATCTATTTTGTTAACTGGGGTATACCTATAAAACTATAATACTAGGTACCAACAAGAACAATTGTTGCCTTCATGTTCTGCTTGTGAATTTCCTATTTTTGGCAAAGAAATGCTAAAGAGCTCTTGTGAGATTCTTGAAACAAGCAGGAAATACCTCTGAAATGCAACTTCAAAAAGTGCATACTGCTTCTTTTAAAGTGTAAATGATAATAAGTTTGAAAAGCCTGATGCTCACTGGTAATACATATTTTAGGGGGGAAGCCTTCCTCAACCATGGTTCCTCCAGACATTTTGGCCTCCTGTTTCCATCAGTAGTCTATCCTACAACGTACAAGCATTTTTTGTCCTATGAAATGCTTGTAGGTTGTAGCATAGACTACTGATTGGGGAATTGCATTTGAGTCCTCATACTGGGAGAAAGAAAAAGAGTATTGCCTCATGTCCTATGACTTAGAAACTAAATGAAGACAGTTAGGACCTTTCTGTACTACACTGTTAATAGTGCTGTTTTTCCACTTTCAACCTTCTGTGGAATTCTGGAGTTTGTAGTTTAACTGAGGCCAAAGAGCTCTCTGGTTGAGAATTCTAAAGGCCCTTCTTTAAACTGTAAACCCCAGGATTCCATAGGATGTTGAAAATGAAATAATAGCACTGTAACAGTGTAGTGCGGAAAGGCCCTTAGGCACAGTGACAGTAGTGCACCAAAAGAATTATTTGGAGGTGCACGTCTAAGCTTAGGAAATAAGGCGGACTGAATTTTATTGGACTTGCTTCACAGCAAACATGTTAAGATTGCACAATAAATCTTCTTGGAGGAGTAATGAGCTTCTAATGTATTCATTTTATGATTTTGTTGTTTGATAACACCTACTGACATACCTTTTAATCATTCAGACCCCATACACACTAGTCAGCACTTCCTACTGAAATTCATGGAAGGTAACACACACGCACACACACAACCAATTCAATTAATTCTGAGAGAATTCTGTTAAATCTTTCTTTAAAAAATTATGTTTTCCATTCCATGTTGCTGTAGACTTAGTTTGTTATCTAATTATATAATTACTGCCTCTTATGCAAGCCATTGTGATCTATTTACAGGGGGGAAAGCATCATTACATTAAAAGAGTCTTTGATTACACTTTTGATCTTTCTTATCCACCCATTGCATTTCGTAACGAAAACCCCTCTGAGGGTATGATATTGCTCTTGAATTACTCAACGGTGAGGTTGGTGTGTGATAAAAATCAATTTAATTTCCACTTCTTCAGGCATCCAAGCCTGCTAGCTAATCTGCTAATTGGGTTGGAGAAAGGAGGAGATGAAGTGTCAGGGGAATAAGAAGTAAAAGAAGGTGAAGAAACACTCTTAAGATTTTGGAGTGCAAATTGTCAACAGGTGCTTAGACAAAATCAGCCTTTCTCTGACTTTTGAAAGGTCAAGGGTTGTTCAGACTTGTTTTATAGATGAGAAATACTCTAACAGCCTTTAGTTTCTCATCTTTTCCTTAAAGACAGATTGACCTTCCCTTAAATGAATGCTGTCTTACACCTTGCCCCTTAGCTTTGCCAACACCAAGAGCAAGTTTCTCTCGGATCTTCTATTTCCCTTGATTATAGCTAAGGTTTTTTAAAAAATAAAAGGACGGTTAATAACTAAGACAATGGAGATCATACAGGGGCTAACCAGTCTGAAGTCCATGTTTTCTATCATAAACCAATGACAAATAGACTAACGCCACATGTTCACATGGGCCATTTCAGCACTGGACTGTTATACTGCTATTATTCCACTTTCAACACCCTATGGAATCCTGAGGTTTGTAGTTTAGGGAGGGGCCTTTGAGGGGGCCATTGAGGGGGCCTTCTCTAAACCCCAGGATTCCATAGGATGTTGAAAGTGGAATAATAGCACTATAACAGTCAAGTGCGGAAATGGCCTTGGAAGGAGGTACTGTCATATGAATGGGGTTTATTCACATGTAAATGTATTTCAGGCTTAGGGACACCTATGTGGGGTAAATACATGCATATTAGACATACATTTGCCCTGTTCGTATATAAAGCAAGGCTGGGTGATTTACTGTTTGCATGAAAAGGAACGTGGGAGGAATTGGGCATTCATTTTCAGAGATTTTTCTCTGGCTGGAGGTGAGTTCTATGGTTACCAAGACTGAGTAAAATAGACAATACTGCTGGGCAAGGCGAAAGGTGGGAGCCAGCATGGTATACTGGTTCGAGCATTGGACTGTTTCTGGAGACCAGGGTTTGAATTCAGCCATGGAAACCCACTGGGTGACCTTGGGCAAGTAACACTCTCACAGCCTCAGAGGAAGGCAAAAGCAAACCCACTCTGAACAGATCTTGCCAAGAAAACCCTGTGATAGGTTCACCTTAAAGTTGCCATAAGTGGGAAATGACTCAAAGGCACACAGGCACACAACAACAAAAGTGAATGCTAGCAGAAAAAAAAAGGAAGGTCACATTACAGGTGGATTGACTCAATTAAGGAAGCTGCAGTCCTGAATTTGCAAGACAGTTGATCACAACTGCATCGTCTGCATAAAGCAGTATTGACAGGAGTAGATTTATATTTTGAGGCCAACCCCTTATAAGCAAGCTCAGTAATCTGTCTCTGCATGAGATCTTAAATGAGTTATTTGTCCCTCATTTCAGCTTTATCCACCTGGTATGATTCTGTCATAATAGACATATATTCTGTGACCAGGTCTAATGAAGATTCTGAAGTCCTGCATTCTTGTATTGTCCCTTTAAGATCTACTGACCAGTCCAGTACAGGAGGTATAGAGGTTGATTCATTCTGCAAAGATTGACAGAACACATTTGCACTCACATTTTCATCACTCTCCTTCTTCTGCTAGACATACTGTGTGATTTTATTCAGTCTTTTCCTAGGTTCTGTAGAACTACTTTGCAAGGTAGGTGTAATTCCTAGGTCTTTGTACATCTTTCTGGTAAACACCATGCTGTCAACATTTATCCTAGTTATTCTCTTTTTTTCATCTCCAACCTCTCAGTTTGGTTACAATAAGTTTGTATGCAGAGTGGGCAAATAAATTATGAAAAAGGACATACAGAGAGAATTAAATACAGAGGCTGACTTGCTGAATATCAACAGCTGTCAGGAATCTCTCCCTGCCGGGTCACAGCCAGCAAGGGAGGAGAGAGGTCAGGAACACTTGAGGAGTCAGAATATACCAAATGCCAGGAAAACACAAGCCGAGTCAGGTCAAGGTCCAGTCCAAGGCTCAGGAGGCAGAGATTCATCCGGAGGGTTTCAGGGAGCAGGAGACACAAAAGTTGTGAGAGCTTGCTAATAATTTGCTGCAAGTAAGAAGCAGCCATGCAGGCAGACTTAAATAGCCCCTGTGAGCTCGTGCTGCTCATTACTGTTTCCTCAATCTAGTCCACTGCAGTCTACTTCTCAGCAGACCGTTTCAGCCTTCTGCGTGATTGAGGGCTGGTGGGCACAGCTGGCTGCAACTTCTCTGCATCACTGCTGGTTCTCTCTCTGTCATGAGCTGGCTGGGGCAACTCAGTCTCTGTTTGACCTTCCAGTGCAGGGGATGTTTCCAGGTTGACTTGCTCACTCACTGGCTCGGCCCCCTGCACAATCAGTTTCTCCTCAATCACAGCATCATCACCTATCACAGCAGCAATGTCTCCAACCACATGTTATCTCTCGCTGTAATTGTTGACACTTTTGGACTATACTGTTGATATAGAAATATCCACTCCACAGAACTTCAAGGAGTTTAGTGCATTATAACTTGCACTTTCAATCCAAACAGCACTGGGTGGAAGAGATAAAAACTTAAAGATCTTAAGAAGCTTCAAGGTCTCAGTTTCAAAATATAAAGTATCCAGCTCCTCTCTGGTCAAACGACCTATGGCTAGTTTCCAAAACTTTTCAATTCTAAAATCCAACTCTGAGGTTCTTGTTTTTTAAGGCTTAATTTTTGAAGAGTTAAAACAAACACTCCTTATTTTGTTGCCGCCATCTTTCGCCCAGGTTGGCCATCCCAAGAATCAATGTTCTTGCAAGGAAGCTAGTAAAATGTGGGCTGGACATCACTATTGTTAAGTGGATTTGTAATTCTTTGACCAACTGAACACAAAGGGTGCTCACCAATGGCTTCTCTTCTTCCTGGAGAGAAGTGACTAGTGGGGTGCCACAGGGTTCTGTCCTAAGCCCAGTGCTATTCAACATCTTCATCAATGACTTGGATGAAGGAATCAAGGACATGCTGATCAAATTTGCAGATGACACCAAATTGGGAGGGGTTGCTAATACCTCAGAGGACAGGATCAAAATTCAAAATGACCTTGACAGATTGGAGAGCTGGGCCAAAGCTAACAAAATGAATTTCAACAGAGAGAAATGTAAAGTCCTACACTTAGGTAGAAAAAATGGAATGCACAAATACAGGATGGGGGACATATGGCTGGATAACAGTTATGTGTGAAAGAGATCTAGGAGTCTTGATGGACCACAAGCTGAACATGAGTCAGCAGTGTGGTGTCACAGCTAAGAAAGCCAATGTGATTCTTGGTTGCATCAATAGAGGTATGGTGTCTAGATCAAGGGAGGTAATGGTACCATTCTATGCTGCTTTGATTATACCTCATCTGGAATACTGTGTCCAGTTTTGGGCACCTCATTTCCAGAAGGATATTGGCAAGCTGGAACATGTCCAGAGGAGGGCGACCAAAATGGTGAAGGGTCTGGAAGCCATGCTCTATGAGGAATAGCTTAGGGACCTGGGTATGTTTAGACTGCAGAAGAGAAGGTTAAGAGGGGACATGATAGCCATGTTTAAATATTTGAAAGGATGTCATGTTGAGGAGGGAGCAGGCTTGTTTTCTGCTGCTCCAGAGACTAGGACAAGGAGCAATGGATTTGAGCTGCAGGAAGATATTCCACTTAAACCTCAGGAAGAACTTCCTGATGGTCAGAGCTGTTCAGCAGTGGAATATGCTGCCTTGGAGTATGGTAGAGTCTCCTTTTTTAAGGAGAGGCTGGATGGCCATCTGTTGGTACTGCTTTTATGTGAGTTCCTGCATTGCAGGAGTTGGACTGGATGGCCCTTGTTGTCTCTTCCATCTCTATGATTCTATGAGATAAACACATATTTGACTAAATGTATACACTGTTGGATATACAGGTATAACATTAAACCACCATTAAACCAAAAGGAGAGCAAATCAACACAAATTTCGTGAAGTCATAGCAGAAGCTTTTAAAATATTTCAGATCCCCCATCTCTCACCATTATTTATTTAAGCATATGATTCGTCATCTTGTCAAAGCCAATAATTAGCATTAGATTTCTATAGAACACAGTTACAGGCCCATAGTATTAAAGTGACAATAACTAGATCCAGACTGGCATTTCCAGCTTGAAGAATTAGCATATAAAACAAGTCCAAACCAAGCTACAGCGTGGTGTGATGGTTTACATTTTATAGCACAAAATGAAATTTATTTACTGTTGACCTTTCTGTGTTACATATGGTGTAAAATGATCTGCCGTTGATGGATAATATAGAATGGAGAGCAATTACTGGTGGGACAATTTGAATGTCCTTTGAAATGTAGAGTTTGTCAAACTCCAAACCATGATTATAGTGAAGATTTGTTTTTGCTTTTTCTCCATACAGATGTTTAAAAGTCAAAATATATTTGGTTGCAATTAAGTCTTCAATGATTCTTCAGTTAATTGGACTGCTTAATCTCAGTTCTTTTGACTGGTTCAAAATATGGGGGGGGGAGCAGAATATAGAAGTTATGGCTACCCATGCCCCCCCCATCTAAAAGCAATTATTTATGATTGTCAGAGTGAGAACTGGAGATGACTCCAATACTTTCATTGGTTGTGTAGAAGAGGGTATTTCAGCTGGTGAAGCTTGCTACCTGGTTGGATGAGAAGCAACACCTGATAAAATTCCTTCTCCCATTAGAAGTACAGGAGCTGTCTCCAGTTTTTAACCTAACACTAATTATTTTGTGTTCAACATGCAAATTTATGCAAATTTGCTATGTGTTTATGAACAAGGACTATATATGTAACTATTGTCAACCTTAATAAAATTCTGTAACAGTAAGATTCCCCCCCCACTTCTAATGATCAGTGGAGTTAGATCGCCAGTGGAAAGACAACAGCTATGACAGCCACAGCCAGAGGATTTATCTGCACTCCAATACATGTGACCCTTATAATCCTCACTGTCTACATTGCTCTACAGCTGCCTACTTCTAAGTTGAGGAAACAGTGCAGAAATGCAGCAACCAAGTATTGTTGGTCTGTGTACAGATGCCTACCTTCCCTTAAGATTCAATCAAATACTCTGCACACTGCCAAAACGTTCCTCTCTATTCTTCCTCAGTTTCAGCTCCCCAGATTTTCTCTCTATGTCTTCTTTACTCTGTAAAATAATGTGTTTATATATTTTGCAGCTGCAAATGCAGTAGGTCTACACTACTGGACGCCAGCAACTGCATTGAGGCCTGGGTCCTTCATTTCTTGAAATTATTAGTCTCTTTTCAAATGATGCATATAATTATATATTATAAAAAGAAAGAGTAATGCACTGTCAGGGCACAGTCTAGAAACACTTCATTCAACGTGTTCTATATCTGTTGACATCAAAAGTCTGAAAGAACCATGGCCTCAGTTCCTCATGGCACACACTTGCAAATCTTGATCTTTACATTCACACATTATACTTTTAAGTTTACATGTTCTCCTATAGTGGCAGAAGATATTCTTCTGGTGGATTGTTCATGTCCTATCTCAGTCCTGGAACAGCTGATAAATCAAACAAAAGAAACCGAATATCTCCCAGTTTTTTGCTTATTTCCAGGCAGTAAGCAAAGAGTCATAAATAAAGTCCAACATAAACAAAGCAAGAAAGTGTCCAAGGTCAGTCTGAGCATTTGTCAAGGCAACCAGCAAGGTAGCAGGTCAGATAAGGTCTGACAACTCCTGGAAGGGAAGGATGCCGGCTAAATAGGTCCCAAGCCTAGAGCACCTGAGACTTGATTGATTGTTGACAGTTATAAATCCTGAAAGAGTGACACTGGCTCTCTCTTTGCTGCCTGTGCACTGCAAAGCTGGGTCGAAGTAAGTGTTCCTCTATATCTGACAAGGTAGGACTCTCTGTTGGAGCTGGCATTGTCCTCTATTCTGTTTCCAGCACTGTAACCTCTCTCTGTACAGCAGACCCTGGTGTGCCTTCTGCTTCAGCCTCTGGCATGCCATCTGTTTCAGACTCTGAGTCAGAGTCCATGCTCTGGAAACAGGACATGACATCCACTGCCTACTCAGTGTGACAGGAAGCTGCTTCAACCAACTAATCTGCTTGTGGCTACCTCAGCAAGGAAGTGCAACCATGAAGACCTGTCTATTTCTTGCCTCTACTCTGACTGTCATGCTCCTGGTTTCTTCAGTTGCTCTTTTTCCTTCTCTTTCATTAAAAGTCATCCTTCAGGTTGCAATGCTATATGTGCAATGAGCTTCAGAACATCTACCATGATCCAGTGGAACTTATTGCTGATCCATTCTTTATTCCAAAAATTAATTCAGTTTTCCATAGGGATCAAATGATCATTCTGTCACTCTCTTCCAAACTGGCTGAGAAACTGGAAGGAGATAACTCAAGATTTGGAAAAATGGACTCAATTAAAGATATCTTTGCTGGGACAGATATCAGTGATAAAAATGAATGTTTTACCAAAAATGAACTATCTTTTTCAAAATGCACCTATCACAACAAGCATTAAACCTTTTGTTCAATGGAAAAGAGATATAACTAAGTTCATATGGCAGGGGAGGAGATCAAGAATTAAATGGAGAATCATAACGGACATAACAGCAAGAGACGGGCTAGGCTTGACGGACCTACAAACATATTATAAGGCTGCGGCATTCACATGGCTAAAAGATTGGCTTAATCTTCAAAATTCGAGGATGCTGGCATTAGAGGGAGCAGATTTAAGAATGAGATGGCACGCCTATATGTTTTATGGAAAAGCAGCAGTCGACAAAGATTTTACGCATCATTTTATAAGGAAATCACTACTTAGTATATGGAATGACTACTAGAAGAAGAATATAAGGCAGTTACCTAATTTGGTCTCCCCGCAAGAAGCCTTTTTTGGGAGATGGAAAGGTACAGATAAATGGTTATGATATGAAGACTTATTAGACAAAGCAGATGACTCCGGTGTGAAGACGAAATCAAGAGAGAAATTGGAAACTGAAGGAATAAAATTAAGCTGGTTTCCCTATAGACAGCTAAAGGAAAGATTTCAGATGGATATACAAACATGGAATACAACAAAAGGAACAAATGCATTTACTGAGATTGTTAAGAGAAAATCCACCACATTTACTAGCACATTTGTACAAAGAAATTTTGCAACAAGAATGTGAAAAAGAGACAGTTAAAGTTGCAATGATACAATGGGCACAAAATGTTGGACACTCAATACAGTTAGAATGGTGGGAACAGAGCTGGCAACGTACACAGAAATTTACTGCTGCCCAAAATTTAAAAGAAAACTATTACAAACTATTTCATAGATGGTATATGACACCAGAAAAATTAAAGACAATTTATAAGACGGGCACAGGTCAATGCTGGAAATGTCAAGAGAATTGTGGCACATTATTTCATATGTGGTGGTCACGTCCTAGAGCACAAAAATACTGGGAAGAAATACATAAGAAAATAAGTTCAATTTTGAAGATTCAATTTGGGATGATACCTGAATTTTACTTGTTAAACATGACACATATATTAGATGCAACACCAGCTAAGAGACACCGGGGAATTATATTGTATATGGTGACGACGGCCCGTATTGAATATGCACGATTTTGGAAAAATGAAACTACACCTACAACGGAACAGTGGTGGACAGCTTTTATGGAAAACAGAAATGTGGACATACTTACACAAAGATTGAAAGGGAAATCAGATGAGGACATAAACAAAAAGTGGAGGATTGATACAGATTTGGGTTGGGGGTAGACGGAGGTATTAAATTTTTCATGATAATTATTATACAGTTAACAGTTAATGAAATATCATGAAGTGAGTAAAGTAGAGATATATAGCAGGAACTAACAAATTATAGATTATTAACATTTTATTGCGATGCATGATATAATAAATAGAGGGAACATAAATAATTGTAATCCAGAAAGGAAAGGAAGAAGGAATAACACTACATGTAACATTGCAAAATTATTGTTTGTTTTATTTGTTGAAATTTGAATAAAATTATTTAAAAAAAAGAAACAAACTGGCTAAGATACTGGAAAACAAATAGCTTATTCTGAACTTTTGGAATCTGTCTGAAATATACTAAATATTTCAAAACTGCAGATTTTCTGTTCTTGTCCTTTCAGGCTTCATCTTAGCTAAGAAGTCTCTCAAAGCAAACTAGCAAAATGGATTAAAACTTCGATATGAATGTGCTATAAGGCCTCAAGTGCTCTAGTTCCATCCAGGATTACAGCTCATTCTATCAGGAGTGTTGCCACCTTGGCTGCTTTTGGGACTAGGGCATCCCGAATAAACATGTGGGGATGCATCCTTGAAGTCACTTTTTTCTGTTGCAAGACTTTACAGACACCTCTTTTGACAGAAAGGTTCTGCAGTGTCTGGCTGATCACTAAACCCTAATATCAGCAGTACTCCCTCAAGGATTACCTTGGGTTTATCTGACCAGAAAGATGTCCTCTGCCAATACAGGAAAAAGGATCATTTATTTTGATGCAGCATGGACATGATATTTCTTTTCAATTGTTTCTTCTCCATCTCCTCTCATTTTCTGTGCAAATTGAAAAGCCAATGGAGTTTTTTTTTATTACTTTGCTGTTGTATCAACAGTTCAGCTTCATATTAACTCTATGAATAACTCTATGAAAGATCTCCAGACGACCCTGCTCATGTCTTCTAGACTCAGGGCTGTGGCTTCTTTGATAAATTGATTTATGCAGTCTTTCTGGTTTTGTATTGCTTTCCGTTTTATCAAGTGTTCTCTTTTCCAATGAGTTATGCCATCTCATGATTTGTATTATTGTCTCAGTTTAATCATTTTGGCTTTTAGGGAGATTGCAAATTTGATTTTGTTTTTTGGTGGTCCCTGATATTTGTAGGAAGCTCCTCCAGCACCATATTTCAAGTCAGTTAATTTTTGTTCCTGCCATCTTTTTTCGTTGTCCAGTATTTACATCGATACACACAAATCAGAACTACTATAGCAATAGCATGTGTATTTCTATACTGCTCATCAGCTAAGTGCTCTCTAAGCAGTTTACAATGTGTTAGCCAATTGCCCCCAACAATCTGGGTACTCATTTTACCAACCTGCAGAAGGATGGAAGGCTGAGTCAACCTGGAGCCTGGTAGGATCAAACTCATAGCCTTGTGGCTGCAATGTTGGCATTTAATCACTGTGCCACCAGGGCTCCTACTATAGCATAGATGATCATGACTTTACCATGACAGAACTTACCCAGTTCCTTCAAAACTGCCCATCTAAGCCTCAGTCTTCTTCTGTTTTCCTGACAATTATCTCCATTTGACTGATGACTGAGCTAAGGAAATCTTCAGCTATTTTGATGTCTTCATCATCCACTTCAAAGTCAAAATTTTCTGTGGTCATCACTTTTGTCTAAAAAGTCTAATCCCACTTTTCCTATTATATGTTCTGCACATAAATTAAACTGATAGAGTTATAAAATGCCCCTTGTCTGACGCCCCTGCCAATCAGAAACCCTGCTGTTTCTCCATATTCTGTCCTGATAGTGACCTCTTATCTTGAGTACAGATGACACATCAGGACAATCAAAGGTTATGGTACTCCCATTTCTTTTAGATATAACCAAAGACTGTGCTGTAATTTGAAAGTCTATGGTGCACTCCATTAACCAAAATATGTTTGCAGTATATCTCTTCCTTTTTGAAATCCAGCCTGGATCTCTGGCCTTTGCATTCCAGTCACCTACAATTATCAACACATCCTGCTTTGGTATGTGATCAAGTTCTTCCTGGATGTCTGTATAGAATGTTTTGATTTTTTTCCTCTTCCAGCTCTGTGGTCGGAACATAAATTTAGGTACTGGTTATGTTGATAGGTTTTCTATGCAATCCTGCTGACATTATTTGATCAGGCTTTACACTTTATCCCCTGACTGCTTTTGCTATGTCTTACTTCATTATTAATGCCACTCTCCTTTCTTCTTAGATTCTTGTTTATAGAGTAAAAGACTGAGTGAAAATATACCATTCCAGAGAATCATAATTCATTCACACCAAATATTCCAATGTTTTTACATGCAACTTTTTGTTTCACGATTTCTAGTTTCATGGTTGATTCATGGTTCTCATAGTCAATGTTCCTATTATATGTGTTGTGCAGTTCAGACTTTCCTATCAGCAGCAGAACATCTTTTCAGCTTTAGTTGAGTGGTGTCATTAGTGCTTTACATGCTTGTCTTTTGCTGTTCCCCAGTAGACGGTTGAATTTCTTCCAACCTGGAAGTTGTCATGCCCTGCCTCCAGAGCATAGATTCTGACTCAGAATCTAAAGCAGAAGGCATGCCAGAAACAGAAACAGTGGGCATGCCAGGACTTGCTGTACAGAGAGAGGTTACAGTTATTCAGGTTTTTTTGTTTGTTCGTTTGATTTATCAGCTGTACCAGGACTAAGATAGGACAGGAGTCTCACCTTTAGGCACTGTCTCTTGTTTCATTTTGGATTGTCTGTTTATAGGATTTTCATGTTAAAGACATTCAGAAGTGGTTTAACTAGTGCCGCCTTCTGCGCAGGACTAAGAAGAGTTAGCTGAAGTGCCACTGTTCTTGTCTCTGACAAATCCTCAGCCATTGTCACATCCCACTATTGATGCTGTTGATGAGTTTCCCTTCCAGAGTGTGTCCACTGTTTTTACCATTTGAACTATCACTTCTCTTCTGCTGATGCAATCATTGTTCCCTGAACAGAATAGGTCCATCTTAATCGCCACTTTGAGCCTTTTGGCTCTGGTGACGTATTACTTCAACTCTCCCTGACACACACAAACCCTCTTAAAGCATTAGGTTGTGCAAAGGTGTTAAACATATTTCTTGTCAAGTTGCTAAGAAAATTCTTTTTTTTCCCCATCTGGTCACATGGCTGATCTTTGTGGGTTCCTCTCCTGTACTAGGAGGAGCCCAAGCAAATTAACTGGTTGAAGCATCTGCCTTTTGGAATAAGTAGAGAGCGATAAACCACTATAAGGATATTCTTTGCCATTAGAAGGATGTCCTCTTACAGGATTGGGGAATTGAGAATTGGGAATTTTTAGTAATAAGTCTCCTAATCAGCAGAGTATTCTGTAATGCATAGACAGAAGCTGAAGAAATTACCAGTTCCACTTTATCATTTCTACCCCAAACACAGTTAATCTAGCTCAAAATAAACACAAACATTTTGGTTAAAAAGTATGAAAATTTTACTCACAAAATCTTGTGCATAGTCTACACAGGTTCAATTCTTGAAGAAAGTAAGACAAAATTAAGCACTCACATGCTTCCAGGAAAGCATGCTTGCCAGAGAATCAGAGACCACATGCTTGCAGAGAAGCTGAAGAACAGAAAAGGGGAAGAGGAAGAGGAAGTGGAAGTTGGTGTTGACCAAACAACAGGAATTTCACTCTAGGCAGTCCCCTCTATGCCTACAATAAACATGCAAACTAACTAGCCAGTTAATTAAGCATGCAAAGGTTGCCATTCCCAACAACCAGCACAGATAATAATCATCTCATGGTGAGTATTAATGTTCCTCTCTGGCACAGAAAAATATTTATCTAGAAATCCATGCTGCTTCAGAGCATGGAAGTAACAAAGGTCTTTATTGGAAGAAGTATCTGCTCTCCCAAAATGGAGAGCGGCTCCATAAATGATTTTGGGGATGTGGCTTCAAGGTGCCAGCTAAGCTCAGAGATTGCCATGCCTACCACACACATATACAAGTCACCGGAGAGGCTGTTCTGTCAATCAATGCTGTGATGGGCCCAAAACTCTTCCAGCTCCCAGCATCATCTAGCTTGTGGTCTCAAGAGTGAGTAGCACTCACAACCAAGTTGCCCGATGACTGAATTCTTGCCCTGAGCCATTATAAAACTCTAATCAATAGCAGACATAACCAGTTTTAGTTTACTTTCAGCTAAGGGTTAATTTGTGTACCCTCCCATCTGCTCCCAAAAGATACACTGCTAGTGCAAAGTGAGGTGCCTATCTGTATACCCTTTTTTACTCTTTCACCCCATTCTGCCCCACTCAAGTGACTTCTCAGACTGTCTTTAACTGACTAATTGATTCTCGAACTGTCTTGGAATGTTCCTGTTAGTCACAAACACTTTCTCACCAACATTCTAAGGCATTACATACACCTAAAATATCTTAACTGTATATTTTAAAACACGAAGAGGCCTTCATTTCTCCTGCTCTCATTCACTGAGACCTTTATATTTTTTTCCCCCTTTGCATCAGATCAAGCTCATAGAATTTTAAAACTACTAATCCATCAGGGCATTTCTGACATATTCTTTCCTTCGATGAAACTAATTAGGAAAATTAAGCACCTGCATACTAAAAGACTTGCTTCAATAAAACTGAAGTCTTAAATTCGGTCTCCTTTAGATGAATACTAAGGAAAGCTTTAGCACAACACTCTTGAAAATATGTCAGCTCCACTAACTACTTCAGTAAACTTGGAGCTACTAGCACTGGTGATTAATCAGATTTTGCTCTAAATGAGATTAATTCAGGTGTATCCACACACAAAAAATGGCTAGGGCATACATCCCTCTTCTCATCTGTCCTGGGGTCTTTTTTATTTTAGTTTCTTTTTCTTTGCTGGATTTAAAATGAAGCTTGTGCTATAATCTTGCATGGAAATGGATGCCAGATATTGGATCATTCTTTTGATAAACATCTAAAATGCTAATGAAGGTGGACTCTAGTTCTCAGACAGTGAAGCAAATGTTTCAACAAGAATCTAGGGTCTTTTCTTTAAAAAACAAGCCTTACAATCTGAAACCTTTTTACCCCAATCTAACATTGTTTCTTCATTTTTATTTTTTCTTTATTTTGTGGTGTGCCCAGAAACAGAAGGAAAAAAAAATCCTGCCACATCAAAATGCAGGAGCATGAAAAACTGATGAGCTTTCAAATTGTCCTCTTTTGCATGCAAATCATATCAGAGTTCTCATTAGCATAAATGCATGAGCAACTCTAAATGCTTTTAATTTCCAATCTCAGCCAGCAGAGGAGTAATTTGTCACTGTCAGGGTGAAAATCTAAAAAGAAAAAGAGAGGGAGAGAGAGAGGACTCCATACTAAATTGGAATCATATAAATTTTTGATTTGCTAATTGACTGATGCTGCAGTTCAATCAACTGCCTTGAAGGTGTAAATAATTCAATGTACAGTCAAAAATAAAGGCATAATATGCTTCTGCTGGAGTCATATTAGTATTCACTGCAGACGGACATACCTGACCACATCTCTTCCCTGCTCCCATTCCTTTAGACAAATTATAGCTTTGAGCTGGCAAGCGCACTTACACTAACAAACACAACAACTACTCAGCAAACTGTAACCTTTCAGATGAATATATATTTTGTACTGGAAACAAGGTTTATAATTTACTTTACACCAAACATTCCAGGAAAATGTACATAGTGTTCTTCTCCCCTTCACAAATGGTGTGTACTTGTAGCTCTCCAATGCAATTAGAAAATCGAGAAAGTGCTCAAATTGAAATCGAGCATTTATATTAAGTTTTAATTAGCCTTTTCCCTTAATCAACAGATTCAAATGTCATATGCAAAATGTATTTAATGCAAAAATGCTACTCCTCAGTGTGCATATGCAAAAGGGTGATGTTGGGAGTCATGTAAGTAAATGCAATCACTTCACATACACAATGCTTGTATAGCAGATAACATTTTCTTTTACTTTATACATGTTTACTTTATCCCTATTCAGTGCCATTTGATGGAAAGCGTGTATGACAAATTTAGCAAATAAAGAAATGATAAAAAAAAAAACTGGAGCAATTGCCCTGTGAGTAAAGGTTACAGTGTCTGGCCCTGTTTAGCTTTAAGAAAAGGTAAACAAATAGAGACAGGATAGACATGTAAACTTAAACATGATGTGGACAAGCAGATAGGAAGAAGCTGTTCTCCCTCATAATATAGCTTAGGTCCAGACTATCCACAAGACCTGGAACCCATTCATACTACACAATAATAACACTATGGTTCCACTTTAAGTCTTGTGGTTCTGCAAAATCCTAGGATTTTTGGTGTTTGGAGGGGTGTTTTGAATTCCTTGCCACAGAGCTCTAATGCTTCACCACAAATTACAAACCCTAGGATTCCATAGGACAGTTGAAGTAAATACTACTGCTATAATTGTGTAGTATGAATGGCCCCCCTCTCTCCTTGTATGAATCTGCCTGAGTCTTAGGATCCTTGGGAAGAGGCTTTCTCTCAGTTCCATGATTGTCACATCTGGTGTAGACAGGGAAAGGACCCTTCATGGTGGCTGGCCACATCCCAGGTTGATTCTCTTCCACAGGAAGATAGGCTAGGTCTCTCTGTTTACCTTGTCTTGTCAGGTGGAGGTCTTTCCATTTAAACAGGCAGTTGGTGATCAACACATAGAGCAGGGGATCTTTTAACTAAGTATGTGTGCTGTACTTTTATTTTTAATGTTAAGTTTTTAAAATGACTTTATACTGTTGTAAATTACTGTCATTTTAATAGCATAGTTTATATATAGATAGTACGTGTATGTGTGTGTGTGAAAGAAAGAAAGAAAGAAAGAAAGAAAGAAAGAAAGAAAGAAAGAAAGAAAAGAAAAGAAAAGAAAAGAAAAGAAAAGAAATTAGAACCTGGGTTTGTCCATTGAAGCTAAACGGTTGATAATTGAAAACAGAAGTACTTCTTAACCTGTGGAATTCACTGCCAGAAGATAAAGTGATGGCTGACAACTTGGATGGCTTTAAAGGGGGATTTGGTAATCAATGCTATTAATCAGGATGGCTATATATCATCCCCCAATATCAGACAGTATATTTCTGTATATATGTTGCATGGGATGGAAGGTGCAGTTGTACCCTTGTACTGCTGGCAGGCTTTCCACAGAAGACTGAACGCAATAGGACTTTGATCCTATCCCACATGACTCTTCTTATAGTCTTAGGAAATACCTTAATCACTAGGGGAGAGAGTATTGCTGTATTTCAGGATTGGGTATGCTGTGGGTCTTTAAGGGGCACACTGTCACAATTTTGGGCTCTTCTAGAGCTCCAAAGGACCACATTGTGCCACCACAGCTTTGATCTGGAACAACTGGAAGTAGTGTCAAACTACTTAAGGCATTTGGGTTTTTGACTTTTAGGGATTTAGGTTTTTGTTTTTGTTTTGTTTTTTGTTTTTTTGTGTTTCTGTTTTCTGTTTCAGGGCAAGAACACCTGAAACATAATTTTAAAGAATTTTATAACAACAAAGTGACTTTGGGGCAGAAAAATGAGGAGACAGCAAAAAAAAGCAAACATGAAATGCAGAAAAAACAGAAAAAATGAGAGAAGCACTGGATGGGTTGGTCCCACTTGGCTCTCTGGAAGCCCATGTGAGTCCTACCTCTGTTATATTTAATTGTTTTAAATGTAACCAGGGTGGAGTAGTGGTTTGAATACTGGACAAGGATTCTGGGAGACCAAGACTCAAATCTACATTCAGTCATGGAAACTGATTGGATGACCTTGGGCAAGTCACTCTCTCTCAAAAGAAAGCAATGGCAAATCCCCTCTAAATAAATCTTGCCAAGAAAAACCCATAACAGGGTCACCTTAGAGTCTCCATATGCTGGAAACGACCTGAAGGCACACAACAAGAAATACTTTACAAATAGAATAGCCTATAAAAAGTGGAAATTACTGAAAGAAATGTAAATATCACAGCCAGGATCCTAAATAGTAGGCAGCACTGTGTTCCACTGGGCTCCCTCCTGATCCTGCAGAAGGCACATTCTCAACTGAGAAAGCATGCCCTGCATGGCCATGTAGTGTGTATACTGGGGGAGCACCAGACTTGCAGACATTAGTCACTGCCTGTTTGCTACTGAGTATACACATGAAGGGGAACCAGGAAAGCGATGTCTTCTTTCATCACCCAGCTTCACAACTGCAGCCACTTTTCCAACAGTCCCTTGCCCAACCACTCCATGTCTGCAGGAAAGGCGCTGTCCTGATGGAGACACTGTCTTCTTTGTGGAGAGGGACATTATGAAGATGGTAGGAAATGCCTCCTTCCAGCTCATCCTTAAAATGGCATATGTGGACGTGGTTCCAAGTTATACCTGTATATGCTACCAACTGGTTTCCAGCCGACCATATATGAGAAGAATAGCATAAAAGCAGTGAGTAGAAGTAAAAGAAATCACAAGGTGGCATACATAAGCAAAGTATAGGAAAAAGTTCTGGGGCTGCTGGAGACTTTGGGAGATTTTAAGAGTTCCCAAGTGCTGTACTAGCTCCTCACCTTCAGGTTTGCATGTGATGCATGAACTGCATTGATTCTCATCCATTCTGTTTTTAATTATTTTATAATAGGATTCATACCTTGAGGACAGCCAGCATGATGTAGTGGTTTTTGTGTTTTTGTGTTTTGTGTGTTTTGGAGAACAACCTCAGAGACGAGGGTTTGATTCCCTGCTTGGCCATGGAAACCCACTGAGTGACCTTGGGCAAGTCATACTCTCAGTCTCAGAGAAAGGCAAAGGAAAATCCCTTATGAACAAATCTTGTGAATAAAACTCTATGATAGGTTCATCTTAATGTAGCCATAAGTCAGAAATGACTTGAAGGCACACAACAAAATACCTTGAGATTTCCAGTAGATGAAATGTAAACACCTTGAAGTATTGAAGAAGAATATAATAGCAGTCAACCAAAATAAAAAAAAACTCAAAGCAGTATATAAAGAATGTACAGTCAGGTTACATTTAACCTCAACAATGAATGGGTGAGGGCAAAAATGTAGAGAAAAATATATAGGAGATTATAGGCTTGTTATGCAGTTTATAAAACTTGAATATGACTGGGTTTTATTTTGGACAAGGAATTGGACAGTGAGGCCCTTTCCACATGTGGGAAAGGAACCATGCAAAAACGGGACTCAGCGGACTTCTTCAGCGTCCGGGTGAGTCCATCGGGATGAGGAGCAGTGTGAGCTCGTCGCTCCGCACTGCTCCGGCATCCAAAATGGCGGCTTCTGGTTGGTGGAGGCTCTCCACCAACCGGAGAAGCTCGCCAGCCTAAAGCCCACCCCCGGCAGATCTGCAGGCACACACTAGTGCACGCCTACAAATCTGCACCAGAGCATGGCGACAGAGCGACATGGGGTCACACGCTCCGTGCTTTTTAAAAACCTCTTAAAAGAGGTTTTTAAAAAGCACGTCGTGCAACCAGTTCCAGTCGCTCCGGAGCAGACTGAGGTGTGGAACTACGAAAAGTAGTCTGCCCAGTCCACTCCACGGTGCAGAAGACCTCCGTCAGAGGTTGCTCTGCACCATTTTAATAGGCTGGTGTAGAAAGGGCCTGAAGTTCTGAGAGCAATTGGGCAGTTGAAGGGAAGTAGAAGACTCAGTAGAGGCAGTTGGAAAAGAGTGCAGAAAAAGGGAGCTCTCTGAAATTTGAGAAAAGCATAGTCACTTAACTCTTAAAACACTGTGTGTGTGTGTGTGTGTGTGTGTGTGTGTAAAAAGAGAGGGAAAGAGAAAAAAAAACACATGCTTACTTTTTTAAAGCATCAAACAGCTTTTCAAACCATTTTGTTCTGGATCCTATAAGCTACTTTAGCCATTATAGCAGTTATAGAACAGTGAAGATGGAGTGGTTGGAAGTGTGAGATTTGCTGCAGATGAGTGATGTCACATTGAGGCCGTGTAGTCTGAAAGTGTTAAGGCTATATATCCAGAAATTCTCTCTTGTTCCAAATGTTCTTGGATCAGATGGTATCTCTGCTGCAATAATTGACAAATCAAAAAGGTTGTGGTTATCTCTGCTGAAGTGCTTGACAACTAGTTCAGTGTGTGTTGGGGGAGGTCAAGATTGTGTGTTTATGGTTCCTAAAATATGTGCATAGTTTAATTTTTATTTACCTGTGTAATGAATATGACATCCTAGGAGTCTCAATTTGATGATATATACCTTACTCTGAGGACCTGCAAATGATGTTTTCTTTGATACTGTAAGTTCTGCCTGTCATAGTATGCTTGTCTTATCCCTAAAATAAACACCTGAAATCCTGACTTTGGATTAACAAAGATGTGATCTAGGATTCCTGCATGGTAGTTTTAGTATAGCTCTGAAATCTGCACAAATTTTGAGACATGGAAAAGCAGTTACCAATCTTTACAACAAATTCACTCATGCCTGCACCTCCTTGACATGGGAATCCTGCCATCACAAATATATAAGCATGAATCCTGCCTCCCAAATGGATAAAGAAAAATGTCATTTATGATTTGGTTCTCAGAAACAGAAAATGCCTTCCATATAGAAAAATACTTTCTTATTCCGTATCATTGACTGCAACATCAACTGGGCAATGCTCTTGTCAAGAAAAAAAAATCCTAATTAAAACGGGGAGTCAGAGATCCCATTCTTGGCAGAATTCCCTCCAGATCACCTAGCACTCAGAGAAAGCCACTCATTCTTAAATTCTGAGCACCTTGATGATCCAATTTGGCAACCTTTTGTTTTATCATTCAGATAGCCTTCAAAACTGTGCCAGTTAGCAGAGAAAAATGAAAAAGTGTTCATTTAATTCTAAAATGACATAATGATAGCTGGCTGGCAAACCTCTATAACAGAGTTCACATTTGTGTTTCATAATAGATATTGCCATGGTTTTATTCCCCCCTCCCCAGCAATAAGAGCCAGCATGGTATAGTGGTTTGAGCATGGGACCACATCTCTGGAGTCCAGAGGCTGAATCTCCTCTCAGTCACGGAAACCCAGTGGGTAACCTGAGGCAGGTCACACTCTTTCAACCTCAGGGAAAGGCAAAAGTAAAACCCCTCTGAACAAATCTTGCCAAGAAAATCTGGTGATAGGTTCACCTTATTGTCTCCGTAAGTAAGAAACTTGAAGGCACAGAACAACAACAGTCTCCAGCAACAACAACCTCCAACAATAAGGCTTTCTGAGACAAGCAACAATACTGAAACCCATAAAAATAGTTCAGTTCAGATGTAATGTCAAACCATTGGCTCCTAGAAGAAGGCTGGGGGTGTGTGTGCTTCTTACACATGCACTCAGATTCATTAGATCTATGCCTGCAAACTAGGGTTTACCTTACAAACCAAGATATGGTTCAAGTTTGAAGAGTAACACATGGAATCACTAGGAGCCCTTTCATAACGATTTAATGTTTACTCTTCAAACTAGAATCAAATCCTGGTTTGCAAGGTTAACTCTAGTTTGCAGTCACAGATCTAATGAGTCTGAGTGAACACCAAATCACTAGGGATTCTTTCACAGTAGAAAGTCATAGCACTATGATTCTACTTTAACTGCCATGGCTGCATCATAAGGAAGTTTGGTGAGACTCTAGAGCTCTGTGGATGAGAATTCTGGCTGTGTACCCCTCTGCAAACTGCAAATTTCACAATGCCAGAGAATACAACCGTGGTAGTTAGTGGAATCATAGTGCTATATTTGTGTAGTGTGAAAAGTACCTATGGCAGATGAAATGGGGAAAGAATGAAAGAACATGGGAATCTGAGGCTCTCTCAAGTCTTATTTTCATATTTGAGGCAACAATCTTACTTCAGACAGTATGCTGGTTTACATGTAATGCTAAACCATCATTTAGCATTACATGGATGAACTTCTGAAAACACAAGGAAAATCTTGGGCCATTTCCGCACTACACTCTTATAGCGCGATGATTCCACTTTCAACATCCTCTGGAGTCCTGGGGTTTGCAGTTTCGGGAGGGGACCGGTCGGAAAGTGCAGAAATGGCCTTGGGTTCTCACATCTCTGCCTCTCATATAGCTGGGAGGAAGACTTAAACAGTCTTCATTTACTATTTTTGTGATTTCTTGCTTACTGTTACATATGTATCTGGAACCATGTAAATTCATGTTGGTTGTTAGACAAGCCAGTTTTAAAACACGAGTTATTTAGTTAGTTTGTTCAACAAACTCAAATTTCTTTCAGATCACAATTCTTCCTTGTAAGAGATCACAAGCCAGGAATCACAGAAATCAAAACCAATCATGGCTTAATGTTGCCTAAATAACCTAAAGGCACCACATCTCATCTGATCTTGGAAACTAAGCATGGGCCATTCCTGCAGTACAGTGTTATAGTGCTATTATTCCATTTTCAGCATCCTATGGAATCCTGGGATTTGTAGTTTAGGGAGGAGCATTTAGAATTCTTAGCCAGAGAGCTCTTTGGCCCCAGTAAACAACAAACCTCAGAATTCTATTGGATATTGAAAGTAGAATAATATCACTGTAACAGTGTAGTGCAGAAATGGCAATGGGCAGCTCTGGTTAGTGATTGAGTGGGAGACCACCAATGAACACCAGGTTCTATAGGCTATATTTCATAACAGGAACTGACAAAACCATTTCTGAATATTCTTTGCATGAGAAAAACCTAGGAAATTCATGGGGCTGCCAAAAGTTGACAGGAGACTTGAAGGCACATGTGCACACAAAAATGTCTGAAAGTTTTCTGAAAAAGGAGTATGATGTGACTCTAAAGCTATATATCAAGAAAACAGGGTGAATCAAGAAAACAATATAGCATGTGTGTATAATAATTTTAAAGAAGTTAAAATTTCTCATTATGCAAAGATGAAAAACTTCTAAAAATGTGATTTAAATTACATTTGTTTATCAAATAAAGAAAAACAAAGACAACTATATGGTTAAAATATTCACATAGAACAATTTTACATAAGTTGCCTTAGATACAGATATGTTTGTCTTATGTACCAATGCTGGCAGAACGAACTATACAATTATAAACATCAATTGTTGTTCTCATTATCCTGCTTTTCCCCCAGTCCTGAGAATGAAGGCAGCTTGCAAAAATTAAAACAGCTACAGGTAAAAGCTTGCATCAGTAAAATATCCTGGAAAGATACAATGAAGGGAACCAGATTAGCCTGTTTTGAAAGATAGTTTAAGGGCCTGGGAACAACTACTGAGAAACCAATCTGTTTTATGTTCCCACCAGATGTAAATCTGGGTGTAGCCGTATGGAGAGAAGGACCTCTGCTGAAGATCTTAAAACCAGACATATTCAAATAATCTGGATTATCATACTCATAATCCAGATAATTTGGATCTGAGCCATATAAATTGCATCTAATCTATGGATTACTTTTTATATTGCTATTTTGACTCATCCATGTTTTGAAAAGACTGGTGTCTTCAGTGGCAATGAGTAAAGATAAATTATCTATTCAGAGATTGGGGCGGGGGGAGATTCCAGTATGTCAAGCAGGTTCTTCACTTGTGGAGTCTCCCTTCTCTTTACTCTTCCCCCATTAAAATTCAGAAATTTTAAAATGTAAATTAAAAAATTGTCAACACTGTAAAACTATGTGTATTCAAATACTCAATATACATCTTTGTAGGCTATTTTTTCACCAAATGACACACCAAAAGGTAACGTCTATACAGATTTTAAAAAATTGTTTGATTTCTTTACAATATTTTTACACATATCTACATCTTATGTCCATTTTTTTAAACTATGTGGCCACTGATTCAGTCTTGCATCTAGCTAGTTAGGCACAAATACACACAAGCTTTTAAGCTTTAAACAGATTTTTTTTTCTGTACTGCTCTGAAGAAAGAGATCTGAAAGCCTAAAAATAATCCTTGCAGTACTAGTAGTCAATTGATTTAAGAATACTATTTAAACTGTGAAAAGACAATTAAAACCCTGCTATAAGAGATTAAAGCACCAACATACCAATATTTAAGACTGTTTTTGGAAACATATCTTTGACTGTGTGGATTTTTTTTTCTCTTTTTAATCCCTTGTTACATAGCTGCTTCTATTATTCATGTAGCTCATGTCTTGCTCATGTAACAATTGTGAACTAATCATTTAGACACAGTGAAAGTGAGCTTTTTTAATGGAAGAAATTAAAAACTCACTGAAACTAATTGTTGGTTAATTCTGCATTTTGCACCACGCATGCAGAGAATAATGTTCTTTCCCAAACTAATGCCATCCTATAATGATATGGCTGAATTGTACTTTAGTGATTTACAGTACTTAGAACAATGAATGGGTACTAAAAATACTTTTTTTCAGAGGAAATCAAAATGAAATGCTGCCTTGGAATTTAATGTCAATGGATGTGATCCAGCTAGAAAGATGTTATTTTGAATGAGCAAGAAGGTATTAAAACATATTTCTTAATCTTCTGTTGAAATGAATAGGAGTTAAAATGGTTAAATTTGATTGGGTCATGTCCAAAAGAGTAAAAGTACAAGGGTTTCAATTAAGAGACTGCTTATGCCCCATTGAAATTTATGTATAAACTTAAGTCCCATTAATATCAGTGGGTCTTGAGCATGATTCATGTTTGCTGAATCAAAGCCAGTTTTACAAAAGGTAAGGGAAAGAAACATCCTTTTGACTCTGTGACAGAGCATCAGCAGAATAATTATGCTTAAATACATATTGGCAAAACAGCTTCTCCTGCTATTGGTTTAATTCTGGCGTCCTGAACTGGAAACAGAGATGGAGCACAGGAAGAGTCTGTTGGTAAATATTTTCTATCTTGATGTAGCAAAATCAGTTGATCAGCTACAAATCCTATACTGCAATGCACACTGTGAAGAAAAGCCATGGGAATAACAGCATCAAGTGTGTGCTTATTACCAGGTCTGGGGGAAGGGGCAAAAGCACTTCTAATGTTCTTTAAAAATTTGTTCATATCCTCCATGTAGGCCTTACTCATATCATGTGTGGATTACTACAATGTGCTTTACATAGAGCTGGCTTTGAAGAGTGTTCAGAGTTAATCTTAAGAGCTGCAGCCAGGTTGTTAAGCAGGGCTGTCTACAGGAAATATTCATACAACTCCCCTTTTACAACAGCTCCAGTGTCTGCTGGTCAGTTTCTGAGTATAGTTCAATGTGCCGGTCATGACCTGAAAAAACCTAAATGGCTCAAATCCAGGTTATTTGAAGCACCATATTCTCCTGAATGAACTGACTGGGGAGGCCCTTCTCTCTGTCCCACCTTCACTGGTTCAGCTGGTGGGAATACAGGAGAGGGCCTTCTCCAATGCTGCTCCCAGACTCCAGAACTCCATTCCCAGGAAGGTCAGACTGGCACCTCGCTTACTATCTTTCCAAAGACAGGTGAAGGCTTTCTAACCCCAGGAGGCTTTTGAGAATTGATCTTTTAGGAGTAAACAGGTCTTGTATAGTGTGTTAGTTTTTTTTATTTGTTATTTTGTATGACTTTTTAAAAAATTGATTTTAATATTTTGATAATTTAATAGTTTACTTTTGTATATTGTGTTTTTTCTTTATCTATGTTTGTTTTTGACTATTGTAAACTGCCTGAATCCCAAAGATGGGATGATGATGATGATGATGATGATGATAAGGATGGTGCCAAAACCATCCATGACTGCTCTTGGATGCAAGTTACTTGCCCTGGATACCACAGGATTATCCTACCACTGCTCAGTTATGAATGGCTTCAACATGTTATTATGTTACTTCTGTCTTTCTAAATTCTGTAGGAATGTTGTGATTGTGGTGCTTAGATTATGTTGAAGTCAACAAGAAACAGGAAAAAACTTAGATTCACGTAGTCTGAATTGCTTAACGTTAATTAACATTAATCCAGATTATTTTTTCTGTTATCCAACTACTGTCCAGCTCATCAGCCTGAACAACTGAAAGCAGCAGCAGATTTATCACTCCCTAAACAATTGAATAGTCCACTACCAGCATTCTGTTCTAAGGAAAATGGCTGAAGATTGGGGATATGTATATGAATATTGTCATATTTCCATATTCTTGATGATAAAGGTTATCTCAGCATATTTATTTGAGTACTTTTATAAGTATTTATATGAATATTTCTTCTTTCTTTATAAGAAAGGCTTGCCTCAACATATTAAGACATCTTGTTGAGAAATGAGTGAAATCAAGCATGATGAAATTTTTTTCATATTTTTAGGACTTTTCTTTTGAAAGTTCCATTTGTGCATAAAATCCTTGCTTTTCTGCAAATAACATTTTTTGCACAAAATGCTATTTTCTGTGTAAAAAAAAAAAGCTGTCTTATCGGAAACCATTTGGCCATAAAATCCAGGGTTTTGACACAAATGAATTTTCTACCAAATAAGTCCTTGAAGGTGAAAAGTAATTAAAAAACAAACACAAAAACCCATCAAAGTATCACCAAGGAGGAAGAAATGAAAATCAAAATCATACAGAGATAAATATTTATGGGGATATGTAGCAATCTTCAATTTTGGTTGGGGTTGCTGATTATTCTGAGGTTCAGAATTATTCTGAGGTCAGAAAAGATAAAGCACAGAATAAACTCAGGCTTGCCAGAGACATCAAAAACAATAAAAAGGGATTTTTTAGATATGTCCGCAGCAAAAGGAAAAACAAGGAAATGATAGGATCACTGCATGGAGAAGGTGACCAGTGAGAAGGCAGAACTACTCAATATCTTCATTGCCTCAGTTTTCTCCCAGAAGGATAGAAGTACCCAACCTAAAGAGTGGGGAGCAGGTGAGGAAGTGAGCAAAATGCAGCACAGAATAAGTGGACAAGTAGTACAGGAATATTGGTTAAATTAGATGAATTCAAGTCCCAGGGCCAGATGGATTACATCCAAGGATATTAAAAGAACTGACAGAAGTCATTTCTGAACCATTTGCAACAATCTTTCAGAACTCTTGGAGAACAGGAGAAGTCCCAGCAACTGGAGGAGGGCAAATGTTGTCCCTCATCTTCAAGAAGGGGAAAAAAGAGGATCTTAATGATTATCGCTCGGTCAGCCTGACATCAATTCCAGGAAAGATCCTAGAGCAGATCATTAAACGGTCAGTTTGTAATTACTTAGAAAACAATGCCATAATCACTAAAAGCCGGCATGGATTTCCAAGAAATAAGTTATGCCAGACTAATCTTATCTCTTTTTATGATAGGGTTACAAGCTTGATAGATGAAGGGAATGCTGTAGACGTAGCATATCTTGACCTCAGTAAGGCCTTTGACAAAGTTCCCCAGTTAGTAAAATACGGGCCGGACAGGGCTACTATTAGTTGGATTTGTAATTGGTTGACCAATCAAACCCAAAGAGTGATCACCAATGGCTGCTTTTCATCCTGGAGAGAAGTGACTAGTGGGGTGCCACAGGGTTCTCTCCTGGGCCCAGTGCTATTCAACATCTACATCAATGACTTGGATGAAGAAGTGGAGGGCATGCTGATCAAATTTGCAGATATTCCCAGATTGGGAGGGGTTGCTAATACACCATAGGACAGGATCAAATTTCAAAATGACCTTGACAGATTGGAGAGCAGGGCCAAAGCTAACACAATGAATTTCAACACAGAGAAATGTAAAGTCCTGCACTTAGGCAGAAAAAATGGAAAGCACAAATTTAGGATGGGGGACATGTGGCTGGATAGCAGTACGTATGAAAGGGATCTAGGAGTCTTGGTAGATCACAAGTGGAACATGAGTCAGCAGTGTGATGAGGCAGCCAAGAAAGCCAACGTGATTCTTGGTTGCATCAATAGGAGTATGGTGTCTAGATCAAGGAAGGTAATGGTACCACTCTATTCTGCATTGGTTAAGCCTCATTTGGAATACTGTGTCCAGTTATGGGCACCTCAATTCAAGAAGGATGTTGACAAGCTGGAACGTGTCCAGAGGAGGGCAACCAAAATGGTGAAGGGTCTGGAAGCCATGCCGTATGAAGAACAGCTTATGGAGCTGGGTATGTTTAGTCTGCAGAAAAGAAGGTTAAGAAGGGACGTGATAGCCATGTTCAAATATTTGAAGGGATGTCATGTTGAGAAGGGAGTGGGCTTGTTCTCTGCTGCTCCAGAGGCTAGGACAAGGAGCAATGGATTCAAGCTGCAGGAAAGGAGATTCCACTTAAACCTCAAGAACTTCCTGATGGTCAGAGCTGTCCAGCAGTGGAATATGCTGCCTCAGAGTGTGGTGGAGTCTCCTTCTTTGAAGGTTTTTAAGCAGAGGCTGGATGGCCATCTGTTGGGAATGCTTTGATGGGTGTTGCTGCATAGCAGGGGGTTGCACTCGATGGCCCCTGGGGTCTCTTCCAACTCTATGATTCTATGATTCTAAATTACAAACAGCTCTGTGAAATTTCTCTTTATTGATCTGCAACATGCCCTTTCTTACAGTGACAATACACTAAGCAGACTGAACAGTGTGACTCAACATGTGGAGCAACTGTTGAGCTTTGCTGGTGTTAGGGAATAGATTTAGTCAATTTTACTGAGGTCATCCACTTCTTTCTGGATCCTTTCACTACAAGTAGCTGCCTACATTTGTTTGAGCAGTCCTTTTGAGATCAGTAGCCCCAAGAATGGGCAGATATCCCAGACTGGGGGCAATTATGCTCCAGTAGATCTGGAAAGGCCATAATAGAAGCCCCTTGGAGTTTAAAACTGCAGTTTTAAAATGTGCTGAAAGTTCTCTGTACCATTTAAGATCCATGGGTAGGGACACAATTTTACCATGTTTTGGGTTCTCTACAATCTGTATAGCCTGTTTTACGCTATAAAAGAAAATCCTTAAGAAAAAGGTCCTTCTCAACCTAAGAAGATAGTAGGACCAAAAAAGGGGGGAGGAGTAAAAAATGTTTTCCAATCAGTTACATAAGTTACATTTTTACAATTCCTGAGTTACACAGAACTTTGGGTGAATAAATATGCATCGAACAGGCTGCTAAAACATTTATTCTGAAGTATTAGATTGAGTGAGTCAGCCATTCAAAAGCCAGAGTGGCAAATGGGATGCTTGAATTGTAACAATCTAGAATTAAATCTTTACTCATTGGGCAATCTTGAGGCAGAAAAACACCTCTAACTTTTCTCAGTGGGTTGCTGTGACAATATAGCTGAGAGAAGGATTGATTGGGTATTTTGCTCAAAAATATGGGCATGGGACCCAGCTTCTGTCTTTTGTTTAATTTTCATACAGAAGAAACAAACTGTGACTAAAATAATCAGGGTTTGTGGTGGGTTTTATCGTGTGTTTATTGCTACTGAGACAACACATTATGGGAAGAAAAACATGGTACTTACAAAATGTAAGTGAAAATAAGTGGGATTGGGTTAACTGTTATTAGGGTAGAGTGAAAATAGTGGTACTATTAGTTTCAGTGAAGCTGATTATACATTTAGAGCAAACAAATTCCTCCTACAAAATTGTGGTCGGCCATCTGGAAGCAAAGAAGCAGTCTGATACCTTTCTATGCACATTTTATTATTTTCTCACCTGCCAATTTCCTTCATACTAAGGAAGTGCTTTGTGCCCAGTGCCATTTGAAATGGTGCCAGTCTACCACTGTTTTGAAGCAGGACAATGTCTAAGGACTGCATTTCCCAAAAGCTTCTGCTGAGCTCTGTGACTCCAACATAGGAAAGAGTGCTTTGTGTTTCTTGGGGGAAAGAGGATGAAAAAAAGAGCACAGGTGGAGATACCTGTGATGAGTGCAACCTAGGACATTTTTGTGAAGAGTAATGAAATACCATTGGGCATTGTAAGAGCTTGTGTGGAAGGCTGAAATGTCTAGGATTGTTACCTAAACTGTTATGAAAGATCAGGAAATGGAATGCAATAAACAACTGAACCTGTACAAACTATTGGTGAACTCTTAAATAGAAGAGACTTGGCAAAAAGACTTAAATGATTGCACTCAAAATCCAGTTATTATATGCAGGATCCTGTAGCAAGATGTTGCAGCTCACCCCAGGTTTGTGGGTTTTACCTGAGCCTCTGGCTGAAGGAAGAGAGAAGACAGGAGGAGGAAATCAAATACACATGTCCTTGCCCTAAAATTGCCCATAATTCATTTTGAAAAACATATTTTAAAAGCTTTTCAGGATTTAAAGAGATAACTATATGCAAAGCAATGGAGCATGAACTTTGGCATGCAATTGATGTGATTGGAGAAGGCCTGAGCAGGCAGTTTAATTACATTGACCTTTGCTACAACCAGAGTTGTACAGGGAATTTTATTAACTGGGAATCCAAACCATCCTCTAATTTGTAATTTTAGCAGCAGACTACATTGCAGGGCTGACATAAGTAGATGAGAAGGAGACAAAAGGGGCAAAGAACAGAGAAAAAGAACCATAGAGGAGCTGCCCATCTTCCAGTTCTCTTCCTTGGCTTCTCTCTTGGATGGCCTATTCTGCCAGCCACTCAGTGATATTTTCAAGCCTACCCATCTGCTTGGCCTGCAGTTTCCTTCTTTACCAGTCCTTGGCAGTTCATGAACTGTATATCCACCCCATCTTTTATTTTCCAAGCTGATTCAGTGTTCCATAATCACTGAACATGCCCACTCCTCAATGAGCTGGTTTGATCTCTCCTTTAAATAAAAAAAGAGATTATACTGCAAACACTGAGGCCGTTTCCACACTAGACCGTTACAGCGCTATTATTCTACTTTCAACATCCTATGGAATCCTGGGGTTTGCAGTTTAAGAAGGGGCCTCAAAAGCCCCTCCTTTAAACTGCAAACCTCAGGATTCTATAGGATGTTGAAAGTGAAATAACAGTCTAGTACAGAAATGGCCTGAGATTCTCTCATGCTTTCTGTTATCTGCTTCTCCTGCAAGGATGATGAACAGACTTGAGCCTCACCAAAATAAAAGGAACAGGTAGGTCCCACAACAATGGGCTCTTCCTGACTAATCCAAAGATATATGACCTCTTGAAGTGTAGTTCCTTTGTTTTTGCTGAGTATTGCTTATAATGTTACCTCCACATCTACTCATTCCCTGTCAGTGGACTTTTTTCTGTTCTTGAGGGAGGCAGAGCTGTTAGTTTTTCAGGTTAGCAATTTTTTAGATCTGTACTAGAAAGTGTTTTAAACTGCATGGTTTTCTGAAGTTGCGATGTGGTCATGATTTTTGAAATAGTCTCCTTTCTGAATTTTTATTTTAACAATTTGTTACAGTGGCAGCTTTATTGCTCTGCCCAAATGACCTAAAGATAGCCGATATTGTCTGATCTTGGAAGCTAAGCAGAGTCAGTGCTGGCTAGTACTTGGATGGGAAAGCACCAACAAATACCATGTATTGTAGGCTATATTTCAGAGGAAGTAACTGGTAAAACCACCTCTGAGTATTCCTTGTCTAAGAAAACGATATGAAATTCATGCGTTGTTGTAATTCCACAGGTGATTTGAAGGCATATACACACGCAGTTCTAGAGAATTTCAGTACACAAATACTATACCACTGACAGTAGTGGAGCTTGGCGTGTGTTGAGTGGGCAGGGCTATGGTGCATGGGGGTGTGGTTGCAGTGCATGGGGGTGTGGCCCTGGTGCATGGGGTATGGCTCTGGTGTGTGGGAGCATGGCAAGGGCATGCATGGGCATGGCTAGGAGCTGGGACACCCCAAAAACATTGCCACCTGGGGCAAAGTGCCCCCCGTTCCTACACAACTGACCACTGATGCACTATGTTGCTATAACTCCTTTTAAAAAATTGTAAGGCAGAAAAAGAGGGAGAAGAGAATGAAAGAATTGCCCTCTATCTTTCCCACTGTCCATGTTGAGACCAACCAGCATGTAAACACTACAGACTATTTTGAGATACACATCACTGGGGGAGTAGTTGAAAATCTCAGCATGAATCACAACAAGAGATAAACCTTGGGCTTTTTTTTTATTCAATATGTCTTGTAATCAAAGAACAACATTATTTGGAGAGTACAGCTGTTACCAGGAATTGTCAGAAAATAGTCCAGTCCAGGATAACAAAAATGTTGTTTGTATTTTTTTTTAAAGAGACCCATAGCTACAGATATCACAACCTCCAGCAATATATGCACATCTATTTTCTCCCAGTGTTGCAGCATGAGGTTCTCCTATGTATTCTATTCCCAAGGCAGCAGCAAACTTTCCTGTTTTATGCACCCTGCTAAACTACATGCTCATTAGCCACACGCCAGGGTGATTGCAGTAATGGTAACTCATTAGGATTAATACAGAGGTAGCTAACTCTACAGTGTCTTCAGCACTTGCCTCCAATCTAAGCTACTCCGACATGCTGCTAATTGTGGTTGACAGCCAGGGGCAGGAAACAAACTTAATGTTTAAAGGTGCATACATGTTTTCCTGTCAGCAATATCTTATTCATCTTTATTTAAAAAAAAACAAACCTGAAAATGCTTGCAGTGGGTTATTTTTCTTCCCACCAGAAGTCACTTTAGGCTGTTTACTCAGCATAGGGCCACCAGCTGAAAAACTCAGATGTGCTAGAATAATGTATGTACTATTAAAATAGGTCATAGCACTTATTTTCAAATCTGATTTTGTCCCAACCATAGTATATGCTAAGTTTTCTTATATCTGGAAAAGCCTTTTTAATAACATACTATTCTGAGCACCTTTCCCCCCACCAAATTCCTTTGTTCATTCCTTTAGACATACATGTAAATTAAATTCTTAAATTAAAAAAAAATAGGTCAGAAATAGACCATTATGCTTCTCTTGCAAAAAATAAATTTTAATTAACAATTGCCAAAAGGAAAAAAGGGTTGAATTCTTGGCAATGTACTAGTTATTAGATTTTTCTTTATGTCTTGCTGCATAACAGCTAGTGTATTGAGCCACAAGTCTGGAAGTCTCTAGTTTAAATAGCTTTTACCATTAGCTAGACATAAGCTGCCCCCACTGTGTGTGATACACTTTGAATCTCTCAGTCCCACCACCATCACAGGCCTGTTTGGTGAGGACGTGGGAGGGAGCCTGAAAGCCTTGGGCAAGATCCTATGGGGAGATATGGGCTAAATAGTTTGGATGTAAGCCATAGAGGGCTTTATAGGTCATAACTAGCACTTTGAATTTGCTGTGAAACAGGGTGGTTGCCAATGAAATGGTGAAGAAGGGTGTGGAAAGAGGATGAAGCTGATAGTAGCTGTTTGCTCATCATCTTAGATGAGGAAACTGTGACTAGGATGGCTCCTTCATGCTTGTGCCTAGCACAGCTTTGTAACAGCAATAGGAGCCACAGGTGTGAAGTAGTCACATTATCGACATTTACCCTGTTTGTCCTGATAAGATCCACATGTTGCAATAGCAGTACAGGGAGCGTGGCAGGTTCAAGGTAGTATTGATGGTGGCAGTGTTTTACCATGGCTTTCCTCCTGAGGCAGGTTGAAGTGCTTGCCTTAAACATTGCAAGGAGGTCCCCATAACACCTGTCTGAGAAGTTTTCCTCCATCCTCTTGAACACTATTTTCTTCACACAGCAAGCTCAACAAGGTCTTCTGTCCAATATTCTGTATGTTGTTCTCTGTACAGCTTGGCAAGATAATACATTTGGCTACCAAAGTTGCCTACAGAAGCTATAACCTTTGTTCCCAAGGTTCCATTCAGCAGGCAAGTGTCCTAACCAGAAAGTTATACATAGAAAAATGCCAGAAGGGGGTAATAATTAGACAAGACCACAGTGTATTGATTAAACTCCCTCTAGTTCAGAAGATCTATTGTGTCTGATTATGTTCACGTGGTATAATCTGTCTGTCTGAACTTACAAGGTTTTGCATTGAATTAGTTAGAACTGTAGACAGAAGTATGAAGTTCTGGTGTTTGCCAGAATACAAAGCCAAAAGAAGGTGACTAGCATGTTTTCTAGTTGAGTGGCCCATTTTTTCTGCAGCTCATGCAACCTGGGGTCTACTTTATTACTAACACAGTGATACAGAAACCTGTGTGATCCTCTATCATGCGTATGGATCAATATGCCCCAGGAATATCAGATGCTACCTGGATGTCTGAATTTTTGGGTTGGCCTTGGTACACACATTTGTTTTGTCAGATAGAAAGACAGACAGATTCCACCTATTTATTTTACACACACACACACACAGACATATGCCCACAAAGAGAGAGATTTTTAAAAAAATCTTTATACTAGTTTTCTTAGGACTTGACAGATACAGATACATCAGTTCTTATAATTTCCCTTGGTTTGTGAAGGGTTAAACTCATTTCTTCACAATAGAAGACTGACCTTCAATCAGGCATTGACTATACTGAAGCAATTTCATGGGCATTTACTGGCTCCATTTGGTATTTAAAAAAAGACATCTGTTAGGAGTTTGTTTTTCTAGGGAAATCTTATGAAGCATTTTCCTGTAATGTTTTGTTCATAAGAAAGTTACTTTGTGTATATGGGAACTAATAGATTGTTTAAGTTTGATATGTTACTGAAGTTACACTAGTATTTCTCTCTGTTTGTTTTATAGTGTAGCACCTAAAAAATTTGTTTAACTCCCAGTGCTCTATAATGTGCTTTAACATATTTGTGTGACTTTGAAGTTGAGGTTGTGGTAAATAACTCAGAGGAAAAGAAAACTCACAAGGAAATTAGGCATAGGATCAAATGAATCACATTTATTATAAGTTCTTCTGCAGAAGGGTGCCCATAAAAGAGACCCCCCTACCTTGAATACCTTACGTTTTATTCCCTATCCCGACGCAAGTTTTCCCTCCCCTGTGACCCCATTGGTTAGGGTGACAGAGGTTACAACCCTATCAGAATCGCCTAAGAAGTGACATGCTCCCTTCCCCATATTTACAACATATATGATCATGCCCATAATCACGCTTTTACCTCGTGCTTTCTTAATTCTCATTTGCTATTTCAAAATGCCCATCAACCAGATTCTAACCTCCCATTTTGCTAAACAATGCCAAATTCTTGCCTTGTTTTTCTTTATCAACTTTGTTACCCCTTTCAGCTTTTGCTGACCTTCAGTCTGCCTAAGCAGGTGCCTTCAAACAAAAGTACATACATCCCACTGTTGAATCCTTATCTCTATCTGTCTGGTTCTTTTTGCTCAAGGCCTCCTTCAGCTGCCAGTTTCTAAAATTATGCTTCTTTAGACTTCATTGTATTTCAAAAGCTCACATACTACAGTTTATGTGTGTAAATATATTTAAAATGTGTTATAATCTATAAGCTAATACATATGTTAGTAATACTTGTTAATAATACTGCAAAACTAAAATGTATCTCTCTCAAGGTGAGGAACTGAAGGAAATGTGAGACCCCAAGTCTCTGCTTCTAAGAACTTCTGGTAATTACAAATAATGTAACATTTCTGGAAATTCTGAAACCATGGGAAAACATGGGGATGGGGTAGTAAAAATTAGAATTTTTCAGACCACAAATATGATGTTAGCATTCTTTAAAAATTGAAAATCACTTTGTTAGTTTATTTTAATTATTTATTCTATAAAATATTTACATCTGCACCTCTATCCAGAGAACCCATTGTGGTGTGTAATACAGCTCATTTAACAAATTTAAAACATTTGAGGAGCATTTTATGTTTAGCATCACAAAATGTCCTGCATACATAATATGACACAATTATAATTTTGTTTGGCATAAAAATACCATATTTGTTGTACAAAAAGTACAGCTCAGTCAGACAACTGTTACAAAATGAATTCTATTTTTAAAAAAAAAAAAAATTAACTGCTGTTACACATGGAACAACAAGGAGCTATTTTTGCCACTTTATTTAAAACAAAGAAACTTTAAAGCAATAAACAATTAAAAAATGGCACCAGCTTGTCACGTAAGCAAGTCACAAGCAACACCTTCTGAAATCCCCACTTCTAAGCAACCATTAAAGGTACGGGAACCCTCTCCAGCTTTCACTCTGTCAACCCTAATTGCTGTTCTCCCAGCAACTTCAGGGTTGCCCAAATGAAAACTGGAAAGGGCTCCTGTACCTTTTGTTAGTTGGTTGTATAGAAATGAGAATTTCAGCAGTTGTTGCATGACATCTCCCAGCCCTAGCATTTTGCTTCCCTGGTGTGAAATGTGTGTATTTTCAAAATTGCTATCCATGACCCCCTAATTTCAGTATTACAGTGGGCAGAAAGAGGAAAGAGACAATTTTATTTCTATTGCTCTGCAAAAATGCATAAATGCAAAAACTCAGAAGGAAACTGTTGGCTTTAGTCTCTTTTACATTTGTTAAAGGTTGCCATGATATTGATTGTTGTTTTAGTGGTTTTATTGCTATTCATTTTCTTTTTCCCTGCTTTTATTGTGTTGGTTTTTAAAACGAGTTTGTGTTCAATATATAACTGAACTATAAATTATCTTGAGTACAGTAACATGCTGGGATAGAAATACACACTTGTAGAGGCTCTTTCAGGCATTCCACCAAATATGCAAATATCAAAAGCAGGGTGGAATGTATTGACTTGTTCCCTCCATGAGTTCCATGAAGCAGGAATAAAAAAAGTAGTGACCTCCAGATGCTTGGACCTTCACTTCTGTGATGTTCTGGATTTTTATAAAACTGTTGCAGTGTTTAAAAAAAAAAAAAAGATAAGGTAAAGTTTGGTTATGTAGGTGGTGTGTGGTAGATGTAATATGATCGGTGATCTGTTGGGAGTGGGGAGAGATCCAAACATTGGTGGATCACTGGAGATTGGCTGAGTGTTTGAAAGGATGTTAAAAAGGCTAATGTGCAGGGGCCTATCCACACTACAGAGTTATAGTGTTATGATTCCATTTTAACTGCCATGGTTCTGCCCTGCAGGATTCTGGGACTGGCAGTTTAGGAAGGGGAATTTGGAATTCTCAGCCAGAGCACTCTCATGCCTCACCAGACTACCAATTCCATGGCAGTAAGTGGAGGTTGGCCCCTCCCTAAACTACAAACTCCAGGATTCCATAGGATGTTGAAAACGGAATGACAGCGCTATAACAGGCTAGTGCAGAAATGGCCAGAGACTGCTAAAATAATAACTGGAAACAAATTATGTGATAAAAACAATTAAAATTCATAATCAGTAAGCATAAAAGCAGTGCAATATTTTATGTATTAAAATGAAAACTGCTACTTGTACCTTTAAAGGCTAGGACCAGTCACGTTATTACAGAGGATACAGAGTGCAGTAGGAGGCAGACAACCTTTGCAGTGTATTGTGATGGAGGCAGTGATTACTCAGGTGGTGAACTTTGATGTGACTATATGTAGATCACAAATATGTGAGAGTGATAAACCAGGAGTAAACTAGCTCATTTCCATTTTGAGCCCCCAATTTATTACATTGGTTTAAAACCATTCATGTTGCCTGAAAAAAAGGGGTAATAGCCACATTCTGTGCTTGGGAATAACTAGTTACAAGTGACAGCATTATCTGCAATGAGTTACTTTTTTCCCTCCATTTTATTTCTTTATTTAAACAAAGTGCTAATAGCTTGCAAAGACAAAAAAAGGCTGAAGATTTTCTTTTCTGTACATAAAACATGAACATATTCAAAAGTAATGTTGGGTCAATCTTTTCATAATACCTATGACAAGAAACTTTCTTTCTTTTTCCCTGTTTAACCTCTTCTTACCTGAACTACAGCCCTTTTTGCATAGCATTTGCCATCTGAAAGGGCCCCTGGAGTGTCGCGCGATTGTGAGGAGCAGTCCACACTCACAATTGCACAATGCTCCAGGGGCTGGCAGGCACCAACTGCATACTATTTCATTTTTGACTTTGAGCTGAAAATGTGCATGACAGCGCATCACTCTGGGGCCCTGTGCGCATTTACCGTGCGTGCAGAGCTCCAGAGCCTCAGTGCAGCCTGGGAAAATCCCAGGGTGCACCTCAGAAGGAAGTGGAGGGGCTCTCACGCTACCTGCTTGTTAGCAGGCAGCAACTGCAGAGCTGAAGCAACGGGGACACAAGAGCCTCCCACAAGAGGCTGCTCGCGCGATCCCCGCACCCCCGCTCTGCAAAAAGGTAAACTGCAGAAAGGGCCTCAGTCTGCTGTATTATCTAAATTATTCAAACCTCCATCAATACCCCTGTTACTCCTGCTATGGCACTGTGGGTGAGGGCCCCAGATATCATTTTGATATCAAGCAGTTCGGCCTTAGCTTGACCTTTTTCCAGCCACCCCACTCCACGTGTTTGCGAGGTTCTCCGGACAAGCACGGACAGAGTGCGGCCGCTAATGGTTTCACATTCCAGACCCTATTGAGGCCAGCAACTCAAGCCTCGCTCATAGCTTCAGGTAACTTCCATCTGCAAGCCTCACAATAGTGGTACGGCTCTCAGCCAAGCCACTCCTTTATGTTAGGCCATCAACGTACCAGCCACGCTATTGTCATCAAGAGCAAATCCAATCATGTAAACTTGACCTTTACCAAATCCTTTGTCCAGTGCTAAAACTCCTTTTGTTCTCACCTGGTTTGCCATAGCTGGTAGGCACAAATTCCCCTATAAAATCCCCGTATTTCCAAACAGTCTTCGGACTACTTTGGACTGCCGTCCCGCCTTGCTGCTGGTGTGTCTAAGGAACTCCCCTCAGCCAGCCACACTGAGCTTTCTTCTTCAGAACCCCATCTCTCTCTCTCTCCAGGACAACGAGACCAGGTGTCGTATTACCCATCCCTACACTCTCCAATTCTGCTTTCCAGTTAGTTAGTGTGTGTGTTGTTTTATTTCCTGTTCACCTTTCAATAAAACTGTTATTTTTGGTTACTTTTAAACTCGTTTGCCTGCTTCCTGACCTGAAGCCATAGACATTGGGTTTAAAGATCCTTGCTAAGTTACCCTGCCTCTCGCTTAGCCAAGAGAGTGCTCCAGCTAAATTTCCCCAACTTGTACTTTTTATTTGGTAATTTGGGCACCCCTCCCAGGACCCCCAATATACAGGGTAACACCCCTATAACAGTATTAATCTGCTATTTCATCTATACGATTAACTTCTATAAAAAAAAAACCCTTTGTCCTTAATTTCGACACTATTGATTGTATTTTTTTGTGTGTATTTATTTGAGTTACTTTTGAGAGGTAAAGGACATAATGGCTTACCTTTTACTGGAGAATGAAACATCTGGAAAGTGTTGCTAAATATTCTGATAACTAGAGAGATAATATGATGTCATATGATCCCAGTGTTCTTTGGGGAGTGTTTTTGGTCTTTCTGGGCTATTTTTGGTTCATTTGATTTTTTTTCTTTTTTGAAAAATATTATCTGTGCCCCCCAAGTTCCCTGCTCGCCTATTTCCTGTTTCCTTCTTCTTGCAGTGTAATTATGCCTCTAAACATTTTTTCCAGGTTTCAGAATGCTCTTGCTTTTTCCCTCTTTAAATTTGCTCAGTATTTTTCTTTCAATTTTTTCCCCTTTCCTAAATATGTGGCCACTTGGTTTGAGTTCTATGGGAAGCTTACCAAACCCTAGAAATAGGAATGCAGGTTTAAATGAGGCATTTATATGCCTTTCTATTGCTTCCTTACTCCTGGGACACCGTGTCTAAGATCTGTCTGTCTGTCTGTCTGTCTGTCTGTCTGTCTATCTATCTATCTATCTATCTATCTATCTATCTATCTATCTGTTTATCTATTTACTTTATATCCTGCCTTTTTCCCATATGGGCACCCATATCAGATCTATACACTTATAGCATAATGTTAGTATATGTCAATGTAGTTGTGTATTGCTCATCCAATTGTATAATGGGTGACAAGGCACTGAGCTCACTCGTTGGGTAACAGAGCCTGATTTATCAATCAAAAGAGAGAAAGGAGGTTGTATTTCTGCTTGTGGACGAGTTGACTGCACTAGGGACCAGTCTTGCATAATCTCTGAGAAAGCATGACTGCTAGTACAACTGTTTTGCCCCTAGAATAGTGCCATAGCTTGTAGAGTTATTAAGGAAATCTAAATATAAAGAATCAATGTGGTATAGTGGTCTGAGTGTCGGACTACAACCTTGGAGACTAGGCATCTTTTTCCTGTTCAGCCATGGAAACCCACTCGGTGACCTGGATGCCTCACATATTCTCAGCCCCAGAAAACCCCATGATAGGTTCACCTTAGGGTTGCCTTACTCTGGAAATGACTTGAAGGCACACAACAACAACAACAACTTAATTATAGATCTACACTGCCCACTACACACTGCAGAGCTATAATATAGAGCATCAAGTACTTCTACAGTCTCCTGGATGGAATAGCACAATTAGAAAACATACTGCTGCTTCATTATGTTCGTTTTGAAGGGGTGCCATGTAGAGGAGGGAGTGGGCTTGTTTTCTGCTGCTCCAGAGACCAGGACAAGGAGCAATGGATTCAAGCTGCAGGAAAGGATATTCCACCTGAACCTCAGGAAGAACTTCCTGATGGTCAGGGCTGTCCAGCAGTGGAATATGCTGCCTCAGAGTATAGTGGAGTCTCCTTCTTTGGAGGTTTTTAGCAGAGGCTGGATGGCCATCTGTCTGGAGTGCTTTGAGGGTGTTCCTGTATGGCAGGGGGTTGGACTTGATGGCCCGTGTTGTCTCTTCCAACTCTACATTTCTATGATTCTTTGAGTACTTCTGGTTGGGAGAGGCTTTCATGGCATTAATACCACACACATCACATCAGTTAGGAATTGGGGGTTGGGGGAGAAGAAAATAGAAAGAAAGTTCTAAAGCCTGGGAAAGAAAATAGTTTGGCTGTAGGGGCGGGAGAAAACACTAATTTTTTTTAGTAAGAAGAATGTAAGTACAAATAAAGGGGTTTAAAACCAAACATTACTAGGTAAGAGTGACAGAGGGGTTTTAAAGCTCCTGCTAGTGATGGCAATGGGAACATGCTGCCTCCTGAGGGCAGCAATGAGTAATGGAACAGAATACTGTCCCCCAAAAAGATCCCATTCCGTTGCCAGATCCTGTGTATAATTAGATATGTGTGACCCTTTGTCATAATCAAGTCCCCAGGAGATTCTAACTTGCCAGATGAAATTAGTTGCTCTTTACTGGGCCAACAGACAAATCAGAAATAGTTCATTTAGCACCTTTACATCTCACCTTTCTTTCACTGCAGAGTTTAAGAAGGCATACATAGTATTCCCATTTGGTCTCCAAACCAAACTCAGGCCAGACCCAAAGCTGTGGAGCTCCAACAAAATGGGCTTCCAGTATATGCCTTCATATTATGCCCAGTTTCCACGGTTTCCCCTGCGTGCATGTGGTTTGATTCACTTTCTTCTTAAACTGTAGACTCTGCAGGCATCTTATTTTCTTTATATCCCTGGGGCACACTGTGCTTGAGGGTATGTGTATTTATAAGTGAAGATGGGCTGTTGTGTGGAGGATATTGCCTGAGGAAAAGTGAGGTTGATGGGTCGGATTATCAGCTTGCATAATTATAAAAACTGTGCCAGGAGAGTAATGTTTCTTTATTCCCATTTTAAACTGACCTCTGCTTTCAGCAACATCGTGGAAAGGAAGAGGAAAGAGCAAGCACTGTTACTTTACTTATTTTACAGAACTTCAAAGAATGCCGTGAGAATACTTGAGGCAGATTTAATTGTAATATTAACTGGTTCACTAAGTAATTAATCTGTTCTCCCATCTGCGTACATCAACTTGCCTTAGAAGAAGAAGGAAAGTAAATCTAATAAAAGTGTCTGTGTAGTTGTAGAGAATAGTAGTGTGGTTGATTAGGATCTTTATATATATTTAAGTAGAATCACTAGGCTGATAAAATAGTTTAATTTGACTTTTATTTACTTGTTTTGAAACAAAAAGTCCCACTACTAGCAGAAGGCCTATAGGACCACCCCATTCAAACCTATTTAAACAGTTTAGGTTTTCTCTGTCTGTGCCTCTCTCTCTCTCTCTCTCTCTCACACACACACACACACATTTCAGGTCTTGGGAAACAGATCCATTACTCAAATTGTACATATATTTTTTTTACTTGTGTATAATTTTGTGTAATACAAACAGAAGTACTGAAAATCTTCCCCCATTCTCTAAGGATCTTTTTTTTCTCTCTGCATGAATGGGACAATTTTTAAGCAATTTTTGGAACCAAGAAAAATTCAGAAGAAATTGCTGGGTAGATGGCTTTGGCTTATCTTAGTTCTCTAGCTGCTCACCAATGGCACTACTTTTCCATGGTGGTGGGATTATGTGCTTCTATGAGGCAAGGGGTTTTGCAGATGACAGAAGTGATGCTAATAAGATCTCCCATTCAGACAGGCTTTTGCTGAGGAGCCAGACTAAATGTGCCAAACAGCTAATGGGCAGCAGTAGTAGTGGGGTGTGACACCAGTGGAGAATGTCTCAAAGACAAGGACAGTGGCACTGTAACACTTCTTAGTATTGCACAGAGTGAAGCATGATAAATCTCTGTTTGGTGATCTTTTATCAGGAAAACCCTATGAGGAGACAATCCAAAACTAAACTAGAGATAGTGCCAGCAGATAAAATTTCCAGGTCAAATAACACTCAACAATCTACTGAGGAAGAGCAGAGGATAATTATCAATAGTGCGGTGACTAATAATGAAACTGGACTCAAGCCAAAAGGATGTTCAGCTGTTGATAAGCTCTGAGGCAAAAGAAAGCCTGTGGCTGCACAACACGTATTATAGGAACATAGAATATGAAGCAGAAGTTGCTAGACATAATAAAACAAGAAATGGAATTTTAAAACATTGCAATACTTGGAGTGAGCAAGCTAAAATGGACAAGAATGGGAGATTTTGAATAGATAATTATACAGTGTTTTACTTGGGAAATGAAAATCTAAGAAGAAATGGGATAGCATTAATAGCGAGCAGAGATATAGCAGGAGCAGTCTCTTGTTGATGCTGGTCTTTCAGTTCCCTTTGCTCTGGCCCCTACTGCTGGCTATCGTCTTCCTCTGGGCTATCTTCTGCCTCTGACTCAGAAATCTCTTCCTCACTGTCAGGGTCTTCAAAGCAGATGACAACAAAAAGAAGAACAAGGGACCTTTTCTACAAGATCCAAGAAATCAAAAACAACAGTGGGGATGCTCTACAACCAGCGAAGGAATACACTGCACGACCAAGTAAGAATAAAAAGATGACAGAGATAATACATGGAAGAACGATATTAAATAGATGACATGTTGAAAGATTCATTAAAGGAAAAACCATATGCTGACAAACTTCCAATTTTAGAAAGTGAAGTGAAAGCTGGACTCAGAGCACTTGGGAAAAATAAATTACCAGGAACGGATAGCATACCAATACAGCTGCTTCAAGCTACAGAGATAGAATCTAGTTCTAACTAAAATCTGTCAACAAGTATGGAAAAAAAAAAAAGAACGACCCACAGATTGGCTCAATATACATTCCAATCCTCAAAAAAGGGGACGCTAGGAATTACAATAATCGCAGGACTATTGTGTTCATTTCCTATGCAAGCAAATTTATACTCAAAATTCTACAATAATAACTTTTACTACATACAGAGTGAGAAATTCAAGTTGTCCAAGCTAAGTTCAGGAATGGAAGAGGTACTAGGGATTATTGCAAACATTATTGCAAACATATGTTGGACAATGGAATGCACCAAATAATTTAAGAAAATCAGCCAGTGCTTTATAGATTAAAGCAAAGCCTTTGATTGATCATGATCGTGAAAAACCATGGATCACTCCTAAAGAAATGCATGTGCCATGGCATTCGATTGTCCTGATGTGTAATTGTGCTCAGGACAAGAGGCTACTATTAGGACAGTATACAGAGACACTGAGTAGTTTCCAACTGGCAAGGGGTGGAGGCAAGGCTGGATTTTATCACCCTATCTTTTTAACTTGTATACTGACCATATCATACATAAAGTAGGATTAGAGTTGGAAGAAGAAGATGTGAAAATTGGAGGAATCAGGGATTTAAGATATGAAGATAACATCATACTACTAGCAGAAAACAGCAAAGACTTGAAATGATTACTGAATAAAGTGAAGACAGAAAATGCAAAGGCAGTTTTACAGTTAAACATTAAGAAAACAAAAATAATGACCACAGATCTACATAGCTTTAAAGTAATCAGTGAAGTCATTGAAAGATTTTCCATAACTTGGCTCAGTCAGAATGGAGACTGGAGTAAAAAAAAAAAATCAGAGGAAGGCTAGGCCTTGAAAGGATAGTTAAGAAGGAACTAAAAAAGATCCCAAAATGTCAAGATATATCATTGAATGCTAAATTTAGGCTCATCCATGCTATTATATTTCCATTTTCTATCTACAGTTGTGAAAGCTGATTGGAAGAAAATCAGCCCCTTTAAAATCTGGTGCTTGAGAAGAATTCTATGGATACTATGGACTGCTAAAAAGAAAAATGAATGGGCCCTAGAGCAAATTAAGCCTGAACATTCCCTAGAAGTCAAGATGAATGACTAAACTGAAGCTGTTGTACTTTGGCCATATTTGTCCTATCTCAGTCCTGGAACAGCTGATAAATATCTGAATATCTCCCAGCTCCTTACTTAAGTTAAAGTCCTGTAAGCCTTGTAGATGTGTATGTGCTAGAAACAATGCTGACATTTTCTTACAAGTCTTAGAAATTGCAGAAATGCCATTTACATTAATGTCTGTTGAATCCAATGAAATTTCTTTCCATCCTTACTCAGAACAGGACTTTTTGAGAGAAACAAAATATAGTGGCTGTTCCAAAATTTTTCTCCTCAAAAGAATTTCATCTTAACTCTGTAACACATTGCCAACAGCCAATTTTGAAATGGCTAAAACAATTGAGTAGTATTTATGAGTTCTGTCTTTATGTATGTATGTATGTATGTATGTACGTATTTAATTATTTACTCTGACTTTTTCCCAAGATGGCATCCAAGGTGGCAGTACAGCTCTACATATACAGTCGGTCCTCTATATCTGTGGATTCTGTATCCACAGATTCAACCAACCAATATCCCTCACCCCAAAAAATCCAAAAGCAAACTGATTTTGTCATTTTATATAAGGGACACCATTTTACTACACCATTGTACATAATGGGCCTTGAACATCCACAAATGTTGGTCTCCACAGCAGGTCCTGGAACTAAACCCTAACAGATACTGAGGGCTCACTGTATATGCACCGGGTCAATATTGCCCCATGATATGAATTTTGTTGGGGAGTTATGAATGAGTAAGCATTGTAGCTATAGTATCATACCGTGATTCCCCTTCTAGTCCCCCATAATTCCCACTTACTGAGCAGCAGCCACTGTGTTCAATGGTGATCTCCTCTTCTCTCAGTCAGGAAGCAGCTGACTAAAGTTCCCAACCTTCTTCCATTGGTGAGCTCTGGTGAGATGGGGAGAAGCAGGGTCCCTGTGACAATTCCCCCTCATGCCAGAGATGACTTACAAAGGGTAATGGAACTATTAGCTAGCTGCTTCTTGATCAACGGGGGAACAGACCCAGCCCCTGACAGTGGCTGCTGTCTGGTAAGTGGGGACTGGGGAACTTGCAAAGTTGCTATGTATCCCCTAAATATAGGGATCATGAATGTTAAACAATCATGAGTCCATAACTTTAGGTAACACATTTGTAACTGCCCAACAGGATTCTGGCCATAATTTCTGAAGAAAATGTTGTCCATCTTCTTAATAAGAGCTCTTTGAAAACTTTTGCTCCCTGTATACTAAACAAGATACATAATTACTATAACAAGCAACACAATGAATAATAAATAGTCTCCTTTGCAGAGTCTTTGGGTATCTTCTCCAAAGCTTTGGTACAGCCATCCCAAGCATTAAAATTTCTTTCTCACGTTTTGTCTTCACATACTTTTATCTCACTTGCATGAACAGATAAAGACACAAAATCAGCCTATGTTATTAATCATAGCTAATCTATTTCCTGTTGATAAGTAACTGTTTGATTTCAGATTTTGCTCCAAGGGCTCATTCAGGATTATATTAGTAAGAGGAACAATGCAATCACTTCTCATCCTTTAAAGGAATCATCTGTAGCAGTGTAGTAAAGTTAAATCACTTGACACTATTTCCTTCTAAAACAAATATCTTTTTTAAAAAAATGAATAAAATGGGTTTCAATGTACAGATGTTAACATTATTAGAATGCTCAACTATATAATTTGCATTCTTCTGGCAAAGTAGGAAATCTAGAGGAAAAATTTATGATGATTAGAATGAAGCTGTGTATACTGCAAAAGGCAGGGGATCATTTATGGAAGATGGTTGGTTTTATACAGCATATGATTAAGGCCTTGAATGTATGACAGAGTGATAGCACATATTAATATATGTAGTTATTTCATTTATTTATTTTGTTCTTTTATATCCTGCCTTTTCCCCAACAAAGGGACTCAATGTGACTGAAAATATGTTTAAAACTGTACAAAAAAAGATCAATAAAAAGTATAAATATAAAAGCTACTTAAATATAAAGATAAAATGTACTTAAAAGACAATTAAACAATATGTGAAGTTAAAACAATTAAAATCTATTTTCCATTTTCAGTGGATCATTTTAACTTTGCTCACATTTTTATCTCCCAAATTGGATGTTAAAGATCCTACAGATGATTGCATCATCACACCAACAAAATGTTGTTTAGCATATTTGCCGATCAGGTGGCATCATTTTGCCCCAAGGGCAACACATAATGTTGGGTGATGGAGCAGAGTCCACCTGCTGAGGGTGAGGGAGGCTAAGACCATGTCTCTTTGGTTTCCGGTTCTTAAATATATACACAAATATACTTGGACCCTTCCCCTCACACAGATACACACAGACATACCCACCCTTCCTCTCACTGCTACTTTCAGAGAACACCCACACATAAAGAGAAATGAATCTTTTCTCCACTCACTTCCTTTCTCTGGCATAAATAATTTTTCATACCCAGATAGACATAAACACACACCAAGCTCGTTCCCACATACACACACTTTCCTTTTCTTATATACCCAGCCATAGACTGACTTACTTGCTGACACACATGCCTGTTCTTTCCCCATAGCTCAATGTGTGGAAATTGGGAAGCTTCCCTCCTGCATATCAAAAGCCTACTTCACCCTCTTGCCATGATTCATATTTGGTACTGATTCTGTCTGCATGCTTAATCCACACTGAAGTGAGCACAATATCAGTGGAGGGGTTTGGTGAGAGTGGAAATTCCATGTGAACTGCAGTTCCCGTGGGAGAACTATACTGAAGACCTCCAAGGCCCATTTGTAATCTGTTGGCTATAGGATGTCCATATGTAATAAATACGAAAAGCAAATTCAATCTTCAGCTTCAAATAATTATATAACCAAACCTGCATTAGCCACAAACAAAAGGGAAGTGCTTGCTTGCATGAAAGAGGAGGGAAACAACAAGGATTGCATGTGCACAATAAAAGTTTTGGAGAAAGCCCCGAAGGTAGAATCCCATCTCATACGCACATGAACACACACACACACAAAGTCATGTTCAGTGGTTATAGAAACAGAGAGATTAGTCTGAGGTACATGCCAAAGCTCAGAGATCTACAAAAAGTAGAGTGGAGTATTTTGAGAAAGGACATGGCTGGCTGGTGTATTGGCTATCAGTGTCTAACAGAGCCAAAAAGGTAATCAGGCAAGCAGCACTTCCCCCCAAAAAAGGAGCAATACAGCATGTCAGGGTTAGGTGTGAGTCAAATTAATCAGTCTACAAGTGCAGGCAGAGTGGGTGGTCAGGAGATAAGCTGAGATCAAGAGAATTGTGCTATCCAGTCATAAATCAGAGCAGGGAGAACTCAGAAGTCTGATCGGTGGAGTGCAGTAGCTTGAATAGCCAAGAGATGAGTCAACAAGGATTCAGTTACACTGAGATCAGGCAACAAGACAGGAAAGTATTTTGAGTAGTTACCAGCACCAGTTGCTGGATAAGAGTGTGTTTTTATACAATTGTATTTGCACAACTCCTGTACCCAGCTGCTAGTGGCAGTTACACATCACTCAGCTGGATATTTGGGATCTTGCCTGGTCAGATGCTATCTCTTCTTAAAGCTTCAGAATCAGCATTGGCTCCCTGGTTTTTTGAGCAGGGTAGATCCTTCCTAGTGGTTTGGCCCTTGGAGATCACTGTCCCTTGGAGATACAGAAGTCCCAACTTCCCTGGGTACTGCTGGTGAATCTGATGAATCTGCCTTATGACATGGACATTTGTGGCATTTTCCCCGAAATATTTGCCTGTATCCCACCTATGATACTATGGGTGAGTTGGTGCATGCAGGCTTCAAGTTCACCTTGTACTTCTCTCTGGGAGTAATGGAGCTCTAGGATCCCAGTCAGGCTGTGAATTTAGAGGAACATGGGATAAATGCTGGCAAGGTCAGTCTATTCTATGATAGGGAAAGGGCTGATGAACTAGTTTCATCTAGTTTCTGGCTGGGTTGATGAATTAGGGAGATGTTGTGTGGTGTACCAAACCAGATTGCCTGTCTTCCAGCTGGGTCTGGGCTCCCCTTTGGCATGTGTAAATTGCTTGTAGGCCTGATTGGCAAGGCTCCAACTGTTCTCACAAGACAGACTGGATGGCCTGCAGCTACTATGGCAGCTCATCTGTTGATTGCAGCCTTCTGGTGGGAAAAAGATGGGTGTGGTGGCTGCAATTGAGGAACAACTGTGTCTGCTATATAAAGGCATGGAAGGGCTTGCTACATGCAGATTCATCTAAAACAGAGCTTTCCAAACTTTCATATTGGTGACACACTTTTTTAGACATGCATCATTTCGCGACACAGTAATTCAGTTTTACTAGCAAACTGGAGGTTAAACTAACTTCTTATAAGAGATACAGACATATACATAAACTGTAATAACAAAATGTATCAGGACACAACATATCTCATGAAAACTGTTCATATATTTTTTAAAATATATGATTTATAAATAACAACATACATTTCCAAGATTGTAGGCCACACACCTACACACTTCAGGTGACACACTAACGTCTCATGGCACACCATTTGGAAAGCCCTGATCTGAAGAAAGTAGTTCCACGCAACTGTACTGCTAGTAGTTGACACAGAAGATTAGATACTACTCTAGGGCAATGTCACTGTACCAAGTTTGGCAACTGAACTGCAGCATATATGTGGAAGACAGTTGTGGTTTGATGCACAACTTCTGAAAAAAGGCTCTCCCAAGACCACATGGTGAATTGAGGCTCTCAGTTTGACACTATCACCATTGGTGGCTGTGGAGATTTAAATCATTCACAAAGAGCCATTTTGTTTAGCAGGAACACTGCTAACAAAATGATCACCTGACTTTTAGGCAGGGACAGACTGTTGATGAAGTCAAGTGAAACCATGTGGCGATGATCTTTTACTCAATTCTGTCTCCTGCTCTTGAATAGAAGATGCTACCCTGAAGATCATCTAGCTGTCACCACCTACTGATTTTAATTTCTGTCATGCGATAACTCAGTAGGAAGCTACTGGGGAAAGAAACTCTAGACCTGCACCTCTGATTGCAGAGGCTTTTCCTTTTCACTTCCTGTGGGAGCTAGGAATTTTACATGTGTGTGAACACACAGATACACACAGGAAAGGCTTTTATTCTAAGCAGGCAGACATTGACAAAAGGTGTCTTATTCATGAAGGCACCTTTCTTTAGGCAGTTACAATTTACAAATTACACTTAAGCAATTACAAATTTTTAAAAAATTAAGTCACATCAACCAGAGGTTAAAAAGGACATAACAATGCTAATGCATCTAGATAAACATTCCTGTTTATTCGCAATAACTATGTTCTGGATGCAGCGACAATATGGAGGTCAGGAGTCTGGACCCACATTTCTAGCCTGCATTGGCCCTTTTTCTCTGTCTCTCTCTCTCTCAGCAACTCATAGTCCCCTGAAGCTTTTGTAAACCTATCTCAAAGCTTCTACATTTCTACCTAACTGGTATTCTACCTTGGGCAATTGTCTCTCATGATCTCTGATGTCCTTCTGTGATACTGATCCCAATAAATGTAACTTAAACTCAACACCTCATTAATCTCTTATTTACCTAGAAAGGAAACTATCCCCCTTCAGTAATGTTGCCCAGATAATAAGGAGTCCATTATCCGGGACCACTTTCCAGGGTTCTGCTGGGGTTGGCAAGGATATCAACAAATCTTAAATCAATTGGTTAGGTATCCACATAGTGCTCCATCTCTGCATGGATTTGGGGCCACCAAAACTCTTGGATGACCAGTTGAAAGGTCTGGAAGAACACTGGAAGTATGTGTCATGGTAAAGAAGCCCATCATTAATGGTGTACAGGGGGCATCTGACACCTCCTGTGAGCTGAAGTCTTTGTAGTGGGCCTGAACAAAGGCATTCTGGACATTTTCAGCTAAGGTTTGAGATTCCTGGGGGGCCCAAAGTTTTTCCCACCTTTTGGAAGAGGCATACCCCAATCTCCAAGATAAGGCATGAAAGCTGAGCTGTGAACAGAACAAAAACAATGATATCTCAGCTTATGCACTGTCTGAAGATACTGCAGGTTGTGTGCTGCTTTTGGGTGTTTTGGGGCTAGGAATCTAGGACACCAGAGTTTGAATTCTCACTCAGCCATGGAAATTCACAGGGGTGACCTTGGGTAAGTCACACTCTCTCAATCTTGGAGGAAGGAAGTGGCAAACCTCCTCTTAATTACTTTTGTCAAGAAAACCCTGTGACAAGATCACCATAAGTCAGAGTAACTTGGAGGGGCATAACCACAATGGTATTAAATAGCCCTCCAAATTAAAGGAAGTGACTAAAAAAAAAACAAAAAAACAGCCACTGGAAATATGAAAATATTCCAGTTGTGACCAGCTGGCTGGTGGGACACTTTAAGCTTTACAAGACCTTTCTGGTCATCTAAGGTGATGGCAAGCCACCTGTGAATAAATCTTGCCAGGAAACGCCTATGATACATTTGCTTAAGGTTGTGATAAGTTAGAAATGACTTGAAGGCACAGGATGCACTCATATAACATATAAATAAAAATAAAGGGCAGTGTAACTGGTAATGTCATATGTCAAATATCAAATAACGTCAAATTCCTCTTTAGTCTCTGGGGGCGGGAATCAATAATGTTAATAGCAACAAATTAGTTTTCTCAGTAACATAGGTAATGGCTCCTTTTTATTACAGAAAAGTCCCAAACAATATTACTTGCACATTTTGCTTAACATATTTGTGAACTTTAAACTTCCTACAATGTTCAAAAAGTCTTATATACAGAGTTGCTGCATGTTATTCTTACAACAACGCTGTCAGGCAAGTTAGACTGGGAGATTGGAACTGGCTCAAGATAATCCAGTGAGATTTTGTACTCTGCATACAATGTGTTGTTCCACATGACTGATGACTGTGTTTGGATTTGAAACTATGCTTGGAAAAACAGGTCATATTTCAATATATATATATGTGTGTGTGTGTGTGCGCAAGTATGGAGCAATGTGTTTGTAACACCTATTAATTTTGGAGATGCTGTTGTAGACTAAAAATCTGACTAAAAACCTCTATATTAGTTGTATTGGCTGTCTTAAGGCTGGTCTTTCAAACCAAATAGATTGTTCCTGTACTCCTGTAATTAATTCTGATGTGTGTTTCTGAACAGTATTTCTTTCTTGTGCCGCTTTGGTTTATGCATTTAACAGAATATGGGTTAGGTTTTACAGAACATCATAGACAGGCATATCATCTTTCCACGTGAGTGTTAGAGCATCTTTAAGCCACAAGATGGCAATATCAGTTATATAGTGTGTATTTTTGTTTTTACTGTCTGAGCACAGCATCTTATTTTTCTGGCTTTCAAAAAAGAAGGAATTGAATTTTTGAGAGTTATCTTTAGATTACCAAGACAAGTTCAATATGTAATTATGCAATTTTAAAACAACTATCAGTAGCAAGTCTTAGAGTCTTTCCCCTAATTGATTATTTCAAACCAAGCCAGAACCTGAATTAGAAGCAAAGTCGTGGAAAGGAAGACATATTTTGAGATGATTTATAAAAGACTGCAGCTGTTTGCTCCAAGGAGACTCAAACAGAGGGGCAAATTAGGTTAGCGGGAGTTAATATGTTGTGTTCAGGAGCAGGAGTGCTCAAATGATAAATAACAGAATGCAGCTTGTAAAATAAGGGCTCTTATTTTTATTTATTTTTAACTTGGCTTAAGTCATTTGTTTAGATATGTCTCAGGTTTAATTTCTGATCACATCCAGATTAATACATGTATATTAAAATGCAGTATTGGTCCTTACTTTTTACATACAGTACCTAGAATGCCTTTCCAAGTGGTGATGGAAGTAAGAGCCTGTCTTTCACAAAAGAAACAAGATCTGCTCTAGAACAACAGTTGGAGGATGACTAAATGTTTTCAGGGTCAAAAACACAAACCCACAAAGTTGTGTGATCTGTGCATAGAAACACAATTTAAGGTTGACCTGAGCAGGGAGGCGGTCTCTCAGTCATAGCATCACCATAAGTCGAAGTCAACTTGACAGCAGTTAACAACAACAATATCTTTATATTGGTAACTTTACTAGGACCGCTGAAATGTCATAAATGTAGTAAATGATAGATTTCGGAGGGTCTTCAAGGGCCATCTAGTCCAACCCTCACCATACATGTACTGAGAGCTAAATCACTCCTGAGAGATGGCCATTCAACGTCTGATCAAAGACTTTGAACATAGAGAGTCAACTGGTCTCAGAGGCAGTCCGTTCCACAGTGGAACAGCTCTTAATATCAGCAAGTCCCTCCCAAAGTTCTACTGGAAACTCTTTCTTTGTCGTTTGAATCTATTGGTTTATGCCATAGCCTCTAAAGCAGCAGAAAACAAGCTCAGTTGATCTTCTACATGACATCTTCTTTGAGTTTTATTCTTCATCAGGCTAGATGGTACACAAAAACAATTTGCATAACTATACTAGTGGAGCTTTGCTGGGGTTTTGTAGCTTCCTAGCCACAGAATCTAAGACCAGGCAAGTGACCAAGCTTTGAGCAAAACCTGATTAGGGTTTTCTTTTCTTTCAGAGCAGTGACCAGATCCTACAAGGGTTCCTGGTTAGCTCATTCATCTTAGGACCCCAATTAGATTTTTCATGCAGACTGTGGAACCTTCCAACAAATATCACTAATTTTGTTTGACAAGAGAGTGTTATTATTTATCACTTACTCTGTTTACATAGCTATCCTCAAATGCAATTTCTCCAGGTGATTTTTCAGATGGTGTACCTTATGAGAAGTTCCCAGATTTGATAGCAACTCAGCTGTTCCACAGACATCGGGTGAGACAAATTCATGGTTAGCAGGGGCTGCTGTGGCAAAGATGCATAAAGCAGTGTTCTCATTATACACACACATACACACACACACAAACAATGGAGGGTCACTTGGAAAGGTGAGATTTTTGAAGTGACATCATATCAGAAGGCAGGGGAGGCAGGCGACAATGTGATACAGGAATACTTGACTTTCTATATAAATATCATTATACATTAATATAGAATGCTCCATAAATTGACTGTGACACTGTTCTTGCCAAGCACTTTTTTGGGGGGAGGGGTCTATTTTCCTCTAGGCAGAAAGGCCAAAAAGTGTTGCAGATACTTTGGTACTCCTTGCTTCAACTATCTACCCTTGGCAGAAAAAAATCAGAAACAATTACATTTTTTCAACAGAGAGATTGCCCTCCTTTAATGTCTGGGAGTTCTTGAGATGACATTTCATCTGAGTATTTTTTTTTTCCGAGTCATGGGGAAAAAAATAACCTGAAGAGGGGGAAAAAAGTAGAGAGACCTCAGCATTAAAGTCTTTATTTGTGCTTTATTTTCTTCTCTTCTTGTTTTTCCCCCACCTATATTTTTTTCTTTATACACATAGCTACACACATCTATTTTCCAGTAAGTTCAAGTGCTGCATATTCCCAGGTAAGTAAGATTAGAATTACAGCCAAATTCATGATTTATTCATGTGATATCATACTTCATCTTTTTTACACTCCCATTTAAAGAGTAAATATAAAATTAATCTTAAGAATAATGTATAATATTTAGCACTGGCCCTCAAGGACTAGTTTTTGTATTTGCTTTATTAATAATTGCACTGAGTTACAAAGAATTTTCAGTTAGAATTCTAAGGGAATCAAGTAAGGATCAAGGCCTAATGTCCTCCACTTGTATTTCAGGACTGTAGTGAGAATTCCAGTTTTTGCCTTCATGGTAAAATTCAGTTTTTCCCAAATAGGGCCAGTCTGCTGACAACTAAAGCACCTCTGCTTTCAGTCAAGGGCTTCTGTCCCACAAGGGAAATCTGTCAGGGGCTGTACATATTCACACACACACATCCAATCCATCCATCCATTCCACTAGCCTTCCTTTTCAAGCTCCTTCTTTTCTATTATTCTCTCCTGTGAACCTCTCTCTTCTCTTCTCTTTTTTTTTGGGGGGGGAGGGGGGAATGTTTGAATGTCTTTTAAGCACTGCTATCTGCATTGTACCAATATGTATTTTCTTTTCATATCACTTTATGCCTTTTCTTTCCACATACCATCTCCAGACTACTATGGGACCATCTTCTTGGTATGTTTCCCTAGTTTCTGTGTTGCACTGCTATCAACAATAGCACTGGTTGATTTTTCAGGGGTTTCTTTTTTAAATATGTGGATGATGTTATCCTGCCCCACCTTGTCCTGCATTTTTCATGTCCCCTGCTCCTCGTCTGACGATCTTTAAACCATGTCCACCCAGCCTCGCCTCCTCTCTCCAGCCAGGCAATAAGGGTTCTTTGTTCAAAGAGAGGAAAAGGGTCACCTGTCACTTGAAAAAATTCAATGCTGGCAAAGTTGTTTTGAAGGGGAGCATTACCCTGCACAACATCCTGTGGATCTCTGCATTAAATGTACACTAATACCAAACAAAGATGGGGAAAGAGCTATCTTGCAATTCTTAATGGGACCTGCTGCATTTCCACACGAGACTGTTATAGTGCTATGATTCCACTTGCAACATCCTCTGGGATCCTGGGGCTTGCAGTTTAAACTACAAACACCAGGATTCCAGAGTATGTTGCAAGTGGAATCATAGTGCTATAACAGTCTAGTGCAGAAATGACACTAGTGTAGTGGTGTAGTGGTTTGAGTGTTGGACTACCCCTCTAGAGACCAAGGTTCAAATCCTGCTCAACTATGGAAACTCACTAGGTTACCTTGGACTAGTCACACTTTCTCAGTCTCAGAGGAAGGTAATGGAAAACCCCCTCTGAACAAATCTTCCCAAGAAAATGGGGTGAGAGGTTAGTCTTAGGATTGCCTAAGTAGGAAATTACTTGAACACAAAACAACCACTTGTGTATAAATATTCATACATGAAGTTTAGGGTTATCATGCCAGTATGTCATCATATAAAGAATGGTGGGAGAAAAGTACTCTTTTTTGATTTTGAAGAGCAGTCCTATATATAACAAATATTAACAGAGTGGATTTGTATTTTTCAAACAATGAAAGTGATTACATTGTAAATATTATGCAGATGTTGTCTCTAAGAAGCCAAGAATGGGATTGAAAGGAAGACCCCCCCATTTATGTTTTTGTTTGTTTATTTATTGAATTTAGACCCTGGCTTATTCCCAGGATTTTTCACAGACATACACAATGAGTGCACACATGGATGCAAGGGGGGAAAAACCTGACATGGACCATTAGTAGTCTACTCCATCTCATTGTTAAACTGGTGATCACCCTTATTGTTTGACAAATAAAAATCACTCTGACTAAAGGCAGATCTAAAATAGAGAAAATGCAACAGGAAGGAATTAAGGAAGCAGGAAATCCCCTCATCTCTGTCAGATGGCAGAAATGACACACCCATGATGGAAGTCACATTTTGTGGAGTAGGGAAACACAGACAGAAAAGAAGACACATCCAAGCTTTTAAAAATTTTATTCTAATTTTCAGACCAATTATGGAATGAAAATAATCTTGTTGATGCCAGGAACAAGGTGTGCACTGTGTGAATTCTAAATAAGAAAGCCAATCCTTTGAAATGTAACAGTTGACCTATGCCATTTCTCAATCGGCTCATCCCTTGCCCTTTCTACTTCTTTCTCAATTTTCCTCTACCTTTTCTTCTTCTTCCTCTTCCCACTCATTTTCCCCTTTCCCCCCTGCCCTACCCCATGACATCAACCTTACAGATATTCTTGAGGCAATTGAAGCACATGTGGGATGAATTAACCCTTCTCTTCCCAACAACAATTCTTCCTGACCCCCCTCCTTCCATCAATGAACTGGATTTTTAAGATATTTCATTGGCATCAGCTTCTTCTTTTTAAAAAACAGTCTTTCTGTGCCTCCAGGCCTTCTTGTGTCTTCTGGGATGACTTTGTGGCAGGGGAACTGCTGCATTTCACTCTGGTCAATCCCTTTCCTGGAACATACTGGTGTTGGTCTCTGCCACCTGTTAACAGCTTTGCCACAAGTTCATTGTCCAGCCCCTTGCATGCCTCAGCCAGCAGCATGTTGTTGTTGTTGTATTTATTTTTAATTCTTTTATCTTTTTTTCTCCCAAAATTGGAACTCACACTACACAGTATGATTCTACTTTAATTGCTATGGTTCCATCCTATGCAATCCTTGGATCTGCAGTTTTGGGATGAGTTAGGATTGCTAGTAATCCCTTTTTGTAAAGGATATCCCATATTTAAGGTCTGGAAATCTTACCCTGTATGAGAATTAAGCAACATGCCAAAAGTCCTGCAATTTGGAGTATAGGGCCAACATGTGGTTCTCAGGTTACGTATGAAATGGGGGAGAGGAGTAAAATTCCTCCCCTCACAATGCCTGCTGATCTTCCATCACAATATTTTTAGGGGTCTGAGAGTTCCTGAAATATTTGAGATCTCCTGACAGTGTAGAACTCTCATAAGAATCTCTCATCTTAAAAGACTTGAGGTGGGCTTTACATAGACTTGACTCATGTCTAGGCTGCTCATATGCTCATTCACAATGAGGCTAGAAGGTTTGCAGATTAGCTTTTATCTGTGTTGGTTAGTCACTGATTTGCTAAATTGCTGGACAAGATTCATAAAGAAGAGGGAAAATGTACACAGTAACACCTGGTAACCTGTCTTGCAACTTGACGGGCACCTTGATTCTACATGGTAACCCCCAGGCCAAAAAAGGAAGAACTCTGTATACGGGCTGGCAATTTCAAACAGTCCTGTGGCACCTTGATGGATGTTCTGTGCAGGGAACTGGACAGGGAGTGTGTCCCTGTTGGTTCCTCTGGACCCCTTGACAGCTTTCAGTACCATCAACCATGTTATCCTTCAGGGCTGCCACTCTGGAATGGGTCTTGGTGGCACTGTTTTACAGTAGCTCTATTCCTTCCTGGAGAAGCAAACCCAGAAGGTGATGCTGAGGAGCTCCCATTTGACACTCTGGCCGCTGAGGCTCTGTCTTGCCCCCATGCCATTTAACATACACATGAAAAAAACTGGGTAAGGTTGTCCATTGATTTGGGGCTCAGTATCACTAATATGCAGATAACGCTCAAATTTATCTCTCCCGGGAAACTATCCCAGTGCTAAGCCAATTACCTGTATTCAATAATGGACTGGATGTGGGTAGTTCCTCATCATTGTGAAAAGAATGACAAGTGGACTAACACTGACCAATCACAAAACAAAGCATGCCAAAAACAAGATTAAAAAGTGAAAAAATCACATATGATGATGTAGTGAGCAACTACCAGGAGCTGGTGGGGACATCCAGCATCTAAAGTACTCAAGAAGGCTGTGCCTCTTTTCACCCCATACCTCCCCACAAAAAACTGGAGTACAATTTTTCAATCCCCAAATGAGCAATTGTATACTTGAGGCTTCAAGGGGTGCTGTTAGCTATATGGCTGTATTTTCAGGCACTTTAGCACTCTTTCTCTGTTTCACGTTTTTGGGCTTTTTTTCTTCTTTAGGAAAAAGACCTAAAGGAGCCTTTGAAAAGATGAGAGGCACTCTTCCCAAACTGCAAAAACGGTAAAGGAATATCAGTAGCACCTATTGGAGCTTTGTGGAATATGATTTGGCCATTTGCAGGGGTGGGAGGGGGTACCAAAAAATGGATGAGGTTAAGGCTGTGCAAAGCCCATGGCCTGCATTTTCTCTCTTCTGCAACAACAGATGTCTTTCACTCCTTGGGGGAGAACCTGTTCTAAAAAACATGCTAAACATACTTGGTTTTATCCTTGACACTTTTTTGAGATCGTTCTCTGTAGCCCTTACCTCTGCACTTCTACTGCTTTCTGCAACTGTGAACTGCCTCCAAGCCATTTCTGCACTACACTACAGTGCTATTATTCCACTTTCGACATACTGTGGAATTCTGGGGTTTGTAGTTTACTGAGACCAAAGAGCTCTCTGGCTAAGAATTCCAAATCCCATTCCCTAAATTACACTATAACAATGTAGGACAGAAATGGCCCAACAGTCCTCCTACTGTCCCCAGCTGATTTTTCTTTAAATTTCTTCGCTCTTTAACCAAAGATATTCATTGTCATACTGCTCACTGTTAATCATATTTCTTAATCCTGGCCAACCCAAAGGTAATTTTTCCATCAAGTCATTTTCAAACTCAGTTTTATACCTACTTTCCATACTACCCATAATTTGCTGTCTTAAAGAGTTGCCATGCTGGGCTTCTGGTCTATTCATTATAACTTCACCCAAAGACCACACAACATATACACATAATAAAACACAGATAAAAATACACAGTTTCTCTTGACAGTTACAAGATCTGGGAGGCTATTTTTGTTAGAGAACATCCCAGTTTGTCTGATTTGGAGAATAAAATGGTGGAGGGAAGGATGGTTAACCCTTTCCTTAGATGACATTTTTCACAACTAAGGATCCTTTTCAAAACTATGCTGCCATTCAAAGTGGAGAGAAGGGAGAGTAAGTGCCTTTTTTTTCACTAAGCCTGACAGACCTGCATTAGCTATGATGAATTACATTGTGTTCCTCCAGGTGTACTGTCAATTGTAGGAGGACCAGCCAAAGGAAAACGGTGAGAGCAAGAGTAACACAGGGAATCAATGATGCCTGCAAGGCATATGTGGGTGTTTTTCCAAGAGCCAGCAGAATACATTTGTGTGCACATATTTTCATCCTTAGTATAACATCCAGTGACATTTAGGAGGCTACAAACAGTGGAAGGAAAATCCTAAGAATTTGGAAATTGATAGCACTACTGCAGAACACACAGACTCTAATAAAATTTTATGCCGAGTGAAGGAATTTTTTTAAACAATCAAAAAAAAAACTTTAAAAGAAGCAAAAGTAATCTAAATGAACAGACATGCTATTTAAGAATTGATTGGGTGTGTTTTTTTATATTTCCACCTGTAACATGGCCTCAGACTACTTTTTTTCTGATTCCAGAACAGGCCACACTGGAGCATTCCTTCCTACAAACCCATCACCAATTTGTCTAAAGGGTAGCAAGAATACAAATAAAAGGAATCAAAAAATTGTTATAAAATCTCTTTCCAAACACATATTACATCATAATCCTTCCCTATACTCCCAACTCTCTATGCTACCAATCTCCTTCCAGGTGTCCCCAAACTCTATTCAACTGATTTTTAACAGGCAAAACTATTTCCCTATTTTGATTCCCATTTAGCTCTAGCTCCCTAATCTTAACATCCCATTGGTTTTGCCTGACTGCAAGAGAGGGAAAATTCCATAGCTGGAGCTTCTAGCAGCACCTGGACTGTTCGTTTTATGTTTGACATTGGTACCAGTTAGTTTTTACATCCACTTTCATAAAAGAATCTTTGCATTACGTGAACTGTGAACTGTACAAATGTTCTTTTGGAATGGCATCTTTCAACTGTGTCTCCTATTGTTTCAGAGAACAGCTTTCCCATTTCTAATAGATCAGCAGACTGCTCCCTGAAAAGTCTGTACTAGGTTTACTGCTCTGTTATTTCCCAGCAAGGGATCTGACATTTGTCTTTCCTTTTGCCGCTGATACTCTCAGTTTTTTGTTATTCCCTTCACGCTGTTACTGCAGTTGCTAGCCCGGATTTGTGGGATATCAGATATCACTTTGATATCAATAATTTGGTTTCCTTTGCCTATTCCTCTCCACGTGTCTGCGAGGTCCCCCACACAAGCTCGCAGACAGGCATGGCCACTAATCGCTGTAATATTCCAACACAATACAGGCAGGCCAGAAATAGCTGTCCTGCCGCTTCAGGAGACCTCAAAGGCAAGTACTCTGTTATGTATGCACACTACTTACAGAGAACTCCCTGCCCCGAGCAGGCAGCTTGATTAGGAGAATCCTCATCTGTCAAGCACTCTGTGTTTGCATACTGTCTACTCCTTTGTCAACTCAGACCTAACTCAACCATGCTAAATTCTGACCTTTCGGAGGCTTTGTCTTCAGCCCGAAACTCATTGTTTTCCCCAAGTACGGACTAGCCTGTGGCTACATTTCCCCCTATATAAACCCCTGACTTTGAGAGCTTCTTTGGATCGCTCCCGACTTCCATCCAGCCTTGCTGCTGCTTTGCTTGACGAGCCTTCCCCTCAGTCCCACGTACTGAGACTCCATACCTCCAAACTTCTACTGCAGACTACCCGGGCTTCAGGACAGGTGTAGTATCACCCAAACCAACAACTCCTCTTAAAAATCCCTCTGTCCCACTCCAACCTTTATTTCTATAGTTATCTGTGTGAGTGTGCTGCATACACTATTTGATTGTATTTTAATAAGATCACAATTATTATTTCAATTCTGGTTGCTCCTTGACTTGGCCTGACCCCGTAGACGTTGGGTAAAAGATCTCGCTCCATTGCCCTGCCTCTCGTATTGCTAGCTTGTGCTCTTTGACTAAATTCCCCAACTTATATAATTGAGAGCGCATTTAGGTGTCCCTTCCGGGACCCCAAGAAAACAGGGTAACAACACTACATACTGGCTTTCTATCCCTTGTTAACTGGATAACACAACCAGACAACAGTATAGGATTGTTCACAGAGTGCTCTAACTTTCCTCAACAAAGTAGTTGCAACACTTTGCAGAGCTGGCACAGTCCACTCTCTCTCAGCCATAGCTCTACTGCCATGTGTATTATGGGTGTGGAATGATTATTTTATACCAAAAACTAAGATCTTATTTCGGCAAACTTATATCCAACCAGGGTGGCATTCTATTAGTGACTTTGTTGTTGTTGTGTGCCTTCAAGTCATTTCTGATTTGTAGTGACCCTAAGGTGAACCTATTGCAGGATTTTCTGCAGCTGAGAGTATGTGATGTTTCCATGGCTTGCCAGGGCGTAAATCCAATTTACACCTACATAGTATATCTGTTTGGTCATTTCAGAGGCTGAAATTCTCTACTTAACTATGCAACAACAAAGTTTCTCCCTCCAAATCACCTTTTAAGCTTTTGCAGCCCTCCCTATTGGAGAGCTGGAAGCAGTGGTGAAGTATCCAGCTACATTCTTAAAGCAGCCTGCGACAATGACATCATCCTCTGGAACCTCCAGTGGATCTTTGAGGGATCTTGGAGGGTACTTGACATTATGCTTCCAGCTATAGGAACATGGGTCAATACTTCTCATCCTCCTCAACCATGTTGGGAGGGGGATGTAGCACCTTAAAAGGTGGGAGTTTGATGGGGTCAGGAGGAGACACATCATAATTCATTTGGCACAGAGTTTTACAATATGTTACCCTGTTTTCCGGGGGTCCAGGGAGGGACACCTAAATGCGCTCTCAATTATATAAGTTGGGGAATTTAGTCAAAGAGCACAAGCTAGCAATACGAGAGGCAGGGCAATGGAGCGAGATCTTTTACCCAACGTCTACGGGGTCAGGCCAAGTCAAGGAGCAACCAGAATTGAAATAATAATTGTGATCTTATTAAAATACAATCAAATAGTGTATGCAGCACACTCACACAGATAACTATAGAAATAAAGGTTGGAGTGGGACAGAGGGATTTTTAAGAGGAGTTGTTGGTTTGGGTGATACTACACCTGTCCTGAAGCCCGGGTAGTCTGCAGTAGAAGTTTGGAGGTATGGAGTCTCAGTACGTGGGACTGAGGGGAAGGCTCGCCAAGCAAAGCAGCAGCAAGGCTGGATGGAAGTCGGGAGCGATCCAAAGAAGCTCTCAAAGTCAGGGGTTTATATAGGGGGAAATGTAGCCACAGGCTAGTCCGTACTTGGGGAAAACAATGAGTTTCAGGCTGAAGACAAAGCCTCCGAAAGGTCAGAATTTAGCATGATTGGGTTAAATCTGAATTGACAAAGGAGTAGACAGTATGCAAATGCAGAGTGCTTGACAGATGACGATTTTCCTAATCAAGCTGCCTGCTCGGGGCAGGGAGTTCTTTGTAAGTAGTGTGCATACATAATAGAGTACTTGCCTTTGAGGTCTCCTGAAGTGGCGGGAAGGCTATTCTGGCCTGCCTGTATTGTGTTGGAATATTACAGCGATTAGTGGCCATGCCTGTCTGCGAGCTTGTGTGGGGGACCTCGCAGCATGTGGAGAGAAATAGGTAAAGGAAGCCAAATTATTGATATCAAAGTGATATCTAATATCACCCCAAGTGCGGCTTAGGAACTGCAGTAACAAATACATCTCCTGATCCAGGATCTCAGTCCAGGTTTATATTTTCCTTGTATTTTTAATGTGCCCAGATTTTGCAGATCAGAAGAGTGCAGCATTAATCTTGGCTGCCTGCTGGTCCAGGAAGACTCTCCTTTGAGCAATGCAGAAAGTCCAAGTCTGACAGCCGGACTCTCAATAGGAGTGCTCATTCTAAACTGACGAGTTGGATTTGGATCTCTCTGTGCACATAACAATAAAGAAATGTATTCAAGATTCATGAGGAGCAGTTGCCCCCTTTGCTCCTCCTGTAGACGCCAAAGGATGCCTGCAGTCTGCCCATTTGGATCATATGTGAGGAATGTTTAGATGAGAAAGGTCATGGGTGCTTCTTCTTCAATCAGGTTCCTGTGTAGCTAGCGGAAAAGAAAAGATAAACTCAGCAACAACAGAAGCAAGAGTTATGGGACAGCAGCAGGCATGTGGCTTCTTCATTTGTTTCTATAGGGCACAGAATAAGACAATTCCTGTGCGTATATGTGTGTTTAGAACCAGAAAAAGTATATCTTTGAAGTTCTTACAGTGGTGTATAATGCTCTTTGACAGTTGGAATGCTTACTTGTTTTTGTAGAAAACAGTTTAGAAACCTCAGTAGGAAAGAGTACAACTAATATGAAGTTATCCACTGTCTTTAGATGAGCCCTGGATGAATGAATTTTAATTTGACCCATAAGAGTCAGGCTAGCCAAATAATAACAATGAAAATGCATGAGAACAGAAATTTCAGAGTGGTGATTTTACAGACAAGCTTATTTTATGCATCGGTAGCAAATTAATTGGAATGTCATTCTCTTTTCAATGTAAGTCCTTTTAGGTATTGTAACCAGCAGTTCTGAAGTGTGTTAGCAGCCGAAGGATTATTGATGGATTGTTTTTTATTCAGGATGGAATTCTTAACATTGCTTTTGCAAGGAGTTTAGCAGAGAGATGTAAAGTATGCTTTCTCAGCATTGCAACCTTCTCAGCATGACCTATCAGTCATTCAAGCTGGAAGTTTATGGATTTGGTAAGTAGAAAGAACCTCTAAAGAGAAACAGCTCTCTCTGCATAGCATTTAAATTCACGTAAATGTAGTGACCCAGCAAATGACAACTGACCATGGGCAGGTTAAATCTCATAACTTTATGATGCTGTGCAGCTTTGTGAGATGAAGTTGTAAACATGTGTCTATAAAAAGACAATAAAAGGGAGAAAAACTAACAAAAAGGTCTCTTATTTAGAGGTGAGATGCCTTTGAAAGTCAGGGAGTATTTTATACAGCTGCCTAACATTAGCCACTGAAAATAAAAGAAGACTGCCTGAATCTACCCATGAAGCTAGGTATTTTAAGAACCATAATAAAAGTTAGCTTATTTTCAGTGGAAGCTAAAAAGTATTTATCAAATTTGTGTTACTTGAGGGAAATACTCTGCTGTGAAGCACAGCCTTGGCCCTTGCATATTTCTATGCAATTAGTCACACTGTTTCCTCAATCATAACACACAGAGGCATATATATTCATAGATACTCACATTCCTGTAATAGCAATCCTATAGATCAGTGGTTCTTAAACTGTCTTTATTGGGGACCCCCTGTAAATATAGTTTGTTGCCAGGGATCCCCAAGACTTAACTCAAGATTTAAATATTTAAATTTAGATTTGAATATTCAAATATTTATTCAAATATCCAAATATTTGTTTAAAGTTGCTCATTGGTTGCTTACCCTTATCTCTTATTCTTCCAGTAAACAATGCAAAGGAAAGGAGACTTCTTAATGGTCTGTGGAGTAGCACACTAAGATCCTTCAAGTGCTAGGAGAGCAGAATAAACTGGAATCGTCACTACTGCCTTTGGGAAATCCAACACATACTGCATCAACCAGCCACAACTGTCCCTTTTTTAGTCTCAAATCTGAGATTTTCCCCATTTTCCAAGATGAATGGCAACCCAACATGGACCCCCTGTGAGGGCCCAATGGACCCCCCTGGGGTCCGTAGACCTCAAGTTAAGAATCATTGCTATAGGTGAAATTCATTGTACCACTACATATGACAGTTGTTGGTTTTATATAGTAATCTGCTTCTTGTCTCAGAGATAGGTGGGCTACTTATCAGGATGGGGAAAAAATGCATCTTCTCAAATGGAATCTATTCCACAGATCTGTGGTATATGCTCTTTTGTGTCCCTCGTGGCATGCCTCATATGTGTCCCTCATTTCTGATATATTTCACCAGATGTCTATGACTTGTTGTTGTTGTTGTTGTTGTTGTTGTTGTGTGCCTTCAAGTCATTTCCAACATATGGCAACCCTGAGATGAACCTATCAGAGAGTTTTCTGGGAACTGAGCCCACCCAGTGGGCTTCCATGGCCAAGAAGGAATCGAACTCTGGTCTCCAGTGTCATAATCCAGTGTTCAAACCACTACACCACACTGGGTCTGTCTTTAGCTGGTCCCTGTCTTTATGGCTTATCTGGTAGGAAACCATCTGTTTTTGTTTTGAGAGCAAATGTAGCAGTCTTCCATTCCAGCTTCCATTCAAAGCAGATGTGTCAGAAAACTCTTATCAATGGGTAGCAAGGCTGGTTCCTAACATTTTGCTGTATAAGCTGGAATAGCTAATGGCCACTCCCACCCCAGTTTGGGTTTCTAGTACTCAAAGTTCAAAAATCTTTCAGCCACCTCTCCTCATCTCTTGCAGTGAAAATTAAATATTAACAAAGGGCAGAATCTTGTTGGGCAGTTACAAATGCATAAACACAGTAGTTCCAGTGCTATGCAGTAACTTCTGTCCCAATCCCCCCAATGTCCAGATACAGGGACACCAGCCACAGTGATCAATAGGTGTCTGTTTCCTTGTCAATCGGGAAGCAGTTGACAGTTTCATGCCTACCATGGCAACCTCCAATGCAACAGACAGAAGTGAGACTCTGTTGCAATTTCCCCTTATACCAGAGGTGTTTTTTTGCAAGAGGGGATTGGACCATCAACCAGTTGTTCTAGATTGGCAAGGGAATGGACCCCGATTAATCACAGTGGCTCCTGCCTAGTAAGTGGGAATTGGAGAACTTTCACTGTCCCTATGCATCCCCTAAACTAGGGACTACACAGAGATCGTGAATATGAAACAGTTGTGAGTGCGTAACTAGGTTGCACATTTGTAACTGCCCAACAGGGTTCCAGACAAATTGAATAACTATTTGCTTTCATGACACCTGAACTCCGCTCCTGAGGTAGCTACCTCACTTTGTCTAATTGCAGGGCCAGATCTGGTGGTTAGCAAAAGAAACTTTTGCACGGTATGGATGCAAATGTCACATCATAGATTTAGAAGAAATGGAGTATTGAGCATGAGAAGGAAAAATGCAGTCTCACAATGTCCCACTCCTATAGCCCTCTAAACTATAGCTGACATTTTTATAGATTTATGTCCAAATGGCTCACTTGCAGAAACATGTCTGCCCCATAGAATTTCTAGGCCATCAATTGTGTGAAAATTGTGGTCATCTGGATGCCTTAATAGAGGGGGAAAGAACACAAGAGCAGCCAGGAATTGAAATACACACAACCAATGCAATGAGGAACAGCATACATTATGCTAGAGCTTTGTTAAACCTAAAATCAGTAAATGCTTAATAGGAGAAACAGTGTGGTGCAGTGGTCTGAGCATCACTCAGTCATGGAAATCCACTGGATTACCTAGGACAAGACACCCTCTCTCAGCCTCAGAGGAAGGCAATGGCAAACGCCCTTTGAACAAATCTTGCGAAGAAAACTCCATAATAGGTGCTCCTTAGGGTCTCCATAAGTCAGAAATGACCTAATAACACACACCAACTAATGCATAACAGAAATAAAGGACTAATAGAGCACAGTTTCCCCAGTAAGAGGATAATATTAATTCAAATAGCAAGCACAAAGGAGAGAGGGTTTGGGGCTAACAATATGAGATTTAGGAAATGCTAAGGAAAAAAAAATGGGGAAAGAGAGCAGAAGGGATGGTGAGAGAAAGTTAAGGATCAGGATGATAAGGACCTTTTCCTAAGACACATGCATGTGCATCAAAAAAGGACTTGGTAGGTGGAAGGAGATTTAGGACTGACAGAAATTATCTAAGTCCAGGCAGACTTTCCTGAAGAGGAACCAGAAAGTGTTGTAATTCTGGTTGCAGCTGCAAAAAGAATAGGAGAATAGACCAACCAAGATCTCCAAGCCAAAGCCAGAACCTTAAGGAAGAGAATTAACTAACAGGTTTATGTGTCTAAAACTTCTGGATTCTGGGAGGTCTGAGGGAGAGGTATTTCAGCCAAGCATGGAGTTCTAGGCTTTAGTGATTTCATCATATGAGGACCAAGAAAAGCAGCTAGGCAGTGATCCAGCAAATGAGGACCAAGAAAAACAGCTAGTTAGTGATCTAGCAAATTTCCAAAAGCAGGAGACGGAGATGTTCTTCTCAGGAATCAAAACTTTTCCTTAAGATGAAAACCTCAAGAAAGATCCTATACACAGGATGGCTTTTCTTGATTCCCAGTCCTCTTTAAAAGTAATTTTGAATAGGGAATAATAATAGTTGTTGTTGTTAATTTAAATATTTAATATTAAATATTAAATAATATAAATTATCATTATCATTATTTTTTACCCTCTTCCTATGGATAGAGGCAGGGAACAACAACAGATTAAAATGCTACACATAACATCAGCTGAAAACACATAAACCAGTTGAAAACGTGTAACATTGGTTTAAAAGAATATATAAGACCAATACATATTCAAACAATCAGTCCATACTTTAAAAATCATAATTTAAAAATCATCTGGATAGGCCTGCCAGAAGAGACTGGTATTTAATGCTGTTTTAAATTCAGACAGTGTATTCAGCTGTCAAATCTCTTCTGATCAGTCATTCCACAGTCTAGGGGCAGCTGAAGAAAAAGTCCTCTGGAGGACTGTTGCCAGTCTAGTTCTGGTCAGTTGAAGTAAATGTCCCCCAGAGGACCTGAGTGTGTGAAGTGGATTATATGGGAGGAGACAATCCTATAAATGACCTGGATGCAAGCCATGTAGGGCTATAAAGGTAGCAACCAACACTTTGTACTTTGCCTGGAAACTAATTGACAGCAAATGGAGTAATTTTAATATTGGTGTTATTGGTGTACCAGTAACCAAATTGGCTGTCACCATTTTGAATTAATTGAAGTTTCAAAACTTGATACAGAGTACCTTGCAAAAATCCAACCCTGACATTCCCAGCACATGCACTACCATCTTTAGATCCTTCAGCTCTAGGAAAGGACACAGTTGGCGTAACAAATGAAGTTGATAATAGGCACTCCTGGCTGTTGCATCTATCTGAGCTTTATTTGGAATGACGAATCCAGAAGCACTCCCAGGTTGTGAACACAGTCCTTTATGGGGAGTATAACCCCATCCAGGACTGGTTGACACACTACCAAACCCAAATTATGTTCCTTGACAGTAAGCCTGAATCCATTTGTATGGATTCAGCTTCCATTTGTTTTTCCTCACACAATCCATTACTTCCTCTAGGCATTCACACTGTCCTCAGCTAAAGCTGTTTTTGAAGGCATGGAGAAATATACTTGGGTGTCATCAGCATACTGATAGCGCCCACCCCTATACCTCAGATGATCTCTTCCACTGGTTTCATGTAGAAGTTGAACAGCATTGGTGATAGAATGGCAATTTGTGACATGGCTTTCAAAAAGACCTTTTGATTCAAGAAAGTCCTCAAAGACAAAGGAGCATCTAAAGCAAAGGGTGTCCATCTGCCTTTTCTAGGAAACATTACCAAGTTCTTTGTTTAACAGAAGGCAGTAATGTCTCAGATAAGCACTAACTTACAAAATACATCACAGTGCATTTGGCCTGACCCAGCTGCTTAAAAGAGACTGTGAAAAGGGAGAAATATTAAACCTCATCCCTAAGGTGACCTTTCCTGTCAGTGTAGCTTTCTTGTCCATAAGTTATTGTTTGCCAATGGCACAGTGTCATACTGGTGGATACGGAGCTTTTTGCCTGGGGTTATCCTTATTTAATGATCAACAATTTAATCAGTATCCCTGACACTTCTGGTTAGCAGTAGGTAATGGAATCACATACTTTCTGCATGGGTGATGGCTCCAGGAACTGGCTCAACAGGTCCTTTTAGCTAAACCTTCTTTGGCCAGAGCTAGATAGCCAAGTTTTGCCAGGTTGAACATAAATACAAATATGTACACATCTACCTTGTCAGGGATGTTGTACAAATACAGCCATGTTGGCAACATGGGATATTCATGCACAAGTGTTATAAAGTGGGTAGCTAATATGAAGATTAAGGTCTGGAACAGGCAGAGTTTGTCTCCTATAATCAACCAATATGTTTATAAATAGACACAAATATTACAAAATATCAGTAAGTCTCCTGGGTCTTCTTTCCAAAGGGAATCAACCTGATAAGCCCTGTGTCCCTAGAATGTCTCTTTTCTCTAAGTAAAAGATGTATAACAATATTCATATGTCATAAAATTTGGGTAACCTGAAAGAAAACTAGTATAGCTGTTTTGGAGAATGCCACCAATTAAGCAACCATCCAAAATTAAGTATATTTATGCACATTCTTAACACAGGCCCTTTCTGCACGGGCCTATTAAAACAGTGCAGAGCGACCTCCAACGGAGGTCTTCTGCACCGTGGAGTGGACTGGGGCATACTACTTTTTGTAGTTCCGCACCTCAGTCCGCTCCGGAGCAACTGGAACAGGTCGCGCAGCGTGCTTTTTAAAAAACTCTTTTAAGAGGTTTTTTTAAAAGCACGGAGTGTGCGACCCCATGTCGCTCCATCACCGTGCTCCGGTGCAGATTTGCAGGCGTGCACTAGTGCGTGCCTGCAGATCTGCCGGGGGCAGGCTTTAGGCTGGCGAGCTTCTCCGGTTGGTGGAGAGCCTCCACCAACTGGAAGCCGCCATTTTGGATGCCGGAGCAGTGTGGAGCAACAAGCTCGCACTGCTCCTCATCCCGACGGACCCAAACGGACCCACCAAAAAGCTGGTGACTAGCGGCAGGGAGCATTTCCCTCACCATATGCGGAAAGGGCCATAGTCTCTTGTTCTCTTTGATCAAAATAAATAGGAGTTCAGCATGCTTAATATGGGCTACATTATAACAACATCATGGATGCAAATACTATTTGTTGTGGTATGCCTTCATATCGTTTCTGACTTGTGGGGGACCTATCATGGAGGTTTCTTGGCAAGACTTGTACTTAGGCATTTTGGAGCCATTATGTGGAAATAGATATGACTGATATTTGGCATCCAGATACAAAGGGGTGCCCAACTTTGAAACCTTTTTGGGAGATCACACCAATTTTTCCATTTTTAATTCTAAAAGTGTAAAACGGTAATAATCAATAACTACCTTCATGGGGTTATATTAAGAATGAGAAAAGTGATGGGATCTGAAAAATGATGAAACTAGTTTGGTGCATCCAAGTGGATGACATGCCTTGTTTTTCTTGAGCAACAGCGCTCCTGACAAACTGAACATGCAGCTGACTGGAACTTTAAAAGCAATTTGTAATATGGCAAGGAAATTAGCTGTTAAATTCCATTCATTTTTTAGATCCAAGCAAGGATCGCAAAGTAAAAATTGATAACAACATCTTATTTTAATAATACACACATGAAATTGCATACCTGATCCTAATGCTAAGAGGCAGCACAGTCCTAGCTGAAGAGAGTAGCACCACATCTTACAGTGCTTCCATTGTTACTTAAATTTTCCTCTATGCCAGGGATGGGAAATGTGCAGTCCTCCTGATGTTGGTGGACAGCAGTTCCCATCAGTCCTTGCCAATGGTGAGAGATCATGGGAGTTACACTCCAGCAACATGTGCAGGGCCACATGTTCCCCATTTCAGACTTCAAAGACACACATACATCAGAAGAAACAAGTTGTAAGAAACAAGTTAATGATCATTTTTTTCCAAGACAGCAATAACAGCCTTCACATTCTATTGTTCTTCTTCCCATAAATCCTTTATATGTGAAACTCTAGCCTCTGCTAGGCTAGATTAATGGTTACCAGTGTATATAATATTTATAAAACTTCCTTTTATGTTGCTTCACAATCTGTGCTGCTATCAAGCACATTGAAATAATTGACATTTAGTGCGTTGACTTCTTTTGACTAAGAAGCATGACATTCATGTAGATAGTAAACATTTGGCAATTGCTGTAAATGTCTCCAAATTTAACACTATGACCTTTTCTCAGGTAAATGTTTTGGGATAAAATGTAAATAGTGATTCACTGGATGTCAAATACCACTGGATGTCAAATACTAAGCCATGCTAAGTTCACTGCCTTGTTATTTTTGAGGGGCTGGCAATTTGGCCTAGAAGACCTTTTCCTAGTCTTTTAAACAGAAGTAGCTAGAAAATGTATTTACTCATAATACTTTTTTTTTAGTTCTATACTTCCATTTTTAATACTGTCTTTTTGATTAATTATTCTTAGAGAGAAGTTCTATGAAGCTATAATTAAATAACACAATATATGTAAACTCAAAATGCTTACCCTTTAAGTAGGCATAACAATGGTGAACAGTGACACCATTTAGAAAGAATGTGTGGTATCTTGACTGAATATTCCCATACCCACAAGAAAGTATCCTAATGTGTTTGAAAAACCATGTGCACAAGGTTCTATTCTGGTTTCTTTTTGATTCATAAGTAGTACTACAGAGCCATTAACTCCTTAGGTTTATTTCACACAAGGACCACACGAGACAGAAATGTACCACTTCAGACTGCAGGAAAGGAGGAATACCCTATGATCCATACCAGCTCCACAATAAATGTAAATTATTTTTAAAAATTAAATTCCTCACATCCTTGTTCATAGAAAACTAGATGTAAAGCAGGAAGGTTCTATGTAGTCTTTCTCACAGAATATCCATTTTCTGTGTGCACATGGTGGTTTCTCCTTTTTCCTCTCCCCATCCCTCTCTTTAGTCATGCATTCATGTGAGCTATGTATTATTATTTTATTCATTTATATCCTGCCTTTTATCCCAGTATTGGGACTCAAGGCAGCCAATACAGATTAAAATATGTACACAATGTAAGTAAAACATATATATAAAAGTTATTTTAAAATGCAATTAAACAATCTATAGAATTATAACCATTTAAAAACCATTTAAAAGACTCAGAAGGGCCCTCATGGTCTATCACATCCAGGCTCCTCATTTCTTCATGTTTACACTTGATATGTAGTTTGGCCTTGGGACTGGCAATACTGCAAAGAATGCTACTCTATACATGAGACACAAACCATTATATTCGGAAGGTATGCTAATACTCCCTCCTGAAAATGGACTATCCTGTATAATATATCTGTATTACAGTCAGTCCTCTGCATTCTCTAGGGTTAGGGGTGCAGAACCCACAAAAAAGTGGAAAAATTGCAAATATCAACATTTATGTTTGTATCTGTGTGAAGGGGGCCAAGGCACAATGGGGAGAATAGGCACCCTAAAGCAGTCCAAAGCAGGTTAGAGAAAGGAGACAGAAGAGACTGGGCTGGCAGGGTAGCTCTATACTTCCTCTCTCTTGCCTGTCTCCTTCCTTGGGTGTGGGAGGCATCAGGAGAAGCTTTGTGGTACTGAGATCATTTCTGCACATTACTTTATCCTGTCATCCTCCTGTCACAATCCCAGCAGCACCTTTGCCAGGAAGAGAGCATGATGGGTATGCTTCCCTCTTCACCCGACCGGTTCCCTGCGGAAGGGAGTACGAGCTACTCACGCCTACGTTCTGCAGCACAGCCAGGCTCTTTCCCATGCTGCACTTAGGAAGAAAGCGCCCCATCATGCTTCCTGCCCTTCCAGATGGCAGGTAAGGATGGGAGTATAATGCGATCAAGGGTCCTTAATGGATTTAATCCACAATTGCAATGGGTGGAGGCAGGATGGCAGTGGGACTGCGATGACATCATGCAGAAGCATGGCCTGCAGACTGCTGCCATCCCTTCCCCATATTGGGACTGCAATGCCATGTGGAAATGGCCTGAGAAACTGGGCTGTGAGATGTTTTAGCTGGCCAGGAAGCAGCCGATGAAAGAGTAGAAGGAACAGAGGCAGATTTTAAAAGGGCTATGCAGACTGATCAGAGCTGCCGAGAAGGAAGGCTCCCATGGACAAAAAATACCTGGGGTGTGGAGGGGCAGGGATTGAAGAAACTTGCAAATAATCAAATCCATGAAAGTCAAACTCACAAATGCAGAGTGTTGACTATATATTCATGAAGTCACTTTCCTGATAAGTAGATATGTATTTATCTCTATTTCTTCACTTTAATTCTTTTGAATACTTTCCATGCTATCTAAAACAATTTTAGTTAGTATTGGCTTCTATAAATTATCCAAAAGAGAAAGAGGCTTGGGACATCAAAACCCCTCCTGAGGAAACAGTAGCACTACCAAGTATATGGGAAAAAACACATTATAATAAGTTTACTGTATACAGTGCTCAAAGAAATGATAACAAACAGAGCTTCATTAAATGGAAGAGTAAACATTGCAGTTTCTCACCTAGTGATTATAATATAGTGATCATGACCAGTCTGTGCTGGAAAGATGAAAGATTTCACTGAAAAATCCAGATACATAAATGTATCTAGAATTTGGTGATTATTATTCTAAACTTACTCATATGAGAGAATGTGTATCCATGGACAGAAAGGCCAAAATATCTGATCACCTGAAGCGATCAGTAAACAGGATGGAAGATCTGACTATCTAACAGCTTTGCGAATGGGGTGCTAAGTAGAAAGCTACTTTATTACAACCAACAAAGGTTGTGAAGTCAATAATAGTGTCTAAAACATATCAAAACATTACATGGGCTTAATTGTCTTAGATTTCTATTAGACACTTTTACGTATCTCTTTTGGAGTTTTGATCTTCCCTATTGATTAAGTGGCAATTTTATCTGGCCAGTGATTGAATTATTTAATCACACTTGCCTAAAGTGATCAAGAGTGTATGGAAGAAACAGCAAACGTCATGTGATTTACAACTCAAATTAGTTGCTTTGCTATAGCTTTCATTAAATAATACAAAATAAAAATTAAATTAAGTGGTAACCAAATTGCAAGCAAAGAACTATAACAATTTTAATATTTTTCATGACTCATTCACTTTCAGATTGCATACAAACATCTCAGCACATTGTGTTCTTTTTCTTGTATATTTCAAATGATGTCTTGCTGTGCCATTGGTCTTTGTAGTCTAAAAACCCAAACCTAACATTGGTAGTCATTTCCCTTGTGCATTTTGGTTTCTTTATTCCTTTACACTCCAAGCACTGGTATCCACAAAGGATCTTCAATGTTGAACAAAATGTTTGCATGTACAATCCCCTACTCAAAAGGGCCCTCATCTATAGCAATTAGTAGCATCAGCCTTCCTAGTGGAAATTATTTCCAAAGGAGGTCAGACTGGATCCATTCCTTTTTTGCTTCTGGCAGCCAGCCCAAAAAATCCACAATGCAACAAAACTGAACGTGTGCAAGAGCCTCTGAAGCTTCCACACAATCTGTGGCTTCATGTCACTTGCATTTTATGGGGACTTCTCCTGTCTTGCCATGAAGCCCCATACTCAGAGTCCACTGGGGAGCCTATTCAAACAGTGCAGTCTACATGTTGTAGAGGCCTCTGGGAGCCAATATAGGCTTACACGTAAGCATCTAGGAGACTCCCCAGCAAAATGTAGTTTAATTAAGCAAGACCAGATAATACTTTTTTTGGGCCACCAAGAGAATATTTTAAAGAGAAGACTTTGGAGTCCTTCAAAATTCTTCATCAGGCTGGCTGGGGATGGAGGACAAAGGCAGCAAAACTGAAAAACAATTCTGGCAAGATGTCATTATAGTTATGTGTTTTTTAGTTACTACGGTCCCAAAATCAAAATGGCATGTTTGATGAGTCATCTTAAGGTGTGGTATCTGGTTTGACCTTAAAGGAATTAATTGTCTCTAGAATCAGTTTGTCTGTTTCCATCTCTATGCAGTTCAGAAGCTATTTTCTCCTATTTGACCTTGGGTAATGCATTTCATCCCAGTAATCTACAATTAATTTCTGATTTCCTTAAGGTTGATTACAATTAACTTCTTCTGGATTTGAAGCTATGCTCTGCAGCAGTGGTTGCTAACTGTGGGCCCCCAGATGTTGTTCAACCTCAGCTCCAGGAACTCCAGCCACCATGACTAATTGACAAAGATTCAGCAATTTGTAGTCCAACGCTATCTAGGAACTCAGAGCTGAGAACCACTGCAGTACAGTAACTTGACACTAGATTATATAAAACTTTTTGTATTTCAGAAATATATGAAAAATGGCACTCGAAATGCTTTTAAAATGCTGATGCGACACAGGTAGGTTGGCAAGGAGAGAGTGATGACTGCTAAGAAACACAGACTTCCTACATAAATTTTAAAACTGCAAATTACTTTTAATGACATTCATTTCTAATGGGAACTCATTATGCAATAAGGAAGATTAGTATAATTAATCTATTTGTTACAAAAAGAGTCGTTATTGCTGTTCCATTGCATCTAAGTAGTCATGAGTAAAGATCACAGAAATGAATAGAAATATGCATAAATGTTAGCTGCATTAACATACCTTAACCACATGCTAAGACTGTGCCATTTATAAGTGATGATGAGCGACATCTGTGATTCTTGCTCGCAGCAGAACATAGGCAATCTGCCTCACTCAGAATGCTCTGACAAATACCATTTTCAGAAATATCTACAAATGAATCTTCTATGATGTTTCAACCAACCAAAGATGCAGTATTTATAAACATATTTGCAATAGTTAATATTGTACTAGAAACTAGAAACAGAAAATGGTTTAGATTTCATGATGGTCTAATATGAGTGGAAGGGACCTCCACTTGTCCTGGGGAGCTGTCTCTGATTTTTCCTGGTTTTCTCACAATTACAAAAGCTGCACTGAATACTGTACTGACTGGACAATACATGGGGGTGGATTGGAAAGTGCAAGGAGGTGATAAGGCTATGTATACAACTATCATCTGTCCTTCTTTATAGAGGACAGCCTTTTGTTTGAAAGTGTCCTCTGTCTTAAATCCTTACCATCCATTGTGGTTTAAATATAAAAAACCACAAGAAGATGGAAGACAGGGGACATTTCTGCTCTACACTGTTATAATGCTATTATTCCACTTTCAACATCCTATGGAATTCTGGGACTTGTAGTTTACTGAAGACAAAGAGCTCTCTGGCTGAGAAATCTAAATGCCCCTCCCTAAATTGCAAACCCCAGGATTGCATAGGATGTTGAAAGTGGAATAATAGCGCTATAACAGTGTAGTGTGGAAATGGTCAGGGACTGCTGAGATCCTGAAGCTACCTGTTAGCAGTTACCACTGGGAGAGCAGACTGAACCAGCATGGGGGTTACCAAATCAGGCTTTTCCCAACTGTGTGGAGATGTTTTCTAATTTTCTATTTCTAAATAAAATTAAAACAGTTTAATTTATTCATATACATTAGCAAATGAAATTATTATGCAAATCTCTGTCCTTTTTTTGGTGATGTCTTAACTCTCTTTTGGCATTGCTCAGTTCTGTAAGTAGGACAAATATGTAGTTAGTTATTATAACTAAGTACATAACTAACTAACTAACTAACTAACTACTAAATAACTAGTAGTAGTTATTACTACTTTTGAATCCAAGGCAATAGAGAACAGCTCTTCAAGATCTTTTTGACCAGAGGCAGAACAGTTTTTAAAACATAATATGGGCACCCTGGATGACAGTGGCATCTCAGAACAAGCTATTGTCTATCTCCAGCCTATGTTTATATGAACATGATAAGATTTGATTACATCTGAAAAACCAAAATTGCTTGAACTGAATGAGAAAAAGTGGGTGCCATTTGGGCATCCTCTTTGGGCATTAGCTCATAAAAGATCTGTATGACTAACTTCTGAGCACCAGTTAAAGGGCACCTGCCTCCCGCAAACACTTATTTTCCCAAGATACTTCCAAGTTGGTTTAATCTTCTGTAGCTGAATCAAGAACACAGAAAACTGGCAGGCATCCTATAAATGAACTTAAGACAATGGCAGTTATGAAGGTTCTATGTTAATTTCTTGTCCTTTCATAATTGCCATTATGACAAAAGACACTTGAATGAAACATTGGAGAATTGACAGTGGCTAGACTAGTCACCACCCAGACATATTCTCTAGAGCAAAAGACGGATATTTCATCAATTTTACATTTAATCATTTCTGATCAACAATAGCAATATCAGGCTATAACATCACTGTCTAAAGATGGCAGTCCTTTCTCACATGCAGTAAAAGTGCCAGCGCTACCATAGCCACTACCACAGCCAGTTTGCTTTCCTTTACTTCTGGATGTAGACACCTCATTTTGAACAAAGATAGTGCCAACTGGAGAATGTTCTTTGACTTCTGAGCTGTAATCCTATGAAGAGTTATGTGGCAGTACATTCTAGTGCAGGTTACTTCTCAGTAGACATGCATAGGGTTCAGGGCTTTAAAAAGTTACTTATTGGACTACAGCTCTCAGAATCAATGGCGTTCTGGCTGAGGGGTTCTGAGAATTGTAGTTCAAAAAGTAACTTGCATACTCTGATTGGATCATGCTGTCACCGAGCACTTCTTTTTGTGGCTAGTCAAAAGTAAAATTATGTAGTTTAATGGAATTTAGTCCCAAGTATCTGTGCATAAGTTTAGAATATTGGGTCTGCATTCAGTCATGCTATTGCATTTCTGCAAAGCTTGCTATACTAGCCCTTGCATACTTCCAGAGTTATTACAAGTATTAATTGTGTCCACTGCAGGTTTTTTTTTTTTTTTGCAAGCAGTTGTGCAAATGATGGTTTAACCAGCTAGATAATCCCTTGTATAAACATTTGCACAACCATGTAATCCCATGGAAGGATTTGCACATAGGCAGTGTTGCATCAGATGTAGGCCTTTAGCCAGGTGTGTGTTATTCTGTGCCTCTGAATTTCAACTTCCATAGCTACTGAACAAAGTTTAACCAGGCCATAAACCAATCCAGTTTTTTTAAGATTCCAGGAACATTTGGTATAATGTCCATTATATGCACTGTCTGGAACATCAAGCATTACAAAAGTGAAGGTTACTTCACATATTGTGTACAGATGTTGCCCACTGACCTTAACTGAAAGGACATTAAAGATACAGAGAAGCTTTTATCCTGGTTCATTTGAAGTGAAATGCAATTGTGTTTTGTCCCTTAAGGAAATGTGAGGGAAATGAAAGATACTCTAATCATTTCATCTAATTGCAAATTATAATTGCAAACTCTAAATCAAAACATTCATGCTCATACACAGACATACACACATTCTTAGCAATGCAATGAAAAGGTAAATTAATTGTTCTTTAAACACAGAACAAATCAGTTACAATTTTGTGAAACACATTTTTCAGAGGTACCAGAATCATAGATTCACAAGACCAGTCTGTACTATTCTTAGCTTGTAATACTCCTTGGAACAACTTGCTGGCCATTGTCAGACAGAGAAAGCTTAGTTTTTGCGTTGAAGTAGAGTAGTTTTTAAGCTCATATACTATGGAAGAGTAGAAAGCGTCAGTCTCTTTGGGCTAAATCCATTAATGAAACTACAAAGTTATTATAGGTAGTCTCAACTACAGTCCCATTGAATCAATGGAGTTTACACAACTCTTGATTTATAAAGTTCCCATTGTTTCAATTCATTTCTATTTTAGTTAGGTCTAACAATTGGATTTAGCCATTGTATGAGCAGATTATTTATCTTGCATACCATTAGTTGACCCTAAGGAATCCCATGCAAAGAAAACAGTTATTCTACATCATTCTAAATCATTTTCTTCACAAAAGAATGTTTTTTGTGCAAACTTTTTTTTCAAAGAAGCACCACAGTATGAAAACAAATCTCACAACAGTTGACTATTTTCTTGACATTCTTGTCAAGACATTCTCATGCAGAAGACAGGGGAATCTGTGAGTATTGTTTAATTGAGAGCCAACATGGTATAGCAGTTTGAGTGTTGGACTATGACCCTGGAGATCAGGATTTGATTTCCTGCTTGGCCATGGAAACTGACTGGGTGACCTTGGACACATCACATCATATACTTTCAGCCCTGGAAAAACCCATGATGAATTTGTCTTAGAGTCGCCATAAGTCAGCAATAACTTGAAGACACAGAAAACAATAACATTGTTTAAATCTCTAGTTAATACCATGTAGGATCCTGGTTCATACTCCAAGTATGAAAAATCTGTATATTGATACTGATCTACCAATGACAAAGCAGCAGGAATCTAGTGTAGTAGTAGTAGTAGTAGTAGCAGCAGCAGCAGCAGGTGTGTGTGGGTATGGGTGTGTGTCTGTGTGTATAGTTGAAATTTTCAAGCATATACAAAACAGGAGAGATCCTGTCTGACCTTGTTGCTACATATCCCAGAAAACTTTATTGAGGAGAACACTGCTGACAGAGTGGTGAGTGAGTGAGAGGTCTCCATGTAGGACTAGTTTTATTCCCGATGTGCTCCCATTAAATACAAATTTGAATAGAATAAAAATTATCTACTCACAAGTCCAATTAACAAAAAGATAAAAGATTTCATCACACTACCTTTGATAAAAATAGATCTAGTTTTTAAATATGTTCTTTTAATATCTACAAATTCACCATAATAAGCTGGTAATAGATTCTGTGTCAAACTTACTACCTTTACTGCATGGCCTCAAGGAGACTGCTGCTTCTCAGGACCAGGACATTGACAAGCAGGACATTATTCATGTCCTTTGGCCTTACATGATTTATCTTCTTTGAACAAATAGTTGATACGGAGGGAGAAGAGTTAACTGGATTGGGATCATGGTGGGGTAGATTTAATCCTTTGCCTCTCCATCACAATCCCAGTTCCCAGACTTTTCTTTCTCGAGTGATTTTCTGTAGCACAGGAGTTTCCTGATATTACCTCTGCCTTGAGAGCCGGCATCGTATAGTGGTTTGAGCTTTGGACTATGAAGCTGGAAACCAGGGTACAACTCCCCACTCAGCCATGGAAACTCACTGGGTGACCTTGGGTGCATCACATGTTCTCAGCACCAGAGACCCCTATGATTAGTTTATTTTAGGTCAAGTCATCATAAGTTGGAAATGACTTGAAGGCACACAACAACAACAACAATCCTGCCTTCTGTATCATTATTGGTTCTTCTGGTGGAGAAGGGCATACCTCTGGGAGGGCCGTAACAATCCATGAAAAGTGCTAGTTGGATTTGCTGCTCCTGTGGGATTAGCATAACAAAGGTGAAAGGGATAATTTTAGTATGATTAAATCCTTTCTTCTGTATTTAGAGAGAGGACATGTTATTGTTTTCATTTTATTGCTATTTTTAAAGACTATGCCCAGTGGCAGGAACAGAAAAATCTAATTAATTAATTGAACTATAGGGCTTACCGGTCTCCCTGCCTGGTACTGTTTTTGTTTTAGAAGGGCAAGCCATGATTTCTGCTACTACAATGAGAATTAGATCCTGTGTCTGGATGATTGACTATATACACATCCTTGCCAAGAAATCCCCAGACCTGCCATTATGCACACACATACCTCAGGCAAACTATCCTAATGTCTATGGCTCCTGTGCAAAGTCATTTGGTTATTTTGCAAAAGGTGGGAAGAGATCTATTTTCTTGTTTTGCTTTCCTGTAGGAGCGCCAGAAGAAAGATAAAACTCTTGATTGTGCTGATGGTAACAGTGAGGCTATAACTGGAGTTCAGAAGCTACACGAGACTGTCAGATAGGTGCTTGCACAAGTGTTCTTTTCTGTAATATCTTCACAGTGTTATAGTGACCCATGGGTCTTAGATGCTAGAATTTATGGTCATTTCAGAGCTGGGAATGCTACTTTTTTTTTTTTTCACTAAAACTTTCCAAATCCCTTGGCCATTGTCCATGTTAACTATGAGAGTGTGAGGGCTCCTCTAGATGTGCTAATAGTTTCAGTAAATGTTGAGCTAATTTGTTTCTGGATTTAATGCCTAGTAATCCTTGTTCCCACTTCTGCATCCAGTCATGCCCTAAATATATGGGGTTTCAGCCATTCGTTTTTCCTGTTTGAAGTGTGATTCACTGTGGTGTGGCTGGAGCTTCCTTCCCTCCCCATGAATTTCATACCTCGCCCCATGTCCCCCCACTATTATCCATGTTTTCTGTCTCAGACATTTGATTTTTTTTTTAATAAAATGTATTATAATCATGGTTCTATAGCACTATAACTGTAAAAGAAAGAGGGGAAAGAAAGAAGAAACATTCAGTCTGGTAAGTCAACATGAAATGAGGGAAGGAAGGTCAAGCTCTATAGCAAAGGTCTCAGCCCAATTGAACGCATCATCAGTGGGAACACCCAGAAGTACAGAAGGAACAAAGACAATGGGAACAGATGTCATAATTTATCCTGGCCTGTATCAGAAACCCCATGGACGGAGGTGGGAGGGGGGAGACTTTTCTTGGGTTTCAAAAGTCTCCACTAGTCCTAGAAATTCAGGACAAATAGACTGAGACAGGAGGTATATGGATATTTTTTTAAAAAATTCTATTAAATCCAGGTACAATGTCTTGCCAAATCCTGAGACTTTTGGCTTGTCTGGAGAAGCCCTGAGTTGTATCCTGAAAAAAATACCTGGGTGCTTTTTATCATAACACTATTGTATAAACATATACAAGTCAATATTAATTACTGTATTCCAATCCAGCTAGGGGTATATGTTTACCTAGGGCCCTTTTCACACAGTGTTTTGGAAGTGAGAGGGCCCCTTGAGGGTTGCGTAAACGTGAGGAGGAGTCTGCATGACACACTCACATTTACGCAATACTCAAAGGCTGGACGCAGAGCGGGCACGCATCTTTTCATTTTTGGCTTAAAGTTGAAAATGGTGCACTGTCACGCAATGCTCCCAGGCCCCGCGTGCACTTACCTGGCGTACCTCAGGAGCCGAGCCAGTCGCGTGTCCTCTCCTCAGTTCAGTCTGCGAGGTCCCAGCCTGCACTGCGAACGGAAGAGGTGGGGCACTAGCGCGAGGAGGAAGGAGCTACGGAGCCGAAGCAGCTGTTCCTTCCAAGCCTTCTCGCACGAGGACCTCAACCCAGCAGCGCAAAAAGGTAATGTGCAAAAAGGGTCACATTTATACCTATCTGGCTTTTTCTTTACAGAGGTCAAAGCAGTGTCTATGTTGTCCTTCCCCTTTCTCTCATTTTGATTTTCACTACAATTTTGTGAAGCAGGTCAGGCTGAGAGAAAAGACTGGCTCAAGGTCACATAGTGAGCGAGGATTTGAACTTGTGTTTCCCCAGGCCTACTTCGACACTCTTATCACTACACCATGCTGGTTCCCAGATGGCATGGAAGCAAACTTCTGTGCACATATAACAATGTGGATGAGGAAACTCACATGTAAACAGAAATACTACATAGAGTTCCAGTCCCAACCAGCTGTCCTAGCTGAATGTTCATAGCCTCAGCAGCAGTACCAATCCGCTGTTCAAGAAGTGACCCTGCACATTCCTTCTCCTTCAAATATTTGAGTGGGGACCACTATCTACTACATAACCACCACTATCTAACTTCTGAGGTCATCTACAGAATGGATGGAATGCATTACAAAACAGGAAGAGGAACAGGTGTCAGGCCACTGTTCTGGAGTGACTTGGGTATTTTCAGATGGTATTTTTTGAGCCAACACTTGACAAACTTTTGACAAACTCTGCAAAATTTTGTGAAATTATTGAAGACCATTTTAACAACATTTTTTTTTTCATTCATAGCATTACAATCACTCCCTTCATGGGTGTGCAAAATGTCATTACAATTCAAGCCATATTTGACTACTCAGAAATAAGTAAGTTAGGTTAATTCATTATTTAAAGCATTTTACTCTTGATCTTCAGTCCCAAAGGCCACCAGAGCAGGCTACAAATAACAATAGTAAGCCTGCTGTCATGCTTTCAGTCTAAAAAATATGATACACAATGAAAAGAAAGGAGATAGGAACAGAGGAGGGGAAAAAGCAAACTCAAACACCTTTTCCCTGAAGTTACAGTTCTCATGATTAAATGAAATAGAAAGAGTTCAGGTAATCTAACTGTAATGACCATTGACTAAGTAATAGGAGAGCCAAAAGCAGCTGCTCTCTCAGCAAAACTCACTGAGACTTATTCACAAGTGAAGTGGACCCTCTGTATGTGTGACCTCCAGATCTGCAACTTCCAACAATCACGCAGCATTGGATCCAATACCTAAAATGGCTGTGATGTGAATACTATTTAATAATATGGGATGTGAGCATTCATCTTGTTTGTCATTCATTGGGGGGGGGGGTGGAATGGAACCCCCCCAAATATCGAGGGTCCACTGTAAATAGTTATAGGACTGCAGCCTTAAACATTTGATATCTACAATAAAATAAAACACATATTTCATACTTCTAGTGCTGACCTACAACAATCCACATCAGTTGTCAAACTTAACAGTCAGCTGCATATATACTATTAAAAATGGAGTGTTCTTTGGCAAGATCACGTGGTGGGTTTCCATGGCTGAGCAGGGATTAAGCCTTGGTCTTCAGAATCATAGAGCCTTCCCACACTACACTGTTACAATGCTATTATTCCACTTTCAACATGTTGTGTGGAAAGACCCTGACTGTCTGTTTATGTGTTACCCAGTTGCATTAAAACACAGGTGTTGTTGTTGTTGCATTTGGATATCCCACCTTTTCCCCAGTTTGAAACTCAAGGCACCTTACAGCAGCCAAAAGAAACATGACTAAAAATTTTAAAAGAAACAGGCTAGAATCCTCTAGCCAGTTACAAATGCATAACCTACATACTTGTGACTGTCTCTATGTAGCCCATAGTTTAGGCTCTACATAGGGACCATGAAAGTCTTTTGGTTGCCACTTACTGGTCATAAGCCACTGTGGGGTTTGCAGTTCTGGTCCCTCCCGAAACTGTAAACCCCAGGATTCCATAGGATGTTGCAAGTGGAATCATAGCGCTATAACAGTCCAGGGCGGAAATGGCCCTCCACAAGGGGGATTGCGCATGGGAGGGATGGGGATTCAGTTATCTTTTTCCCAATTAACACAAGAATAGAGTCCCAATTATTGCACCTGTTTCCGCCTCGTAAGGCGGGGTTGAGGGGATCGAGGCACAAGTCATGGCATAACTTCCCAACAGAATTTGTCACAAAAATTAAAAATATCGTTAAACTATTCATAAAATTAAAACCAGTTAAAAAAAACCTTAGATATTAAGCAAGAGTACACATAGCCCAAACCCCCTTCCAACTGACTTTTTCCTCATGGGAAAAGTGACAAATATGAGGCAGAAAAGTTCATTTGTGTTCAGTTTTTCACATAGCCTGCATCAGGAATGTTAAATTAAGGCAGTGAGCAAAGTCAGAACACTGAATATTCCACTGCAAATATTTTATCCAACTGACTTGAAAGCATGTCATCAACCTTGAAAGTGTTTGAATAAGAGCCAAGCATGAGATCATCTTAATCCGATAATCTATGTTTTAAACAAACAAAGCAAAATTAATTTTGTAAAATTAAGTGTTTGTCTAGGGAAGTTAAAATATTAATACTGCATAATTCCCTGGACTTTAGTAAAATAAACAGAGATTGGAGGTTATCCTAATGTAGGAACTGAACAATTTATACAGTCAAAGATGTTTACTTTGTAGCTGAAGAAATATATATACTATCACAATTTACTGTTATTGCATATAATTTTATGATCTGTTTAACTGCAATGGTTTGTGTTTTAATGGGGAAAAAATACTGATGTTTCAGGACAACACATTTTGGTCTATTCACTAGCATGTTAGGGACACATAATTTTTAATCTAAAAATTAAACATGCATAAATTGCAAGGCACTGTCTTGTATTCCACAAACAATATTTCTTATGTAAGGCCTTCAAATGGCTTTACCCCCTCAGCTGCTTGTCCCCCCACATCTCTCTTCACTGATTTCTTCCTTACCATGTATCCCCAACACATATATAGACGAGGTCCACCCACCATAATGGAATTCCTCTTCTGTTCAGAGCTCTGCCACAGAGAACTTCTGAGGCAAAAATAAAAAGGGAGCATCTGCTGGCCTCTTAGGCCATTTCTGCACTACACTGTTATAATGCTACTAGCGTATTTACCTGGCATTGCCCGAGGCTTTTACTTTCCTCTTAAGAACTCAACAAACTGTCTTCTCCATTTCCTGTAACTTTGCTCCATATTTCCCAATGAAATCTGTATTCAGAGTTACTTACATACACAGTTTGGGTTCCTGAGGGAGTACACTGTCCTCCTCCTTGCTGCTAGGTCTCATGTCCATAGCAACCGGCCTATTCCTATACCTGTAACTTTTCCCCATATTCCCCAATCCAATCTGTATTTGTAGTTGTTAACATACAGAGGTTGGGTTCCTGTGGGAATACACTGTCCTCCTCCTTGGTGCTAGGCCTTGTCTCCATAGCAACCGGCCTATTCCAGTACCTGTAACTTTTCTCCATAGTCCCCAATCCAATCTGTGTTCTCTGTGCTCTCTGTACTGGCTTTTTAGTTTTTTGCTTTCTGTTGAATTTGTGCAATAGCTTTACATTTTTCTGGAAGCATTTTTTGTTTGGAATTTCAACTTTAAGATTCCTCACATATGGAGTCCATACAATCTACTGTGTAAGGTGAGAAGTCCTTGTAACTATGTTGTGTATGTCACTTTAATTTTTCTCACATATGCCTCCCAAATGTTTTCTGGCATCCTTATTGATGGTAGGCCTCATCTCCATAGCAACTGGCCTGAGGCCCAAGAGCTCTCTGGCTGAGAATTCTAAAGGCCCCTCCCTGAATTGCCAACCCCAGGATTCTATAGGATCTTCACAGCCAGCCAATCATACGAAGTCTTCTCGCCTCACACAGCCAATCGTATGAGGTCTTCACCTGCCTGACGCAGACAAACAAACACGCAGACAAACGTCGACTTTTATATAGAAGATTATTCCACTTTCACTATCCTGTGGAATCCTGGGGTTTGCAGTTTAAGGGAGGGGCCTTTAGAACTCTCAGCCAGAGAGCTCTTTGGCCTCAGTAAACTACAAACCCCAGAATTCCACAGGATGTTGAAAGTGGAATAATAGCATTGTAACACTGTAGTGCAGAAATGGCCTAGAGTGAGGACAAATATGAGTAGATGGTCCTTGTCTCCCCACCACAATGATGCTCCTTCACTGGCACCTCCTAAGTTTGACAGTGTGCTAAGAATAGGAATACATATCTTGTGCTTATTTCTGCAGTTGACTGGGGAGCAAAGGAGCCAGGGAAGGAGTGAGAAGAAAAAGGAGGCGGAGTAGCTTCTTTTCTTTCTCACTCTCATTCTTGTCCCTTTATCTGTCAGTTAAAGCAGATATACAAACTGTGGAAATCCCACAAAAGTTTTTTAAAAGTAAAAAAAAAAAAATCCCAGTGGTAATCCCAGTGGTTTTCAACTTGCACAGCACTTCCTGTTATTTACGTGTGGCTCACTGATGTAGCACCTTTCACAGCACACAATGTGCCACATTACAGTGATTGAAAACCATGACCATATTGTAATTAATGTACAATGTCTTACATGCAATGTATTGTACTGTGATGAAAGCAAAGTGCCCAGACATTGTCACATTTGTGTTTCTCCAAGGGGCACATATATGTTTGTATATCTATGATTGAATATACTAAATACTCTAAAAAATTACTAAAGAGCCTGCACAGTCTCCCATATACATATCATGGGAATCCGGTATTTAAAAATGTTTGAGTGTCGTTTCAGTGTTAACTCTACGGCCATTTTCGCAGGCTTTTTTTCTTGCGCGAGCACCCCTTGAGCGTCACACGAATGGGAGCACCGCTCTGTACGACGCACTCCCACTCACGCGACGCTCATAAGGCTAAAGCGGGGCGCACATGCATTTTTTTATTTTTGGCTTTAAGCCGAAAATACTCCGTGCTCACGCAATGCACGCAGCGCCCTCGCGCACTTATCTGTGTGCGGTGTGTCGGCAAGCCGGCCCAGTCGCGCTTCCTTCCCACAGCGCAGCCTACAATTCCCAGACTGCGCTGCAGAGGGAAGGGGCAGGGCGCTAGCGCGACGGTCACACTAAAGGAAGCCGATGCAAGAGGAAAGAGGGCTGTCTTGAACTGCTTGTGCGAGTGGCGCTCCCCACTGCCGCGACAAGGTACGGTGCAAAAAGGGCCTACCTTGTGGTTTGTACTACCATCACAAGGTGGAAGCTAAGATGGCCAGAAGGTGATGATGGGACCCAAGACAAAATCCAGATTAGCTCACAAATGGCAAAGAACCCTCAATCCTTCAGTTTAATGAAACATGGATGAGGCACATGCTTGTTTCATACTTTCTCAGATCTGCATCTGCCACTTGCTATTCTCTCATACCATATTGCATGAAAAAGTTCTGAGCTATGGAGTAAGAGGAGAGTATCCATGTCTCCTTGCAGGATAGTCAATTTATTTTGTCACTCCTCCAATGTAGGCTTCCAAATGTGCTGATTATGGCTAGATGCTATCTAGAACCAGGAATCTTCATGTGCCAATGGAGGAGCCTATATGTGACTATTTCTAAGTTAGTTTTTCATGGAAAAGGATGGCTACAAATTAAGGCCTCAACCAGACCAGCAGCTAGTACCAGTTTAATCAGCTACATTTACTGTCATATTGGGCTGCTTCTTACCATTTCCACATCCAAACAAATTTTAAGTGCACAATTTATTCTTTATTATTAATTATTGTGCTGAATGAGATCACATCCACACTCACTTACACAACAGAGTATTCTGGCACCTTGAGAGGCAGATCCTCATAATCTCTTCCCCCTATCCTTTTTCTTCTTTCCATCTCCTCTCTTCTCCACTCACACAGAGCAATTTTGCAAAACAACAGGGAGAGATAGATGGTCTCTTCTTTTCTTCCTCCCTGCTTGTGAAGGTGAGTGTGGTTGTGTGTATACACACATGCGGGTGCACCCATACACCAACAACTGAAGATTAAATTTAAATGTGCAAAAGAGAATGAAAGAGAATGAAAAGGAGAATACTCACTGACTAGAAAGTATTGTTTTGGTTTTTTAAAAACACTCTGCTGGCAGAAACAAAAAGACCTGTGAAAGGAGATGAGAAAATCCGAGATGTCCTGGAACTTGGAAACAAAAAGCAGTAATTTCAGGAGTAAAAACCCAATATATTTGGTTAGTCTGAATGAGCTCTAAATGAGCTCCCTTTTGCAAAAGTGAATCACAGCATTCTAACTCAACTTAAACCTTAGCCTCTGCTGTGTTTGGAATTATCTGAAAATGTCTCTGCTGCTCAGGCCATTTCTGCACTAGACTGTTATAGTGCTATGATTCCACTTTCAACTTCCTATGGAATCCTGGGGTTTGCAGTTTCAAAACTGCAAACCCCAGGATTCCATAGGGCTTTGTTTGAGAGACTGAATTGATGAACAAATGAGTTACAAAGTTCCTTGATCCATTCAACAGAGAGACAAACAATACACTGTTACTTCTTTGGGGAAGTGGAAAATGAGACAACATACCCCCCCCAAAAAAAATACAGCGGTTTTTTTACTCAAAAGCTTCACCCGTAAGACAAGATACTATGTACCAGTCATTGTCTGGGAAAAATTCTGTCCTGATAAGTTCAGGCTACATGCCTAGAAAGGTATAGCTCAGTGGCAGAACTTGGAACATGTGGGGGGAGGGGATGGGGCTATAGCAGGAGGGGTGTGGCTGTATTGTGTGGCTGCAGTGTGTGGGGGCACGGCCAGGGTGCACAGGGGCTTGGCCAGGGCGCGTGGGGTCATAGCTGTGGGCCAGGATGGCCCAAAAACATTGCCGCCTGGACAAACTGCTCCCCCCTCCCCTATCCCTACGCGACTGGTATAGCTTACTTTTTACATTTCCAGTTCACATGCTTGCTGTAGATGCCTAGTAGTAAGTAGTGCTTCTCTAGCTATACATATGTCACAAGATAAATGCCAATATCCATTTTAAATGTGCATTTTAAACACAAGCCTGGTATGCCTGGGGTGAGGAATGCAAGGGATGAGAGGAGGAAAAGGGGGGGCATTATACGTGCTTCACAAATAATAAAATTCATGGAGGACAAAGCCATGAATGTGGAGGAAGGACTGTATTTATTACATAGTACAATTAATTTCATCTATCTCTCACCCTGGTGTTCCCTGGGGAATAATAAGTGCTTTAAGGGCTCTTTTCAGCCTTTATAGCAACAGAAATTCTTATTTTGAACAGAATGAGAAACATTTTGTATCTACCTGTTATACTGCAAAATTTTCAAGTCCTTCAAATATATCTTTCCTAAAGTACTAAAAGCCTCAGGCTAGCCTAAAGCATTTAGCTCTGGAGGGGGAGGGGGAAATTACTAGTTCTCCCCATCTTTGCAAATAGTTCAGGCTGTTGTTTGAGGTGCACTTTAATTTAGTATAATTGAAATTACAGGGAACTTTATCTCATCTACATTTACTTTAGTATGGGGAGAGTACCTGTCTGCTCGTCAGAGCGGGAGGAGAGGGGTGGCCCTATAAACAGAAATTAAGCACATGAGAGAAAAGATTGTATGTTACTCTTCTAGGCGAAGGAAAGATATTTAAAGAAAAACCAAGTAAAGGAGCATTCAAATTGGGGACATTCTGTGCTTGTAACTTCATACCTCTAACTGTCCTGATCTGGCAAGGATCAATCCTCTGTTGTTCCATTTTTTCAGGAGCTTTTAAAACACCCCAGTTTCTCCCTCTTCCTTCCACTTGCCTCCTTTGTCCTCAGTTTATGTCCATTGGTTGAGCCAGTTAGTCATGCTCTGAAATGCAACTCATAGCCTGGGAACAATGGACATCAGTTGTCTGATTAGAAAAGAGGATAAGAGACAATTAGGATTTTGAATGGACACACCAGACACTTTGGGTGTTATAGGAAATGAAGGAAGCAGGAACTATTATAGATCCTCCAACTGTCCCAGTTTGTCCGGAGTTAAGCCTCTCTCCCACTTTTTCAGCTACTTTTCAATTGTTGCATTTTCTCTCTTCTCTTCCCTCCTTTTCCTTGACTTACCTACATTGGCATAAACTGAGCTCAAAGTGCAAAAATAGCTTCACTGTCAATTAACTCAGCAGGGGAAAGGGAAGGAGCGGGGACTGGGAACAATCATAACCTTCACTGTAGACTCAGGCAAAAGCAAACTACTGCAGCCTCTCCTAGTCTGTGTGTTCTTCCTCATTAATAATTTTTGCCATCTTGGCCATACTGGGATGTTGTTTCGCTACACATGTTCTGGTATATAACTCTCATATTGTCATAATCTGGCTGGGACCACTGTCTGATCCCTCTTGTTTCCAATAATTACTGAAGTTCTATCTGACACTTAGGTGCTATTGTGTATTGGCTACTGTAAAGTGTGTCTGTCTAAACCGATTGTAGCTTTTTTAAAAAAAAAGTGTAAGAAGGATTACTTTTTCAAGGACTCTGCTTGTTCTTATTATGAAATTATAAACTACAATTCAAAGCACATTCAGCTTTATTTTTTTATTACCTGGATATGCATTTAAAGATTATGAAGAATTGTATATGGGACTATAGCTGAAAAGACCCATTTTCAAATCCTCACCCAGATAACTTGGCAGTATTGGACCAATTACTGTCTCTCAGCCTAAGCTATATAACAGGGTTTGCATATTTTGGTGAGCTACTAAAGCACTCTAAACTGCAAATCCCAGGAGTCCATAGGGTGGAACCATGGCAGTTAAAATGGAATAGTAACACTCTAATTCTGTAGCATGAAGGGGCCCTAGGGCTTCTAGGAATTGAAGTCCAAACACATCTGAGGACCCGCTGGGACCCATTGTTGCAGAAGTAAGATTCATCTACCTATTCTTCCCCCCACCCATCCCAAAGACATTAGATTTGGATTTTTTTTTAATGGAATGAGGGTTGAAATGCAAAGAATGGTTGCTTAGCCATTTCTGATGATTAAAAAAAACTCCCATCCCTCAACTATTTCATAATTCTTTTCTCTTATACCTTTAGCTGTTATTCTCATCTACTAGGACAACTCCGAATATGTGTTGTTCCTGTACTCTGTGAACAACCTTGTGTTAACCTCAAGCAGTAGCTCATGGGTGTATCCACAGTGCAAAATTATAACAGTTTGATACCCCATCTTATGGAATCCTGAGGCTTTGTAGTTTGGCTCTATGCCTTCCTCCAAATTCTAGCACTAGAGTCTTCTGACAAAGAAATCTGAGTACCCCCTTACTAAACTACAAATCACAAGATTTATTTTATTTGTATTTCCTTTTCTCCCTGCAAGAGGACACATATGATTTTCTCGGATGGAGCTATACCAGTTAAAGTAACATCAAAGCGCTATAACTGTGTAGTGTAGATACACACTATAACAAGTAAAAAGGGGTAACTTGCTTCTGAATGGCATTGGCAAGGCCACTGCATATAGCACTCATCACTCACCTGTCACAATTTCTATTAATTTACAGTATTTCATATAAGAAAGTATGCTGAACTACTCACCAAAGAATAATTTAGAGAAGCACTGTCAGCTCATCCACAAGTCCTAGATTCTTTCAGAAAACTAGCATCTGGATCAGATGTACTTCAAAGCAGATTGCTACATGGAGCTATTCTTCTTTGAAGTACAGCTATAAGCCCAGACAAGTTTAGGAACCCAAAACAGCTTCTGACTCTGCTGTACTTGGAAAAATCCCAGTCAGATGTCTCTCTCTCTCTCATTCTCTTTCTCTCTTTTCTTAATAAAACTCATTTTAGAAAATTGGTGTCTGGATCAGCTGTACTTCAAAGCAGAATGACTCGTACCATTTTTCCGTCCTTTGAAGTGTGGCTAATTCAGATGCTGGTTTTCTTTGAAGAAGGAGAAGAGGAAGAAGAAGAAGAAGAAGAAGAAGAAGAAGAAGAAGAAGAAGAAGAATTGTTATTAGCATCTGACCTTAGTCATGCTCAGGCCATTCATCTTGGTTGCTTTTTCATGTTCATATTCTTTCAACCAGTGTAAAAAAGTTTTGTGCCCTCTATTGTGCTCCTTAATAGTAATAATAATAATAACAACAGTAATAATAATGCATAGCACCACCTACGTGGCACTTTCCAAAGTACAGATTTGACAGGTTATAGGTGTAACTTGTATTATATATTACATTGTATTATATTATATTATATTATATTATATTATATTATATTATAGGTGTAACTTATTACAGGTGGGTGACTTTTTGGGGTCTAGGATCTAATCCTCTCATCAACCAGAAAACCTATCATCAGTTCTACCAGTGCCAGTGAAATATGGCAACAACACATAGGAAAGATCAAGTAGGAAAATTAGTTTTTTTGTGTGGTTTGTCACTAAATTTGGGTGACAAACTATAAGAACCCTTTTATGATGAGCATTTCTGGCTTACTTTAGAGGGAAACTCCCAAACTGGCACCAAAATTCAGCAGTATGGAGCCTGGTTTGTGTGTGTGTGAGCACCCGCATGTGAGAGAGTGAGTTGTGGGGGCACTTGTGGCTTAGAAGTCCAAGCTCAATCCTATTCTCCAGTTATTTTGCACTGCAACTCCCATCAGACACAATTAATACTGCCCAGTCAGGATTTATAGAGTCAATAGTCCAAAACACCTGGAAAACATCAGGCTGGGGAAGAACTGAGTAGGACATGGAAACAAAAAGATTTCCTAGTAGAAGTGAGTTGGGGATACAGACCTAAAGCAAGCAAAGTTGGTGGCTACACAGAGAAATTGTGGGTGAAATTTCCAAGCATAAGAAGCAGCAAGGAGGAATGAGCAGAGCTGTTTCAGAAAGAAGGAGACTTATGGTTACTCTCTTGATATTTCTTTCTGAGTGACCATTACTTCTGTGAAGTGGACTACTGAACTTACAGCTCTTCAGTTCTTCAGAGAGATAAATCAGCACTGAAGCCAGGCTGACATTTTTCTCCTTGTAAGTCAGTATTTATGGTACATTTCAGTCAGGATATTGCCCATATTTGATCAAAATTCCTCATTGGAATTGGTATGCTCTATGCACTTTTGGAAGATGTGGCATTTTCTGACCTGCTATGTTGACAGATTTTCAACATTTCAGAGTGACCTTTAGTCTTCCTTTGTTATGAACTTCAAAAAGATTTGCCACTGTCAAATCAGTGCCAGGTTTTTGGATTTCCTTGTCTATCAGGTTATACTATGAATTGGCTTGCTTCTCAGTCCCATTGGAGGTCCGTGTATATTTTGTGACAAAGCCACTGCATTTTTCATGGTATTTTGAAAGGAATCTCTGTCTCTGATCTGTGTTGAATTGCTATTTCATCCCAGCCATCCATATTAATCCATTATGTGTTGGTTATTCAGGCTTCTGCAAGAACAACATTGACTATTTCACCTGAGGACTGCAGGCCAGTTGAGGGGACACATATAACTCTATCTCTTAAAAACTAACTCCTGCTTTTCAGCTCCCCTGCATTCACTCCCTGAAAAAGCTTTCCCCACTCAGCCTAATGGTAGGGCTGGACCAGGCCCTTAGAGGCTCATCAATTCTACCAGAAGAGGCATTATGTCTAAAGGACGAGTCAACAGTGGCCTAACCATCACCATCTTCAAGTGTCCTCCCCTCATCCCTTCTGGGTTTTCCCACTCTTTCTGTCCAGTTCTACACAAATGCCCACTTGTGATGTCAGTCACAAGCACTGCAGAAGCCAGCAGCTTGAGTGGGATGCAAGAAATGGCCACACAACAAGAAAAGGGCATGTTGGTCTCTCCAGTAAGCATCAACTTACTACACTACCTTCCTGCTTCAGGTAAACTTGGAAAAAAAGGAAGTGTACAGTTATACTATATGGTACTCTTTTACCCATCATGGCTGCATCTTGTGAAATTCTGGGATTTGTAGCTTGGTGAGGCCCTTGGAATTCTCAGCTAGAGAGCTCTGGTCTACTTCTGTAAATCAGAACTAAAGCAGGTAATCTTTGGCTTTGGGTGATATTTTACCTCAGCCCTTGGTAAGCCATTCTAATATGTCTTTGGGGCATCAGGGGGTGATTTTTGCCCAAGAATGGTACCATGATTGGGTGGCTCCTCCATCCAATTCCCTGTCTCATTGCCTTCTCTCAGGCCCTTTTCACACGGCATTTGCCACGCGAAAGGGCACCTGGAGCATCGCGTGATTGTGAGGAGCAATCTGCACGATGCACTCACAATCGCGTAATGCTTCAGGGGCTGGCAGGCACCGATCGTGCACCTTTTCATTTTTGACTGGAAGCCAAAAATGGTGCGCGATCATGCATTGCTCCTCAGCCGCATGTGCACTTACCTGGCATGTGAAGCATTTGGAGCCATGCTGGTCGTGCTTCCTGCCCCAGCACAGCCTGGGAAACTCCCAGGCTGCACTGCAGAAGGAAGAGGCGGGGCTCTTGTGCGAGCAGGCAGATTGTGCAGAGCTGAAGCAGCAGGGACATGAGAGCCTCTCACCAGAGGCTGCTCCCCTGATCCCTGCACCCAGCGCCGACAAAAGGTAAGGTGTGGAAAGGGCCTCAGACCCAACTTGGTCATTTAGGACCTTTTGCACACATACAAACAGAACATGTGCAACAGTACTTTTTTTCTCCAAAAGTCAGCAGTCAAGCTGCCGAGAACATCATGTAGAACCACTGAATGCTGAGAAAATACTTTATATAGCACCTTCTTCTTGTTCTTAATTAATAATAGAATAGTGGATTAAGGCATGCAGCATACTGCCCGTCCTGTGATAATACACTATGGTATTAGAGCTCCCTGATAGAGAATCCTAAATGTTTGCCCAAACTATAAATCCCAGGATTCCTTAGCATGGACCCTTGGCAGTAAAAGTAATATCAACCTACTAAACACACTTTTGGCCTCATTGCCAGTGTTGATGCCAGCTGAGTGGCATCAGCTCAGTCAGCTTCTGCATATAGATTTGGGATGGGAGAAGGACCTATCCTTCTCCTCAGCCAGCAAAATGTGTTGGGTTGGCTCTGAAGAGGCTTCAGCATGAAAAGAACTTAGAAACTCTCCCATGCAGGCAAAAGCTCTACCTGTCACTCTTCTAACATATTGTCTATATAATATATTCAAATACATATATGCTAAGCACAGCCTTACCTTTGCTTTGTGGTCTAAAATGGACAAAAAGAAAGAATATGGGTTATGTTGTTAAGCTGTTGTTTGAAATTCTGTGGATAACTGAGTGGTAGGGGGTGAAAGGGATTTGCTGATTAGAACAAACCTTTCATTTCTTCCAAAATAATTTGGACAGAGACTGCCTATTAGTTTCTCATATCATAAACCATGTGCCCCTTGGAGATCGACATCTGGTAGGAAGTCCTTAATTAGAATATTCCTAGGCTGCTACTCCAGAGAGTTGATTATGCAGCAAGGGGATGATCCAGAGAACTCAATTTGTATTACAAGGAAATAGTGAATTGTTACTAGCACAGAACAGAGACAATCAAGATGGTGTATTGGATTTTGAATGAAAGCTTGTCAGTTCTGTTATTTGTAAGTATCTATTTAATAATCAAGCTACTGAGTCTGATTAATTTTCTGATATTTTATAGAAACTCTTTCTGTTTTTCCTAAATCTTTCAGTTTGCCATTTCAGTTTACAATCAATATATTAAACTTTCCTTCCCTGCATCATTAGACTCAAGTTCTCCTTGATACATACATTATAATTGTGAAATTTGTTAATTCTATTCTATTCTGTTTAGTATAGAATTATATATATATATAAGTAAACATTTTCTATTGTAGGTATTGTGGCTAGGGATGAATTTATACCTGTTTATTGACACATTAAACTGGTACGAAGATGAAGATGCCTATCTCTATACACGGGCTATGCTAGGTGTAAGTAATAGTTTGTTAACTGCCTCCTCAATGAAGTTTTTAATTAGTTGCATGTTTTTCTTATGCATACCCTGGTTCTACTTATTTGCATGCTGTCATGACGTTCTGATATCATTTTTTTAAAATGGCATCTTATTTACTCAATTAATTATATTATTTGCTGGTGCCTTAAGATCAGGACACGAGTAAATAAATTCCACTCTATGATAAGGAGTTCTACTTTAGAAAGTTTTGTTGTATTACTCATACACAGATTCCTGGAGTTTGAAGAAGCAACCTTCTGGAGTACAGTTTTCACAGTCATCTAGCTAGCATGGCCACTGAGCATGCTATCTGAAGGACTCTGGGAACTGTAACCCAAAAAGGAATGTTTCCATGTTCTGAGAATTCTTCTCTTTCATCTGTTACCCACTCCTGTCCCCTGTAAGTCATTTCACCCTGCGACATACATATTGCTAATCCTGGACACAGAGCTCTGAGCCACATATTCAACCAGAAGTTTGACAGCTTTGAAATACTGAAAAAAATTTTTAGCTCTTTATTCTTTTCAAATGGTTAACCCTTTTGTCATTCTGTATACAGTCCACGCTTGCCTGGGCAAGAGCTTCTGCCACTTGCCTCAACTTTAACTGCCTGCTAATCCTCTTACCAGTCAGCAGAAACCTTATTTCATTCTTAAGGGGAACAAGTTTTGTAAGTACTTTTCTCCATTGAGTAGGTATTATCCTTTTAACTATACTTCTTAACATGACTCATCAGTATAATCTGGTTTTGGACCAGTGAAATAAAAATCAGAGCTTGGAAATGTTACTTTTTGAGACCACCATCCATACCAGTTGAGAATTATGAGAGTTCTAGTCCAAAAATAGCCTTCCAGGCTCTGATAGAAACATCCCCCCTCCCCCCTGCAGCTTAGAAGAACCAGATAAACCGTAGCACTGAATTGCAAGTAGATATTCATAGCTAGGAAGTCCATTTTGCTGAGGATCACTTGAGCGCCACAAATGTGATGATAACTTTATTAAAACATAGTATTTTCTGAATGCAATGCTGGCTTTAAATTTCGGGACTCATGGCATGATCTCATTTGAGAAAAAGGGAGGGTGATTTTCCCTTATTTGTCTTACACACACACACCTCACAGGTTCTCATGTCCCCTAGGAAACATTTTTATATTTCCCCCCAAAAGTATTTTGGGTCCTACCTGAACAGTATGATGCAGAAATGGGATGGAGATAGTTGGTAAAAATTTCCAGCTTCTTCCTCCAATGTGAACCTCCACTGGAAATCAAGGCCCTTTCAGACTGTACAATTATGGCACTGTGATTGTATTTTAACTGTCATGGTTCCATCCTATGGAATTCTGGGATTTGCAGTTTAGGGAGGGGTGTTTAGAATTCTCAGCCAGAGAGCTCTAGAACATCATCACTTTACAAGCCTCAGAATTCCATAGCATGCAGCTATGGCAGTGAAAGTGGAATCATAGTGTTTGTGCTGACATAGTAATCATGTACTATGATAGGACCCTCAGTCTCTTCTACAAAGAGAAAAGAAACCACCTTTTTTCCAATGGAAGAGCACATCTATTTCATGGGCATCCACAGTTTTGCATTAACATAGAATGAGGTGGGCAAAATACAGCTAAGGTGCTACATATGGCCTTCAAGGGCTCCTTATCTGATGCCAAGCATAACTATCTTCAACCTCAGAAGCCTTCCAGAGGCATCATTTACCATTCAAATGTAATACCCCCCCCAGCCTGTTTTAGCCCCCCAAAACATTTTTTAAAATGGATGGCCATTCCCTATTCTTAAAAGCTACCTTCTGGGTCCTGAAAAAACCTAGAAGAAATTACATTTTAATGGCAACACTCACCCAATGCTTTGGGAGGTTGTGATTTGCCATTTGTTCAGGGGAGGTGTTAGAAGGGATCAAAGTGGGTATGACCCACTAATGTATGTGAGGAGGGTAAAAAGGCAGCCCAAGTTTAAAAGTCACCCGTTCCTGACATAAAGCATGATAGAGAGGCTAATAATTCTTCCCTAAGAAGAGAAGGCAAGGAGTAGATGACTGCTAAAATTTTTTCCAATGCAGCTATAAGATGTTGCTGTGGGAAAGAAATTTGTAAGCCCTGCACTCATGTAATCCTCAAGTCTTCTATCTCCTCTTCTGACAGAACTGCAAATGGATTAAAATCTTTTGGTTTCATTTTTTAGATAAGCACAGTTTAGCCTTATGCACAAAGTTGAACAAACCATGATGACTTAACTATGGTTTTTTAAGACAAACCAACTTTTTATGAAGGTGACCTGTTTAAAACACCATAACTAAGATTAATCACACAATATGGTTTGGATCCAATGCTAACGTGTTTTTTCTTTCTTTCACTACAAACAGAGGGGTGGTGAACCCATTGGGGTTTAATTTGAACTTTAAAGGAGTTATCCAGGGTATCCAAGGTACTACCTTAGACAACTTCTTTAAAATTTGCACTAAACCCAGGGTGGATGTATCACTTTACTAACACAGAAGCCATCAGCCATCACCGAGACAGTAATAAGCCATATTTTTAAGTTGAATTTTTAAGTTTTTAAGTTGAGACCCATAGGGATTGAATGTTTGACTAGGGATCTCAGAGACCAGGGTTTGAATATCTGTTCAGCTGTAGAAGCCCACTGGGTGACCTTGGGCAAGTCATATTGTCTCAGACTGGGAAGCTGGTAGTGGTAAAACTCCTTTGAACAAATCTTTCCAGCAAGATCTCCATAAATAAGAGTTGACTAGAAAACATATCACAACAGCTTTAAGGTTATGACAAGAACTTAATCTGAGAATAATGACATTGGAGTAAACATAATTTTAAAAATAGATTTTTTCTCTTCATTAAGTGTTGCAGAGGAGTACTAAGGAGACAACTTGATAAAAATATCACATTTCACAAGACAATTGCCTATGGAGTTGCTGTAAATGCAAGTAAGTTTTAAAGCTTATGCTTGCACTATGTCTCCTTGCTTCTCTTTGTATAGGTAGAGGTCATGTATTTTTAACCACTTGTTTCCTCCAAGGTTCCCATATCCAAAGTCCATATTATATACTTGCTTATATTGAGTTACAAAGTGATGGGAAATGGGTGACTCTCCAAGTGTTATTGTACTTCAGCTCCCATAAACCTTAGCCATCCTTAGCCAATGGCAAAGATACTGCAGCCTGATTCAGGTATTTGGAGCCAGTTTTGATGGAAAGTGACCCAAAAATCAGCACAAAATTTGGGGGAGTGAGAGTTTCAGGGGCCAAAGTTTTAGGTTTCCAAGAACCATATGCAACCACTGGGCAACATTTTGCCCATGCTTGCCTAAGTGAAGCTCTTTTGTCCTTTTAAAGTTACCTTTCTCCAGCCTGGAACTTCTCTCCTCATAGACTAGAAGGCCCATAATATGATTCAGCCTGGGAATGAAAGGAGTCCAGCATTTCTGGGAAATATCAGATTAAGAAAGGCTTTCTCAAAGAATGAGATCTTACCTGAGTTTGTCACTCATCAGCACCTCTCTTTTCTTTAAACCCCCATCATTACATATACTTCTCTCACTCTTCAAATGCTTTGTTCATTAAATGTTAATAAGGACTGATTTATTTCAGTTAAAGGGTACAACTCCAACCGCAAATAGAGCAATAAATGGGTAACTGCAAAGATAGGTCAGAGAATCCAGAATGGAGAATTTTTAATCTGAAATTTGGGAGTTTCTGACCATATGCAGAACATTTCTCTGCACTGCAGCCTTTTGGTCTCCCCACTCCAAGTCAAGAAGTGTGGTCTGTAAAGGTCAGCATTTGCATGCATGACCCAGGAATCCCAAACAGAATCTGTGGCATCTGCAAGTTTTTAGTTTAGATATTTAATAACCTCACTTTTCTCTGCATCCGTCTTATCTAACTGGATGATTAAAAGGAGGTGAAGAAGGAGAAGGGGTAGCTAAACATCAGAAAGGGAAGAGGAGAAGAGAGAGGGAGATTGAGAGAGAGAGAGAGAGAGAGAGATCAGAGATGAGTTTGAGGAAATTTTTTCATGTAATTATTCAAGAGTCTACTACTCTTAAGAATGTCTGTATGACTGAGCTTTAACAAAATCACACCATACTGCCCCCATTCTCTTGTTCTGGGGACCATTTCTTCTTCATTGCCCAGTTTTAGAGAATGGCAGTACAAATGAGGGTGTTCAGGAAAGAAAGGTAACTTTTATGCTATCTGTATAACTGGATTGCCATCTTCACACATCTTTACAGCAGTCAAAACAGAAAATTGGAGTGTTTGCTACTCTTCAGACCAGTAGTACTCCTTTGTTCTCTTCAATCCTTCTAGGAAGAAACACAGATCTTGTAAATGCAGCGGAGACCTAATGAACAAAGTATATTGGAATGTGATAGGACAAGCAGCTCAAAAGTTCTACCTAACAGCTCCAGATGCTCTTTGACATCAATAAGTAATATGGAATAACTCCAATATGGCATGATTCCCATCAGAATCAATCAACTGCATTCTTGTTCTTTGCTTTGCTTAAAAATAAATATGGAATGCAGGCCATGCAGTGTGTTGGTGTACTCACCTATCATGCCTAGCAATTTATCAATTTAGTTTCATCACAGGAATGCATTCCTGAAGAATGTACACTTTTAAAAATCTTTTAATTAGCCAGTCATTTCAGGAATAGAAATCAAGTCATTCTGCTTTGTTTTTTCATGCACCAAACTAGAGAGAGTACCAACATAAAAGTACGAGTGTGGGATCTCTTCCCTATGCAAATATCAGTTGTAGAGGAGAAATTTTTCACAAGACCACAATGGGGGAATAAATGTTTACATTTCCCTTCCCTACCTGCTGTGATCTTAATATTTATTTTCCCCTCTCAGTATATATTTTTTGCGGGGTGGGGGGGGTGGGATCCATATATTAGATGCAAGGAACATTTAACATCATGCCTAGTTTGGCAAGAGAAAAAGGGAAGGCATGTCAATGTATTCATAATTAAGCAAGGGCATAATCAGAAATTCAAGAAGACAGTTAGTTAAAATCATTTGATTAATTTAGGGGGATGCCTGTCTTGGACAGGTCCATTGTTTGGATGTCCTTGGCACTCATTGATCTAGCATTCCGGTTGGATGTGCACATGATACTGATGGTGAGCATGACTTTTGGCAGATGTTACAACACTTATGCCCTTACCTGATGAAAAAGAACCTCATCACAATCATTCATACAGTAGTGACCACCAGATTTGATTTCTATAACATCCTCTATGAAAGACTGCCCTTGAAACATACTCAGAAAGTCCCACTATTGCAAAATACCTTTTCCAGTATTGGCTGGGAAAAGATGACAGGACATGCTGGCTGAGATCCTGCATTGCATGGGACAGAATGTAATTCTCCACTCCTTGCAGTTTTGCCTGGCTGAGTATACAGCCTGCTTGAAAGGTCAGGCATGCACTTTTTCAACCATACAATGAGCACTGATGTCCTGCTATCTCCCCAACCAATAACCATAGCTAAGGATGCAAGCACGTGCTGTGTTTCCCTATTAAAGACCCCACCACCCTTGCAGATTCCTTCCATTTTTCCTGGCCTATTTTAGCCATTGTTGTGCATCATATTTCAGCTAACATTAATCATATTTTACCCTCAGCTATTTCCATTTCAAGCTTGACATTTCATTCCAGAGTGGCATGCAGAAGATGAGATAGCAATAAGTACTACTGTTTTGTTTTTGTTTGTTTTTTTAGCTATACACTCAACTTTGATATGATATAGCAAATTTGGAGATCAATCAATTGTAATGAGAATACTAACATGCTTAATTAGAAGGCACATAGCACCAATGCAACTATTATCCTAGACAGGCATGGAGGGAGATTGAGGAGTGACTTTTACTCTTGAATAAGTACAAGCACTAGTTCAATAACAGCTGTATATGCTTCAATGAGAACAAACATGGATTAATACATCAAGGCTTGGCTCTTTAGTTCTTCCTTTGCTTACTGAACAGATAATGACCTGTAATTGCTGCTCATTTACTATGCCCTCCTCAAACAAGAACAGAGCAATGAGGTGGATGGGAAAGTACAGACTAGCGTGCAACAGAGTAATAACAGTACATGTAAGCTACTCCCATACGATCACAATGGATGGGGAATTGGAAGGTATGACTATTGAACTGGGTACTGGTCGTGAAAATTGATAACCAGCTGCAATGCTGGGATTTGTACTCAGGCTCTGTCATCTCTGAAAAATGCTCTACCCTCCTTCTTAGCATTTATTGGAAATTTTCCTTATCATACTGAGAAGTGATCCCAATCTGAGGCTGGTTGAAATAAACCGCTATTGTGTTTCTTCTTCTGTTGTGGTCCAAGACTCTCAGGTATTGTCTTTTGAATTTCAGTCCCCTTGATTTTTTTTTTTTAAGTTTTGAATTCCACAGAACTGACTCAATCTGCAAAAAACTTGCTTAACAGTATTTTTTTTTTCCTTTTAACACAACATCATGGTTTATGGGTTCCCTCACAACAATGCCATCAGGATCCACTGTGATTGAACTAGAGTAAACTTGATGGCCCATGAGGTTTCTTCCATGATTCTATGAAAAGAGAGATCACCATTCACGTCTCTACTGTGCCTCTATATTTCAGTTGCCTTCTCACAAAGGTGAATTTAGTTCTTGGATGAGGTTCAGAATGTGACCCAAAAGATTTCACAAACATAATAATTTTCTTAGGAATCAATACATCTCATTTTTCCACATTTCGTTCTGCCTCTTTCCCTGTATTCTACTTGGCTTTTATGTAAATGAAAATTAAACCACAGGCAAAAATAGAACTTAAAACAGTCTGAGGAGGGAAGGATTGTTTAAATTGAACAAATTTCCAGCACTCCAGCTTGTACAAAGAGTACATTACTCACATGATACCTCACTTTCAATAATGCTCCATGCACATTCTTATGCTTTCTAGTGAAGTTAAGGGGGCAAGTATTATTATGTGTTGAATCTATCCAGATAAAACTAAGGCAACTGCATATGTGCACAAATTGGCACATTCAGGGGATTCTACAGAAAACAGAGGAAAGCTACAGTGAGACACTCAGGATAAAAGTAGACAGTAAGTTTTATCAAAAGTGCTCATCCAACTGATGAAAGATATCTCTGTCATAGCACACGATTTTCTTCACTTTTGTAACTTGCATTTTGTGTGCTTTGTTTTGTGATTTGTCATTGGAATGAAAACAGAAACTTAATTTCACATCAGATTGCTGAGCCAATTGTGAGAGGGATAACAGGCTAATTGTACAGCATAAACATTCCATTCAATGTCTGTTTTGATTCTCAATCATTTTGTGTTTAAATGTGTCATATCACACATGAACTGAATTAGCTTTATATTGCCATGTAGGCCAATTCATACTAGAAAATGAATGATAATACATTGATTTCTCAAAGTGTACATTATAGTATAAAACTGTGTATAATTATTTATGTGATTACATTGTGGAACAGGAGAAATAAAATTAGTCATCTGAATTAAAAGTATATATTATTAGTATTCGTTAATTTAAATGTTGGGTCCAAGATAATTTGTTTTTTAATGAAAGCAAAGGATAAATCAATCTGTTCTGTTGATAACATCATCTGTTACCTGACCATTAATGCAAAAAATAAATGCTAAATCAAATTTAATCTACCTTGGACTGTGGTAGGGATACAGGTTTGTTCACAGGCCCACCATTTACGAAATCATGCATCAACAGAAAGTAGACGCAGTTGATTCCAATACTGGCACATAATAAACTTCATTTAATGTTATTCTTTTTCTTAATAGCTATTCATATCATTGCACACTTGGTCAACATAGAACGATTTCACTGTAGCCAGTCGAAACAAGCAGGTGCATTAAGCCACAAACTATCTAACATTGGCAACAGTCCCAATGAAAGTTATTTGAACCCAATCAGAAGCTATGACACAGTAAGTTGTCTCTACTCTTGTTGTTGATTGGTATTTCTCTATGTATCTTTTCCCCTATCTTCAAAGCATACATATATCTCCACCTGTGTTAATAAGTTTATGCAAAAAATGGAAGAACTGAACTGCAATCCAGTGGAAGCCTCTGAGTACTCAGAAGGCTTTCAGTTTTCCCTCTAGCAGTACTTCTTTCCTTTACCAAGCACAAACGCAGGTCTTTCCGCATTATACTGTTAATGATGTTATTATTCCCTTTTCTACATTCTATGGAATCCTGGGACTTGTAGTTTAGGGAGGGGCATTTAGAATTCTCAGCCAGAGAGCTCTTGGACCTCAGTAAACTACAAACTCCACAAACTGAATATCATAATGCGTATAGCCAAAGGATTGTAAACTATAAGAAAAATCGCAAAATTTGGTACATCTTAAAAAACAAAGCAGGCAAATTCTAGCAATTTGTGACAATATCTATCAAATGCATTCTTCACTTGGCTAAAAATAGTGTCCGTCTCAACATCACACTGCACAACAGGTGGGGAACACCCACAGAAAAAAGAGAACAACAGAAAGAAAGAAGATTGCCTTGTATAGGTAGTTTTAGGAGAGGTCATACCAAGCACTGGCAATACAAAATGATAATCTTAGAATACCTATGCAAGTGAGCTTACTTAGCGAATACAACAACTGATGTACTATTGTTGTCCCAACTTTAGTGCAAAATAACAGTTTAATGTGAAGTAAGCTCTTTCATTCCCAGTCTCATCAGTAACACTTACTTTGTGGTGTCTGCAGTGTGATTTAGGCTGTAGTTCTCTACTTTCTTATCCTTTTGCAGTGAGGTCACCCTCTTACAGTGAGACTTAAATTTGAGTAGACGCATATAGAATTTGCATGGTTAAATCTTCCTTTATTTTACACAATTACATGATCCACCTTCATTTTGTTTTTTAGCCTGCCAAAGATAGTCTTTAAGACAATTGAATTTGACCTGTTTTCAGCAGAACCAAAATAGCTTCACAACATACGTGAATAATAGATTTTGCACATGCATACTTTATTTTGGGAAAGAAAGGATATGGCAATATGCATATTACTCATTATATTACATTCCTCTTTAAGAAATTAACTGCTAGATGCTTCTGTGCTATTTCCAGTGTGCTATTTCGTTTCTGCTCCATCAAATCTTGCTGTAACAATTTAATTCCTTCAGAAAGACTCCAGCATAATAGAACAGGTACTGTTGAAAGTATGTAATTTCCTTTTATAATTTCAAAGAAGCAAACAAATTGCAGTTAATATTATTTATATAGTGCAATGTACAGGAACAAACCTAATTGGAAAACAGCAGTTTTTAAAATCAATGTGTATCTGTGTGATTGTTATTTTTTTCATTTGTCTATTTATTTTTATGCTGAAGCTACAGTACCAATTCAGTCTTCCCATAAACCACTCTTTTCTTCTTCTTTTATTAAGAACACAATAAGTGAAATACTAACTTCCATTGCTGGAATGACTGGTCTCCTGATTACTGTGTCGTTAATTCTGATCATGACTTCATCTACAGAAATCATTACAAGATACTTTTATGAGGTGTTTTGGTACACACACCACCTCTTCATTGTGTTCTTTATTGGCCTGGTTATCCACGGTATGGGGTAAGTATAAATATATGTTATATAGCATAATGCTTCCATCACTCATATGAAGAGATCACTGAATATGAGTAGAGGAAAACTCACAAGTGCAAACTATGAAGTTTCAGACAGTATAAAGTAGTCATCACCACAGCTAACACTCAGATTTTCCCAGACTGCCACCATTGTGTTAATCCTTAGGGAGAGAATACTAATAGAAGATTAAGATTTTATACTAAGGATAGAAAGATATTACTTTAGATTCAATAATTTTGATGGTGGCAGTGTTTTCTTAGTCACGTATTCATTGAAAAAAGAAATGCACCTTTGCCTTGAGAACTTGCACATCTGTGGAGAAATGAAGGACACACAAAATTATGGACACTTTTTAGAATGTGAATAACTAAGATGTGTATGGTTTTAAAAATACGCAAACATGCTTTAGCCAATAGGGACTCATGTGTAAGTTTAGTAAAATTAATAAATAAATATGTATATTAGGGAAAATGCTAAAAATGCATGAATATTTCAATGTTTGAAGATGAAATAAAGACATGAAAAAAATGCAAGTGGTGTCTGTAGAAACAATAGAAATGAAACTGAGAATTTTTGTATCATTTTAAATTGAATTTAGAGTAATTTTTTGAGTTTTGATTTTTAGATGGCTTTCTTGAAAATAATAATCAAGAAAATGAAATATAAAAGACTGTTTAGATTCAGTTCTCACTTCATCTTTTGAGTTTCTTCTGTTTAGTCAGCTCATTCGTGGTCAGACCCATCAGAGTCTTTTGGCGCACAATGTCACATACTGCAAAGATCACTATTTGGAGTGGGAAACGGCTGCTCAGTGTCCCCTCCCGCAATTCTCTGGCAATGACCCTGCGGTAAGAATGACACGTGCATGTTGAGTTTCTGATCATTCAAATAGTTTGTGTTACAAAAATTGTAGAGAAATAACTACTTGTATAGAATTCCAGTGTGGCGCCTGTAAACAAAATCCCAGTGAATAGTTAGCTCTGATTTGGTAACAGCACTTTCCAAACTGTTAGATGATTTTCTTGGAGTAGAATAAGTTTGCCTGCCTGACCACATGTTGGAAAGATCAACATATGATATGTACAGTGTTTTTAAAACCCCAGAAGAGGAAATCCCATCAAAAGGTCTAATAGATTAGAAAGTTAGCTTTCCTGTCCTTTCCTAAAAGACAAGACTGCAAATCTGCATGGAGTAATTACATAACTTTCCTGTACACATTTCAGCAAATGCCTAAAGGCCAACAATCTACCGGTAACTTTTAAGAACAAATATTTGTAGGCAACTGTTCTCCAGATTAGTGGTAGGGAGCAAAGAGAATAGGAATAAAATGTTAAAATCTGTTGGAGAGGTTAATGTCTTGCAAGTATATTAATAGTTGACCTAGGTCAGTTCCTGTACAAAACTATTATTTGCCACTGTCCTGCCTGCATATTATGAAGCCAAACAAAGGTATCTACAAATTTCAAAGAGGTTACAGTGTCTCTGTATGAAAAACAATACTGTGAATGCAGATATCTGTTTGCTTCGAATACCATATGCTGCAACTAATCAGCATAACATGAGCTGCTCACCATCCCTATGCACACCCAAAGGAATGTACTGAAAACTTGTTTTATTTCATTTATCCAGAGCCAAGTTTATACTGCACGTAAAACAAAACTCCATAGTATTGTAACTGAAGGCTGATCATATTGTTACATGAAAATGATAGTTCATATAGCCAAGGAATATGTATTTCACAAATTTATTTCAGTATTGACCCATCATTAATGCATGAGGAAGTAGATCTCAGAACATGGAGAACATAGGGAAGCTGCAGATGAAGGAAGTTCTATAGAGGCTTAGGATTCTAATAAATGAAGCTTCTTCCTATCCCATCAATTAAAACCTAAGCAGACTGAATACAGTGCTAGAGTGATGTAGTGGTTTGAGTGTGAACTAGGACTCCAGCAGATCAGGTTGCACGATTGTGAGTGCATTGTACAGCTCACTCCTCACAATTGCATGACGCTCCAGGCGCCCTTTTGCATGGCAAATTCTGTGAAAAAAGGTCCCTAGTAGTGTTTGCAATGATTGGCAGAGGGTATTTGGAGTTTTAATCAGGGGTCTGTTCCTGTTATAAGCAGAGATGCCTAGAATCAAGCTAGGAACTTCTTATATACCAAATACTTATTTATGTTAAGTTATAATCCTAAAAGACAGAATGAATGAACTTTAAAATGAGATTTTCCTAAACAAAAATACTAGCTATTGATATTTGTACATTTTACCTTTTAATTACCGATCACCCTTTATAATAGATCATCAGTCTCATCACAAGCATAATCTCAGGTCAAAACTGAGATAACTATACTTCCAGAAATCCAATATATTCTGAGTGTAACTAAAGGTAAAAGATTAATGTTTGCAGTCCCTAAATTATTCTTAAAATGAGGAGATCTGAGGTGGGTCAGTAATTAAGCAGGAAACCAACATCACAGATCAGCTTCTTGAATAAAGGACAAATAACCATTTAAAGATTTTCATTTATTCTGACCTCCTGACACTGCCCTCCCCCCCCCAAAAAGATTTCATTCAGTTCCTGCTTGCAAGGATAATCCTAGCTTCATTCTGCAACTTGATGTCTGTACCTTCCAATCCATAACATGAAAATAATGAATCATGAATCTCAATTAGGATTTATGGTCTATGAATTTTGGTTTATGAAGCCAATAGTAACTTCAACAAAGGTGGAAAAATACATGCTGCCTGAGCTCACTAGAGTGTCACCAGCATCTCAAACATTTCCTCTGAGTCACATTCTAGATATTATGCTGCCCAAAAAAGTAGGTTTTTTTCAACACTGTTACAACAGAGGGCTTTTCCACACTACACTGGGCCTTTCCATACTACATTGTTATAGTGCTATTACTCCACTTTCAATATCCTATGGAATGCTGGGGTTTGCAGTTTAAAGAAGGGCCTTTAGAATTCTCAGCCAGAGAGCTCTTTGGCCTCAATAAACTACAAACCCCAGAATTCCACAGGATGTTGAAAGTAGAATAATAGCACTATAACAGTGTAGTACAGAAAGGCCCACTGTTATAGTGCTATTATTCCACTTTCAACATCCTGTGGAATTCTGGGGTTTACTGAGCTCTCTGGCTGAGAATTCTAAATGCTCCTCCCTAAACTGTGAACCCCAAGATTCCATAGGATGTTGAAAGTGGAATGATAGCACTATAACAGTGTAGTGCGGAAATGTCCATAGACATTCTTGAAGACATCTACTGACTGTTCATTAGCCAGTAATTTATTTCCCTCCTCCAAATGTTTTGGTTTCTTTTTCTTGTACTTATACCATAGCATCTGAAGATGTCTTGTTAAGAGAAAAACAAAATCACCCCACTAATAATCAATAGCTAAGCTGTATCATCAGTGTTGTGTTGGACTATAATCCTGGAGACCAGAGTTTGATTCCCTGCTCAGTCATGGAAACCCACTGGATAACCTTACACCCTTTCAGCCCCAGAAAACTGTATGATCTCCATAAGTCGTAAACAATTTGAAGGCACACAACAGCGGCAGCAGCAGCAATAACAAAGCTTTATCATTGACAAGTAGAATTTGTTTAGTAGACTATGACCCTTTCCACATCAGGAAGTTAAAACCGGCCAAGGCGTCCTGTCACGGTGGTTGTCCACAGCTTGGATCGGACTAGGTTCAGACTATTTACCTTAGTTCCACACCTTAGTCCGATCCAAGACGCCTCCAATGGTCCTCCAGTGCGCTAAGTGAAGACCGGAAAAATCCGGTCTTTCAATCTTCTGGAGCACGCCATTGCGTTCCTCCTCACTTGTGCAGATGCGCAGGCTCACACCAATGCGAGCCTGTGATCAGCGGAGGGCGGGCTGTGGGCGTGGCCAGCATCAGTGGTTGGTCCGGACCCACAAAGAACAAGAAGCTGCCATTTTGTAAGTCTGAGCAGTGCAGATCTACAGACCTCGCACTGCTCCGATTCATCCTAGACAAAAGGAGGAGCCCTGCAGAAGGGCTTAAGGGAGAATCCGCACTGCTTCGATCCAAGAAGAACCGGTGAGTAACAGCATGGAGTGATTCACTTGCCTCGTGTGGAAAGGGCCATTATAGACTTTTCTCCTTGACATCTTTAGGATTCAGCTTCATCTGTCTCTCAGAACAAGTCAGCCTAATTTAAGAGCGCTGGAAAATCATCCACTCTTATGTGGTGGTACAAGTCGAGCCCATTGCAACAATGCCATTTAAACACTATCCAAAACAGGAAGAAAGTTAAGCACCTCTTTGCAGAATCCATATGGTGCTTTATGTTTCTGCCTTTTTCATTTTAATTGGTATACAATGTATATGTGAAAGACCCAACCTCATAGATTTGATTAGACTGCCTTACTAAGGATGATAATCATTACTAAATCATCATTACTAACTTATCACTCAGACCAAAGCCTAAGCACCCCACCTCCCAAACCCTGTCCCTTTTATCAACCTGACCAAGATCATTTAATGTCAATACTAATGAATTTGTCACCTTGACAAAAGACAAGTGTCTTAAATGCAAGGGGCGAAGTTTGGTCACTCAACCGGCCATCAAAGACTATTCATTTCCTGCAAAAAGACACTTTAAAGATAACACTTTCTACAGCTGCTTGCGAAAGGATCAAAGGAGCATATTTGAAAGCCTTGGCTGAATTCTCAGGGAGGATATCAAATAGTTTAAAAATTCTTCACCAGGTTTTTTATGTCTGTACAATACAAACACAAAAAAAGAAAGTCACTTGGTTTTTCCTTTTCCTTAGCTAGTAATTAGACCAGTGATTTCTTTTCTCACTGCACACATTTTTGTGTCCTTTCAGTTGGCCTACTAAAGGTATGGATTTTTGATTTTTTTAAAAACGGTATTATCATTATTATTACAACCAACACATCTCCCTCTAGTTTTCATGGGCAACATTTTATACCAACCACCACATTTTGCACCATGTACCATCACAATTCCTGAAGCCAATGTGCTTTTTTTGGGGGGGGCACATGGTATTGCTGTTTAGATGAGCGTTAGCTTGGTCAGCTGTGTTGCTGTGCTAAAGAATGTAGATTTAAAGCAGCCATGGGGAAGTTTTCCCTGTTGGGATCCCCATCACATTAGTAGACACCTGGCAGAGTCTAAGGCCATCTCCTCACTATACCATTATAGTGCTGTTATTCCACTTTCAACATCCTGTGAAATTCTAGAATTCTAAATGCCCCTCCCTAAACTGCAAACCCCAGGATCCCATAGGATGTTGAAGGTGGAATAATAGTACTATAACAGTGTAGTGTGGAAATGGCCTATATTTCCCAGTGGTGGGCAGGGCCAGAGGCAAAATTGGTTAGAGTTACTGATCTGATTTGCCCTTTTCTCAGAATGCAACAGTGGATGGGGGAGAGGAGACATCCACATCTAAACAGTCTGCTTCCCAATTTACACAAGGCTCCATCCATCCTCCTTGTAAGGACCAAGCAGGTTGAAGTAAATAATACTAATAATTAAGAGCAGGGCCATTGAGATGTTGTAGCCTTGGCAAATAGGGTGTGGTAAAAATCCAAAGGTCTGGATTAAGAGTGGTGGAGGTCTGCTTTAAGGACACAAAGCAGAATTTCCTGCTGCTCTTCCATCGCATAATCCTGTGTTGCTGCAGCTAAGCATTTCTATAGGATAGCTAAGTAAATCTGTTGCAGAAATAATAATTAAAAAACACACAGAGTGCTGTGGCAACATTAATACTCTAGTGAGTGAAAGCTTATGTCATAATATATTTGTTAGTTTTTAAAGTACTACAAGTGTATTCTTTTTTTAAGAATGTGGGAGAAACTGAAACTTTCGCATTCATCAAGGCTTAGGACTTTGAGCTCATGCTGCTGAACCTTTGTGTATTCTTTGTGTAGCAGCATTAGGGCTGCCATGGCATCTTTTCTCCCAGCAGGCTCCTTATTTTTAACAACTATATGGTAGTCAGGTAAAAGATTATTCCTTGCCCTGATAGGAACAGCTGCACTCGTTGAATTTGGTCAGTGAGGATGTGGCGAGATTTTGCTTCGGGTCAGTTTCAAAACGTAGTTGCTGAATTTTGCAGATTTCTTAATATTTGGTTGAAAAAGAAGCTGGGCTTTAATAAAGCTGAAGAAATAAAAAGCAAAAGTGACAAATACTTCCATTTGTAGTTGTCCCTTCCATTGATACTTTTTAAATCCACCTTCTCTGAAGAATGACAGTTGACTTGCAAAGTGGCTGGGATATTCAGTGCAAAGACACTAGTGAATGTTGTTGCAGTGGTCAGGGTGCGAGGGACTGGGCTTTCCCAATGCCAGGGCCATTTCCGCACTGGACGGTTAGAGCGCGATTGTTCCACTTGCAACATCCTATGGAGTCCTGGTGTTTGCAGTTTCGGGAGGGGCCATCCAGCCCCTCCCGAAACTGCAAACGCCAGGATTCCATAGGATGTTGCAAGTGGAACAATCGCGCTCTAACCGTCCAATGCAGAAACAGCCCAGGTTATGCAGCTATGTCCATTCTCATTTCTTATAGTGGGATAATTATATCTGACCCTGTGCAAATACCGCCTTGGGTGAGAGTAGATGCCATACACAAGGTTTGACATTATCTGGCACTTGCCAAGACCCACAACTCAATAGAGGGCCCACTAACAACCACAGAGGTCTTGCAGCACTGCTGATCTTCTTTGCTACTATTGCCTGTCTCTGAGAAAGCTACCTCTTCCATTGTTTCTCCAAAGCACTGTTGCTGAAACACTTTGCAATGGGATGTGATACAGTGCAAAAGGATTTAATGAAAATGGGTTGTTTCATTAATAGAAGTGCTCTCTGCTAGTACAAAGACATCATGGGACACAAACAATAGATCTGTTGTCTCAACATCATTCTAATGTGGAAAACAGAATTTAATAGGAGGGGGCAGGACAGAGCAGTGAAAAATACTGAAAAATATACAGAGGGAGAGAGTGCCTGAGAAATTCCCAGTGATTTAAGAATCTTTAGATTTGATGCAGTTATTTTTAAATGTTTCAATGATGTTTTATTTTGATCATTTTATTAGGTTGTACTTTAAAATGTTCCACAAATAAACTTTAACTAGACTCTTTCTCATTAAGTGACACCCAGTCTGGCAGAATTAAACACGTGGAAATGTAAAACAACAACTATAATTAGGAGTATTTTTTAAAAAATGGAATGTGATAGTGTGAGTTAGTGAATTAAAAGAAGAAAAATTCAATAAAAATATTTTCTAAACAGTTGATGCATTCTTGTTAAATTATTGATAGAATAATTATGTTCAATGTTTAGTTTTATTGCATAACATAGCTCTTGATATTTCTTAATATATACATTAAAACCCAGTTAAATCAGAGTATTCTGGTATGACCGGGTTGCAGACTATAGAAATTAAAAAAGAGATTTTTCATATCTTTTCCTATATGAAACAAGCCATTGTAAGCTGTTTTTCAGCTATTAAAATTAAATGCCAGCATGAATGCTTACACTTCTGAAAAATCCTTCATCTGCCATTATATCTAATTATCTAAAGCTTGTTCTTCAAGCAGAATAGAATTACCAGTTGAATATATATGGTCAAGCTAAGTAGTTTTGATCAATAGGGTGATCAGTATATATGACTGTGAAGTGCAATTATCAGCTATAACATCCTGAAGGTCTAAGCAACTTAATGCCATAGATCTGCTAAGTGTAGTTATTGACAATAAAGCACCCCAATCAATTAAATAAAAATAGATAATTTCAGCATAGCATACCATTTTGGGTCAGTTTCTGGGCAATGCATTACCTTAGAAAACTTTGCTAATTGAACTGCAAATGCTGAGATGTACAGTTGGCTATCTCCTTCTAAATGCTGAAGAAGCCAGTAGAAAGTATCTGTGACAGAAAGAAGGAAGTAGCAAAATGTACAATACTCATATTCCTCCGGCAAAAGAAAATCTGTGAGCTGTAGTCCTAAAGAATTAACTTTACCAGGCTTCACCACTGTGGATACCTACATGTTGGGCCATATAGGATTTGTGTGCATAAGTAGGATTCTGTTTATCAGTCCCATTGCTGGACTAGAGCCAAAGAATGAGTGAAGGATGTAAACCCAAGATCCACCAGATGCCAGGACTATGTGCACAGATTCTCCTTTCTTTGATGGTTTAAAACTCATTAAAGTCCTAATAGAATGAAGCCAGCTTAATCTTCACACACGTCTATCTACCTACATCCTAAAGTCCTCATTCAAGACCTTAGTCCGTCCAGCCTTGTCAAACAATGCAAAGTAAGTTGCTACAAGAGGGTCTTTTGTATGTGTTCTGCTCAGCAGAGTGTGCCTGATGCTGTGTTGTAGTCTTTTTGACACCAGGTAAAAACCTGTTCATTTTATTCCAGGAATTTTAGGAACTATTTTCAGGTTTTTTTTAATATTTTTGTATGGTTTTGTTTTCATGCTGGTATAACTTTAGTTTTACAGACTGCATTGTTTGTAGCCTTGTCTGCTAGTTTTTCTCATGTGCTGCTTTCACTGTTTGCCATTTCTAGTTTATGTTTTAAAGTTTACCTGTACAGCATCCAGGAAACTCCAGGTATTAGACAGTCTAAAGGTTCAATCACTAAAAATCTAAAAATGCTGGATAAGTTATTCAAGTAGCCTCCTAACATACAACTATGGCTAGGTTTAGCTGGCTGATCATTAAGCCCTTTCAAACAAATACATGTTTTCAAGATTGAGACCAATCAACTGTTTGTGGAGTGAGTGCATACTCAGATCATTCCTGAACATTTGACTTCTTTGAGCAGCAATAGATATGTTTGATGGGGTGGCCCTGATCAAGTCCTCAGAATCAATACACCATACAGCTATTGAGTCAGCTGGAAACCCTCAAAGAGGAGAATAATGCAGATTTTCAACAGTTATAGAGGTGTAAAGATATTAGCGGGGTGGTTGATCTACTCCGAACTTTTTTAGTGTCCTCTACTGATTGAAGAGATAGCCAGCATGGTGCAATGCTTTGAACACTGGATGAAAACACTATGGGACAATGGTGCAAATCCCTGTCCAACTCACTGGGTGACCTTGGGCAAGTCATATTTCTCAGGCTCAGTGGAAGGCAAAAGCAAACCTCCTTTGAACAAATTCTGCCAAGAAAACCCTGTGATAGATTCAGCTTAGAGCTGCCATAAGTCAGAAATGACTTGAAGGCACACAAATGCAACCGCTGACTGAAGAACCACATCTTCCAACATCATCTCCCTTAGTTAAGAAATTTTTGGTGTATTGTCAGTCATAACTTTGTGACTGCTGAGCACTGTATCATAAATTTAACATTTATAATTATTTATATATCATTCCCAGCAGGCATGGAAGTGGGTCTTAGGTCCTGTAATATTGTACATCTGTGAAAGAATGATCAGGTTCTGGAGATTTCAGCAAGAGGTTGTCATTACAAAGGTGTGTAAATGGTATACACTTTCATTGTCTTTATTAAAATCAAAATGTATAGTTATTTTGCTTCAAGAATAGAATGTTCTGTAAGTTGTTGTGGTATTCTATGTTATGATTATGGGTTCATTTTAATTACCATATTCATGAGACTTCATAATACTGGAATTTTTTCAAAAGAAAAAAAAAACAGTTCTCCTGCAACAGAAAACCTTAAATAGATCTACAACGTATGTGGCATGACCCTGTTAAAATACAGAGGACATTTGTGCTCTGTAAAGAGCTATGCATCCTAGAGCAAACTGTACCAGATGCTTGCACAATTGACAAATGTATGATTCTGATCTGTGAAACTGGCTGGTTTGCCTGGTTGGCTGGAGTGAAATTGCAGTACCTAACAGGAACAAAAATGATTCCGGAGAGCCTAGTATTCTTCTCCATCAATGTTATTACCTGAAGAAGGGAGCTATGAACATTTAGTTTAAATCTGTCCACTGGCTGTGTCTTTAATGCTCTCTGCAGCAACTTCCACCAGTTTTGCTGCTGCTACCTTATGGTGAAAGCTAAGTGCACAATTGTCCGTTTTCCATTTATCATGACACAGGAGTCATAGACAGTTTCACCTAGCATGCTGCCTCACCAGCAACCACTGAATGAAACCAAAGCATAGAAGTGTTTACTGGAATCCTGTACATTACATAACTTTAAGTCTACTTAATTAGGTAGCAGAAGTGATAAGAAACCTTGTTAGTGAATTACAAAGATGTGCAAAGGAACACTGGCAAGAGTGTCCCAATGCACATTGGCACTCTGTAGCCACTGGGAGAAATGCACAACAGCGTGGATGTGCCTTGGTCCCAGTGTGCATGGATCACTTTGCTAGCTTCCCTAGGCAGTAATGTAACAGCAGCCCCTTACTAGATATGGACATTATGCAACTGCCCACAGGACGTAAGTCCACTTACAAAGGCTGAAGTCCACAACAAGACTCTGACTGTCTTTTTTTCTTCCCTGAATGCCCTAGAATTGCCCAGTCAGTATGGTCACTGGCTATGCTGGCTGAGGGATTTTAGAAGTTGTGATGAAAAGGGTAACTTTTATTATTGTGATGAAAAGGGTAACTGGCATTTGGTCTCTCACTGGTATGACAGAAGAGTCTTTTAATGGTGCATGCTGTACCTTTATCTTACATTTTACACATTCGAAACTGTCATGCATATTTTAATATGACTGGATATTTAATGGTTTCTAAACTTTTTTTCTACACATCATTCTAATTGTTTGGATTTTTTTCATTTGTTTGTTTGTTTTTCTCTACACTGCAAGCTACCTTGGCTCCCATGTTGGCTGAAAGGCCAGATGTAACAAACAAACAAAAATAAGTAAATAACAGATTTTCCTAACATCATCTCGATAAAACAGCACACTAATTTAGATGTGCAACATGTTGAGTCATTTTTTTTTCTGGCTTCAAAATAAAGGTATGCTGGCTCAATCTGGATGTCAGCCACCTTGCATCTGTAGTGAAGGCATAAACTTTCCTTCCCAACTAGCTTTGAATTCTATTTATATCACACACAGGCTAAAAAAGACAAAATAAAAAGTTGGTGAGCTGATGGTAATGCCATATGAACACAAGCTCCTAATTAAACAAAAAGAGCTCACTAGAGCTCACTTTAGTGACTAAGAGTGTGAGACTTCCCAGAAAGTCCTAGTTGTAATGTCCTGACAGCCATGAGTCATGAAGTGGCTTTAAGTGAGTCTCTCTTCCCTCAATCTCAAGTTCCCATCTTCCACATGGAGAAAAAAATATAAAAGCATACACAAAAACAGTGCACCATCGACAGAAAAAGGACACCACAATGCGTGTGATGGTGTCTCCTTCTTTGGAAGTTTCTAAACAGAGGCTGGGTGTCCATCTGTCAGAATGCTTAGACAGTGTATTCCTGCATGGCAAGATGTTAGACTTGATGACCTTGTGGTGTCTTCCAACTCTATGATTCTACAAACCCCACAAAACACTCCTCTGTACAAATTACGCCCAAACCTACTTCCTCAGTCCCCAGTTTACATGCCAACAGAAAGGAATTACCATGAATTAACAAAAATGGCTTGTTTCTGTCTAGTTAAGCCCCTGGATATGATGAACAAGAAAGAAAACTGAAACTGGACGGAAAGGAATTCACTTGCATTTCAATAAGCGAAGCATACCGCTGTTCCCAGTTGCCCAGATAATTGAGATGTTAATTAATTAATCAAGATATTAATACTGAAAGGCTCTTATGAATAGTCTTGTGTAAATTTTGCATTTTTAAAATAAAAATGTATTGTTTATTACTGGTCAGAGTAAGAGAAAAGACAGGAAGATTTTTTACAAGAAAACTGGTCTTAAACTATTATTTTAGACAAATGTCACTGCTTCTAAAAATGTGTGTATTTGTTCAGAATACTTGTGGAGCATCTTTAGGCTGAAGTCCTCTCATGGTGGCTTTCAACATATACATTTACAATATATAAACAGTATTTTCAAAAACCACATAAATGACCATAATAATAAAATAGTTGACTAATAAGAACTGGGAATGATGCTGAAAAACATAAAAATGAAAACAAATCAATAAGATCTATAAAATAATTATAGCTTAACCCACAAAGAAATCCTTATTTTAAAAAATGGGCATGTCATTTGGTTGCTGTATAAAGTGAGGGGATGAAGGAAGAAAGGTTCTTGTATAAACTATGAGGCCCTTTCTGCACGAGGCGAGGGAATCGCTCCGTGCCGTTACCTACCGCTTCTTCTGGGGTCTGAAGCAACGTGGACTGTCCCTGAAGCCCTTCTGCAAGGCTCCTCCTTGGTCCAGGGCAAATCGGAACAGTGTGAGGTCTGTAGATCCGCACTGCTCTGGCTTCCAAAATGGAGGCTTCCGGCTTCTAAAATGGCGGTTTCTGGTTGGTCGTGGGTCCCGACCAACCACTGAAGCTTGCCACAGCTGAAGCCCGCCCTCCACAGATTGCAGGCTCGCATTGGTGCAAGCCTGCAAATCTCCACAAGGGAGCAGGAACGCAATGCCGCATTCCAGGAAAATAAAGACCTGTTTTTTCCGGTCTTTCAAAAACACGCTGGAGGACTACTTGGGGTCGTTTTGGAGTGGACTGAGGTGCGGATCTCCAGTAAGTAGTCCACTTCTAGTCTGCTCCAAGGTGCAGATGACCTCCCTGCGAGGATGCACTGCCCCGTTCTAATTGCCTGGTGCGGAAGGGGCCTGAGTCTAACCAATTTATCCATCTTTCCCTCCATCACTTTATTTTTATCCTTCCTTTCTCCCAGGCTGGAGCTCAAGGCAGCTTACAAAAAAGTAGATAATACAATAAAACAGATATAGTTGAAAACAGAAAATTAAGATTAAAGAAGTATTAAATAACAGCACAATTAAAACCAATTAAAAATGTATATTAAAACAGTTTAAATTTTATATCAAGGTATATCTCCATAGGTTTTTGTGGAGTACAACTCACTTATATCTAAAGAAGTGGGCTGTAGGTCCTTTCCGCAACTCACCTTTTTGCGGAGCTGGGGTGCGGGGATCGTGCGAGCGGCCTCTAGCGAGAGACTCTCGCATCCTGGTTCCTTCAGCTCCGCAGCTGCTGCCTGCTCACGTGAAAGCCCCTCCTCTTCCTTCCGCAGTGCAGCCTGGGAGTTTCCCAGACTGCAATGGGGCAGGAAGCATGAGCGCCATATGGCTCTGGAGCTCCGCATGTGCGGCAAGTGCATGCAGGGCCTCGGAGCGATGCATGATCGTGCACTGTTTTCGGCTTACAGCCACAAATGAAAAAGTGCACAATTGGCACCTGCCAGACCCTGGAGCATTGTGCGATTGCGTGTGCGTCGTGTGGACCATTCCTCACAGTCACACGATGCTCTAGGAGCCCTTTCGCATGGCAAATGCCCTGCGAAAAGGGCCATGGACAGCTTTCACTGAAACAAATTTGTTAGTCTTAAAGGTGCCTCAAGAGCCCTTCTTTAAGACAAAGTTATAGTAAAGAAATGGATCTTTGCCATTTTTGAGTGACCAGCCAGTGAACACAAGTATCATGTGTTATTTGTATTTTAGGTGGTGTCTCATTCCTCTGGAGTTCTGGAGCTTCATATGAAAAAACGTGGCTTCAAAATGGAGGCCGGTCAGTATATCTTTCTCCAGTGCCCTTCTGTCTCACAGCTGGAGTGGCATCCTTTCACTCTCACTTCAGCCCCTGAAGATGACTTTTTCAGTGTGCATATAAGGTCAGTTGGGGATTGGACTGAGGCCCTTTTCAGTGCTTTTGGAGCAGAGGAAAAAACCTTCAAGGAGCCCTGGAAGCTGCCAAGGTTCGATAATTAACTGCAGAGCTGCAGAGGTGTCATTTTGCTTTTGATTAACTTAAGATTTGTGAAGCTTTTTTGCATACCAATACAGAGTATAAATTATAATTATAGATGTAATAAAATACACAGTCTTAACTGGCAGAGGGAAAAACAAATCTTACTTTAATGTTTTCTTTCAGGAAGGCTACTTAAATTATGTTACCGTGAAAAGATTTTACATATAACCTCATATGGACATGATCCAGTCAAAATCAAACACTTTGATGTTGAGTGGTTTTCAAAGTGAAAGTTAAGCATTTGTTTAAAACTGCAGTTCAAATGTCTCTGCAGTGCTTGTCCATGCCACTTTCTAAAAACTATGAAGAGGACACAAAAGATAATTCTGTCATAACTGGAAGTTGATCCCTTTGAACTTTAAAAGTTAAGCACTGGGGATATGACCCACTGAACTCAATAGCATTTACTTCTGCTAACCTGTGTTTTTAGCATTATGTTGCAGTTGAGCAAGGAGGTGTTTGAAAATCAGAAAGGTTTATTTGTGCCATAATGCCTGTAAACACACTGAGAATAAAAGATACAGACATAGATTATTCCTATTCTGAAAGCATACCTTTGCATTTTCTGTTGTTCTGTGACAAATTCGTCCTTGCTCATTAGCATATTTTTTCCCAGCTATGTTATAAACCCTTGTCTTCCTTTGTAATTGTTATAAAACAATGCTCACAATTTCACAGAACATCTGAGACAAGACAACCCTTATAAAGATAAGGAGAGGGTTTATGGGATAATGATACTGAGTTTTAAGGAAAGTCATCATGCTGTTTTTACACATCTCCTTGGAGACAGGAAAGTTAGTAGAAAAGAATTTGGCTCATCATTAATAAGCTATAACATCTCGTTTGTTACATTAGAACGGAGAACATTTAAGTTTGTGTTAAAATGCTATCTCAGTTAAGTGCCTGCCCTAAAAACTTTACCTGAATGAAACTGGAGAATGTCATCCATTCTTATGACTGATACATTATTTTATCACTTTTATTCAGTGCATCCCAGCAAAGCTTCTAGAGCTGAGCTTCAAAACTGAAGCCATTTTTGCACTAGACTGTTATAGTGCTAGTATTCCACTGTCAATATCCTATGGAATCCTGGGGTTTGCAATTTAGGGAGGGGCCCTGAGGATTCCATCAGATGTTGAAAGTGGAATAATAGCACTATAACAGTCTAGTGCAGAAATGGTCTGACTTTCTTGGGACAAATAATGCGCTTCTATCTTCTATGTGGCATCTGGCATAACAGACTTCCTGGGTGCAAATCTTTTCACCTTGGAAATAAGTAAACTTTTCATCATTGTTTCTCACTTAATTCATTAAGTGCAGAATTGATTTAACTGCAGAATTAATTTAATGCTGAAATCATAACTGAAAGTAAACAAAATTAATTCAGTTGCCTTTTTTTGTTAGAAATTTTTCTAATTTATTTTAACTGGTTAAGTCCTGTTGCTATAGTTGTTTGTCCTATGCATGAAGCTGATGTATTTTAAAACCTGTTGCAACATTGCTGTCAGTTGTCCACAAACCTTGTTGACCTAGGGACACTTCTAAGCTGGTACGCAATCTCGGGAAAGTTAAAGCTACTTAAATGCTGTTGAAATGAGCAAGGTTTAAGTGTAGGACAAAGAGACTATAGCTCAAATGTAGACTGTATGCTTAATCAGGTTCAGTCCCTAATATCTGCTGTTGGAAGGACCAGATCACAAGAGATGGGAAAAATCACTGCCTGAGATCTTGGAGAATCCCGCCAATTAGAGTAGCAAATACTGATCTAGACTGATAAATAGACTGAATTGACATAATGCCATGATGAACTGGTAGAAGGCAGTTATGGTATAAATAGGTAACTATCTCTAAAGTTACTATCTGTAAAAGTTACTTTTTAGGCTACAGTTCTAAGAATCCCCCTGCCAGCATGGCTTGTAGCCATACTCCCTGGGAGATTCTATGAACTGTACTCCGAAAATGCTTTTTGCAAACTGTGCTATGTTTTTGCTGAATTGCTCCAGACAGAATCAAAGCATATTATTTCCAAATCCTGTATATTAAGTCCTGTGAGTTGATGTTAATAAGTGACTTTAATCCACCGATTCAGGGACCAGGTCTTCAAACCATCCTACAGGAAAGAGATGTATTTGAGGACTTCAGGACGCTATTAGATGAAGAACAGTGCATCAAGCTCTAGTTTTGTACTAGTGAAAAGCAGGGTTGGCACTATCATTAGGCAGAGCGAGGCAGTCTTCTCAGGTACAGTTGCTAGGATATGGGGATTGGCAGATTGAGGTGGGGAGTGACAGAGCTTTGGAAGCCATGTAGCCTGTCCTCAGCCCCTGAGACAGCCCCACACCTTCTGGTGGAATGGAAGATGTTGTCCCATTACCACTGTCAAAGTAACGTTCATCTACAAGTCTGAATGGCTTTTGCAGAGAAAATGGGAAGATACCATCTTGTCTTTCATCTCAAGCAACAAGAGAACGGGAAGGCACCATACTGTCTTTCATCCTTGGATGGCTTTAGTCACATGCAGCAGTTGGTGGTTCTAACTGAGAATGTTAATCTTTGTTCTCATCAAAATTGAGCCAGTTCAGTGCTGATGCTTTTGCAGATGTATTCACATATAGTTGCCTGGTGAAATAAGGAGCGGGGCTTCTATCTCTGTAATGCTTTCATAGAAGAGGAAATTGCAGCAGGTGTTTGTGTGACAAATACCACTGGCTGAAATTCTCTCTTCTATGCAACCATTAATGACACAGCAGCCCTGTTCCTTATTTCATTTGGCAGTTCTATCTCCACACCAACTATTCTCAATTCAAATTTTTCTTCCTGGATTGGGTTAAATTTGTTCTCACTTGAAATCTTCTTTTAACTCAGACACTTTCATATTTTTTTTGAATTAAATGCTAATATGTCCCATCCCCTTCCCTGCATTTTCATTCCTCCATCATGTGGCAAGAAGTTTTCAAACTGATTAAAACATTTTAAAATTAGATCAGTTCCTCTGTACTTTGATTTGTGATAGAAAAGAAGACCTTAAAATTCAGAATTCTTTTAGTAAATCATAATTAAATATGCAAATGCTCTCACTAAATTTGGCCATGCAATTAAGGGACTAATCAGATTTCCAAAATCCTTAAAATTGCAATTGCATGCTTAAATAAATGGCTGAATTGTTCATTCAGAGGGCCCTCCTGTGTTCTTGTGTTGTTATAAACAAGCTCTCAATATCGAAACTCACCAAAAAATATGCCCCCACTTTTGTAACACAGACAGTCGAATCCATGTTTGAGAAAATGGAGATACTTTATCTTTTGCAATTTATTTATTTAAAACATTGGCCATTTCCACACGGGGTTTTTAAAATGAGGCAGAGCATCCTCCAGGGAGGACATCTGCACCTGGGAGCGGACTGGGTCAGACCTACTTAACGTAGATCCACACCTCAGCCCGCTTCAGAACTACCCCAAGTGGTCCTCCAGTGTGCTTTTGAAAGACCACTAAAAATAGGTCTTTCAAAAGCACAGAGCGCGCCACTGCGAGCCTGCTCCCTTATGCAGATTCGCAGGCTCGTCCTAATGCGAGTCTGTGATCTGCTAGGGGCGGGCTTTAGGCTGGCAAGTTTCAGCGGTTGGTAGAGACCCTTGGCCAACTGGAAGCCACCATTTGGGATGCCGGAGCAGTGCATATCGATGAGCACGCACTGCTCTGGAGCGGCGTGGACTGGACTGGGGAGCCAAGAAGTCTGGTAAGTAGCGTCACTGGGCGATTCCCTCACCCCGTGCGGAAATGGCCATTGATTCCCCACCATTCTTCCACTTATCCACAGCAATTACAGCCTATTTATTATAAAGAGGCACTTCACAAATTCAACAAAAATCAAATTCACATACACATAAAGTAATCCGAAAGAACATACTGACTTTTACAAACTAGTAACATTTCTCTAAATCTCATTGCAGGCTAGCTGTGGATGGACCCTTTGGAGCTGTAGCAACTGATGTGTTTCAGTATCAAATCAGTGTATGCATTGCCACAGGAATAGGAGTCACTCCTTTTGCTTCCATTCTGAAATCGATTTGGTACAAGTGCTGTAAACAAAGCACAGAACTGAGACTGGAAAAAGTGAGCCACGTTTTCCTTACAAACTTCATTTCTGTGGATGCTTTTATGCTTCTTCTCGGGGTTTTTTTTTTTTTTTTTAGTTTAATCTTAAAAAATATTTAATATACTTAGCTTTATAGTAACCACTTGTCTTTCAGCAAAAGTCGTAGTTCTATTAATTTGTGCCATCCTCTCTCTTCCAAAAGATGTAGACTTATATGGCCCTTGCCCAAGATTTATCTCTAGCTGCTGAATCTTAACTTTAGCCAGCATAGTTGCCTCTTTGGTGTCCAGTATTGGCCCCAAAACAAGAGCACACTATAACTGAGGCCCTGTTCCATGCTGGTGGACCTCTGGACAGTGATGATTGCCAGTCAACTGACACCTCCATATAGCTGTCCTAGCACACCCCAGGCAATCAGTGGCTGTTTGGGGCAGGGGTAGAGAGAACTAAGTGCCAATAAGCATCTGTTGCACAGCCTGGAGAAAACTATTGTGCAAGGAAGTAATGGATACCTGCTTGTACAAAGCCAAAAGAAGTATTTATACTCGTGTATTTCTTCTTATGCTGGTATATGTCATCAGAACAATTCTGGCCATTATAAGTTGTCTGCTACTTCCTTAACTGTGAAGTGCTATTAGATCATTGGAATGCTGTACAATTGGCCAAGCATGATGCAAAACTGCTGGTGTTAGCTCTTCTATTACCCTTCAAAAGACTAAATCAAACCAAATGTAGCTTTTAAAGAAAATGAATAAATTAGAAAATGAAGGATCCATGAAAGCTGAACAGAAACGCTTCTTTGAAAAAGCAGAATCATGAACTGGAAATTAAAATGAGTCTGAAATTCTAAGTGTATGTACTTGAATGTTAAGTCCATCAAAATCAATAGGACTTACTTTGGATAAGCTATGTTTAGAATTGGAGGACTAACATGGCATAAATACATTTTTTTATTTCACTTTCACAGATCTAAAAGCTTTCCCACCTCAAAAAAAAATACATTTTGTCCCTATCCCCAACAAAGAAGCACTGGCCTAAAACGTATGTTTAGTCTTGACTATAGTACACCCAAGAGCCAGCATGATGCAATCACCTTGAGCCTTGGACTACAACTCTGGAGACCAGGTTCAAATCCCTGCTCAGCCATGGAAATGCACTGGGTGATCTTGGGCAAGTCACACTCTCTCAGCCTCAGAGGAAGGCAAAGGCAAATCCCCTCTGAACAAACCTTTCCAAGAAAACCCAGTGATAGATTTGCCTTAGGGTTATCATTAGTCAGAAATGACTTGAGAGAAACACAGCAGCAGCAGTAACAACAACAGTAGAGCCATTAAAATCAGTGAGATTTACCTGTGCATGGACTCAGCGTTCAGCAGTTAATTCAGTGATTTTGCTCTTGTTGGAACTAATCAATCTGTCTCAGGCCAGTATGGTTTTTTCTTGATGCCACTGATATAATCACATTCTGCAGCACATGCAATAACAAGGGCCACTCTGAGCTAGACGGAAAACTTTTTTTCTGAGCAACAAATGATTTCATTATTAGTGCTTGTGGAAAGTGTTTCCCATAGAGAAACGTTACCTTGAGGGAAGATATCTGGATCCCTTGTCATGAGTGCATGGGCAAAACTATGCACATTTATCTGGATCTGGGTCCCGCTGAAGTCAACTGGACTTACTTTTCAGTAAAAATGTGTAGGTAATGTTCCTATTTTGCTGATAGAGAACTGATGGTAATTGTACATGAAATCCTGACAATAATTAAACACAGATGTGGTACAATGCAGTGAGATGTGGTCCAGGTAACGTTTAGTTTTAATGTCACTGCAGCCATGACTGATTGGCTTACCTTAAGCAGGTCGCTATTATCTCAGTCTCAGCTCTTCATCTGCAATATGGGGATAACATGAAGAGGAGCCTCACAGGTTTGTTGTAGGACTTACTGAGATAACTGGTGTGTTGTAAGACTTACTATGAGTAGATGTCAAGTGGTTTGAACATTCAAAATATCCTACATGGTCAGTCATAGCTGTTACAGTCAGTGCCCAAACTCAACCAATCCTAGTGTAATGACTTTGGCAATATTTGATCGCCATCTCCCTGGTCTACTCCATTCAAGTGTTCATATTACTGGAATTGGTTTAGATAAATGTTAAAAGAGTCTCAAATCTTATACTAGTTCCTAAAAGGCAGCCATTGCAATTCCCCCCCCCAAAAAAAGTCAAAACTATATAAGAATGAATGCAGGAATATGTTTCAAAACAAGGGAACTCTGCACTGTCAATGCTGGATAGAAAATCAAGTATAAATTTACACCTGAGTACCACAGCCAGCTATAAGATTAGCCACTTATCTCCAAATAAATAATTTAAGAGCCATACAGGACTCCCGATGAAAGCTTACACTTTGCTGAATTGTTTTACTTTCCCTTGACAGGTTTATTTCTATTGGATTTGCCGAGATCCATCTGCCTTTGAGTGGTTTGCTGATCTCTTGTGCTCGCTAGAAGCACAAATGACTAAGAAAGGGAAAGCCCATTTTCTAAGCTATCACATATTTCTTACCGGCTGGGATGAAAGTCAGGTATAAATGAAATCTTATGGGACTGAGTTACTGAATCTTACTTTTCCAGGACTGCAGCCTAAGGAACAGTAATCAAATGAATGCTTAATCGCATAAAACATAGCTTCCTTAAAGCAAATAGTAGTTACATTTGTCATTTGAAAGTATGCATTCCAAGTATAGTGCCTCCAAGTCCCAAGTAAACCATTTGATGTGAAGATCCTTTATATCTATAGGAACACCAAGATCTGCAACTGCTCCCAAGCCCATTTCTCACTAGCTCATTTCTGGCTTTCAATTCTTGTTCCTTCTAACCCTTTTCTTCCCTGTGGTTCAGCAGGACCAGCCCTATCATCAGGCAGACGGGGTTAGTTGTGTCACTGTGTCAGACAGCAGATGCTCTGGTGCAAGGAATGGCAATGAGGTGTAGAAAAACATGTTTGTGTGTGCGTTATGTGTCCAGCCCATTAGCCTTAGGTACCCAGGGAAATGATGTCTCCTTGCCTGTGTTAAAGTAAGATTGAATCACCAATCCAGTTGGTTTCTCTTTCTGGATATGGGAGGAAGCACCATCTTGTATTCAGTTCAGGCACCAAAATGCCTTGGGCTAGCTCTGTCCGGCTTGCCACCAATTCATCTAGAAGGAGTTTGGCTACCATTGATTTTCTCTTTATGGTAGTATATATTTCCGTGACAACTTATATCTCACTCTACCAGCTATTTTATTGAACGGCCTGATGTGGGTGGAAAAAGAGTCACCCCCTGTTGCTAGGAAACCAGAAGATATTGGGAACTGTTTCCAGAGTAACCTGAACATGAAGCTAGGTTATACTCCAATTGTTTTCCAAGCTGAACATTCCCACCCCGGTCCAATGTGTAGGCTGCTATAAACTGTTGCAGAAGGGATTTTTTTTTTATATACAGTATAAATTGAAGCACAGCTGAGAAAGACAGGGGTATGCCTCAGGAAGAATGAAAGAGAGTTAGGGCAGGAGGAAAGAATAATACAGAGGAAGAGAGCTAAGAGAATAGGAGCTAAATGAAGGAGCCCTCTGGGTATTGCATTCCATCAACTGTTGCTGACCCTGGCCATTTCCGCACTAGACTGTTATAGTGCTATTATTCCACTTTCAACATCCTATGGAATCCTGGGGTTTGCCTCAGGCCCCTTCCTAAACTACAAACCCCAGGATTCCATAGGATGTTGAAAGTGAAATAATAGCACTATAACAGTCTAGTGCAGAAATGGCCTCTGTGCATTTATAATGCTGTTATTGCACTTGTTTAACTGCCGTGGTTCCATTCTATGGAATCCTGGGTTTGGTAATTTAGAAAGACACTAGAGGATCCTGGCTGAGAATTCTAAATGCCTCTCCCTAAACCACAAATCCCAGGATTCTGTAAGAAGGAGCCATTTATTTACTTATTTCATTTGTATACTTAAAACAATTAAAATCACCACAGAAAGCAGTATGAAATCATTTAAAAGACATACAAAAATGTAAAAAAAGATAAATAAAACATGCCAGTTAGAAGTCCCCCTGCTTATACATTAAAAGCCTGCTTAAAGAAAAAGGAAAGCAGGAAGGGGGCCAGTCAAGCTTCCTGTGGAAGGGAATTGCAGATGGCGGGAGTTCTCTCTTGTGTCCTCACCAAGCGAGCCTGGGATGATGGCGAGACTGAGAGGAAGCCCTCCCCTGCAACTCTCAGAGGTCTGGCAGGTTTGTATGGGGAGACAGGGGATAACAATCAAAGTGTAATAACAGCACAATAATGCCAGAATGTGACCAAACCCTTTGTGTACACAGACTTCATGAGAAAGTCTATCATGTGTGCTATTTATTTATTTATTTATTATTATTTATATCCCACCTTTTCACAGGCTGGAACTTGAGGCAGCTTACAAAACATCAAAACAAATGCAGCTACAAAATGAACATCCTTCCACAGTTAAAAAAAAAAAAAAAATTAAACTGTCAATAAAATTACAAGTTATTAAAAACCATTAACAAGAAAAAATATATGAAAAGCCCTTTCCTCCAAGCAGTCAGCCTTCAAAGGTCTGCTGTGCAGTTGGCTACCCACGTGGATCAGTTTAACCATGTGGCAAATCTCCATGTTAGGCCTACACTTCACTTGTGATTGGGATGCTTCTTAGATAAATTATGGCATCCATGGCATATGAACATTTGTGGTAATTATGCCGCCATCTTAATGTATTAAAATGTCCTAAAATCTAGACCATTGGTCAGATCTAGATAAATGCGTGTGTAACGGGGTGAGAGAAATTGCTGTCTTTCCTGTGCCCCTAAAAAAAAAAAAAAAAACACTTTCATGGAAGAGTCTTCCAAGGTTTGGATGACCCTGATGAATAGTATGAACTATGACATGGGAAACTGAGATGAAAGAGATAAATTTTGACAATTACGTTTCGACGTATTCCTTTTCTTGTTCAGTTCCCTATGCCATGGCCCATTTCCTTCAACAGCTCATCCAGTCCTTGGAGAAGCCTTTTTAGGAGCTGGGAACAGCCAGGGAATAGACGAGTCAGGTTCTGCCATTACAAACACATTTATCTTCATCTTTTGCGTGTTTTCCCAATTAATCTGCATCTCCATTTGTAAAGCACTGTAGTATCAAGGAAAGGAACTAACTAGTTAAAATCAACTTGGAAATCTTTGAACAAAAAGGGGCAACTTAGAGCTGTTCCTGATTGTGAGTTGCCAGTTGTTGTCACCTCAGCTGTTGTAACTTCAACATCCACTTATTCCGTTTTTTTCAGAAAATGATAGTGGTGATTATTTGGATCTGCACCACAATTCTTCCAAAGATTTTTTTTAAAACTGAGATATGGTGCACTGTGGTAGCCCTATGGTTTGAAGGGGAAGGTTTCTCCTCTCTGCATTTTTAAAAAAATCAGAATTATAGTGCAAAAGTTCCATTTTAATAACACATTATAGTATTATAGCTCAAAAAAAGAAAGAAAGAAAGAAAGAAAGAAAGAAAGAAAGAAAGAAAGAAAGAAAGAAAGAAAGCAAGCAAGCAAGCAAGCAGGAGAAGGGAACATATGGTTCCTCTCCATCTCAGAATTAAAAAGAAACCCAATCAGAAATGGGAATAAAATGTTGCACCTGGTGCCAGGAATTGCCAGAAGATAGTCTGAGATAACAGAAACATCATATGGATATTTTCTGAAAAACAAACCAAGAACTACAGTAACAAACTCCACAACCTCCTGACACTTTTGCCCATCTAGAGGAGCCCTTAATTAAATTTATTTTTAACTTAATTGATTTAGGTCGGTATTTTAGCATTAACTTAATTCCAGAATGAAATGATTAAATATTTGCTGATTAAATGAGAAACAGTGCTCAAGAGCCAACAGATTTTACATTTCCCAGCTGGTTCTTTACCCAAAGCCTAGCTCTGGTACATTTTTGCAAAACTACTGCTTGCTTTCTGTGAGTCCCTGAGGACTGAAGAATTGCAATGTTTAGGTCACACGATCCAAACCATTTGATTTAGTTCATGATTAGATTATGATAATGTAGTTAATTCAAAAGACCTTTAAAGGAACAAGTAGTAAGGACAGCTGGGCAGAGTGGTCTTGGCACTTTATTTATTCATTCCCCATCTTTTTCCTGGTAGGGGACTGAAAGGCAGCTTACAATAATGCTAAAAAAATAAATAAATAAAAAAGAAACTAAAATTTGATAATAAAAAAGTTAAAACACAATGAAACAAGTCATTATATTAAAATTTTGCTGTGATCCTTGTGGGAATCATTAAGCTAAAGAAGAGGCAGGAACAGGGAGATTACATTGTATGCCTGGGAGAAAGGCAAAGCAAAAGCAGCTCTTTTGAAATTACAGCTTTTCCTTGTTGAGTCTAATGTATCACTACAACTTGTTGATGCTAATATATTGGCCTTTTGGTTCACTTCAATATAGGCTACTCATATTGCCTTGCATTATGATGAAAAAGTGGATGTGATTACTGGCCTGAGACAAAAGACCTTCTATGGAAGACCAAACTGGGACAATGAATTCAAACAGATAGCAGACAATCATCCTAGGTAAGGCAAATAAGCAAGCAACATCCCTATGCTGTAGTATAAGGTAAGGATAGGGGTTTGTACCTCTCTAACAGTAACCCCTTTTAAAAATAATTTTAGTTGCCTTCTTATGCTGAAAGCATCTTTATGTGAGCTAAAGCTTTAAATGAAATCTCGCATGGACGGTGCCAATCAAATCTAATTTTTGGACAAGAAAATCTAATATTTAGAAGCATTTCAATATCTTGGCATTTGTCCAGCTATAATTGAAAGGCACAATCCAATTATTGTTCAGCACAAAGGACAAAGTAACATTAATTTCCCTTGAAAATGGTTATTAAAGAGATAAACAGTGGGGCCTTTTTCTTATGATGTCAAGGATGTGTTTGTTCCCCGATGTAATTGGCTGTGGATGTAAAGACAATGCTCTTATGTTATTAGTTCATCTCAGTTTGAAAGGTCTAAGCTGAACTTCAAGAGTTTTGGGTAGAAAAGCTTCTTTGTCCCCCCAAACCTCTGAAGGAATCATTACAACTTGTGTTTGTCTTTATCAGGCACAACAATAAAGGACAAGACTTTATGATTTCATAGTAGTGCCCAATATTTATCTTCTTCATGACCAATGGGGAAGAAAAGAGTTTCATGATGTAATCCTATGCTTCCTTACCAGACAGTATGCCTATACAAGTTGGTGGCTACATGCTTCTGAGTAGAAATGATAGGAAAGTGTTGTAATAATTTTTGAAGAAAAAAAATAAGAGGCAATCTCAAACATGTCTACACAGAAGAAAATCTCACTGAGTTCAGTGAGATATACATCCTACTAACTATTCCTAGGCTTGCAGCTTTAGAAAGTTTATGTATTAAGCTATAAAAACAGACTGTTCTGTTCAGTGTGAACTACTAACTTGGGCAGGAAAGGAGGGAAGATGACTAGAAATTAACGGCAACCTAAATACCCTAAAGGCATGAGATCCTATTTGATCTTGGCTGCTAGACAGGGTTCAACTCTGGTTAGTACTTAGATGAGAGACTACCAATAAATAGCAGGTGCTGTAGGCTATATTTCAGAGGAAGGAACTGGCAAAACCACCTCTGAGTATTCCTTGCCTAAGAAAACCCTATGAAATTCATGGAATCACCATAAGTTGACAGGCAGTTTGAAAGCACGTACACATACACACTCAAACTGGTAAAATACAGAGATGATATTATAAGTCCATGTTGCTCATATTGATTTTTTTTATGCTATATAATCTTTGACACATTTTTTTCAGTCCAAGGACATTTTTTCAAGAGTGATTAAAACACCATAATGCAAAGGTGAGGCTCTATGATGAAGGGATTGGGCTGTAGTGTCAAGCAAGTGGTGAATACTAGTGCTTGTTTCAAAGAGATATATCAGATTAATACTTATTTTAACTGATTTTGCTTTTAGCATGGTTTAGTTGTTTTTTTAACTTTTATATTCTGGTAATTTTTAACTATGTTTGTTGTAATTGTTGTAAGCTGCTTTGAAATCCAAACTGGGAAAAGGGAGGGATATTGGGGAGGAGGAAGAGGAGGAGGAGACAAAGCCTTATCAGCACCAATGTCATGACATTCCTGCCCCAGAGAAAACTGCCAGGTGCTCATTCATTCATTCATTCATTCATTCATTCATTCATTCATTCGGTTGTTCATTCTAACATTTATAATGTTGCATTTCCTGGCAATGCCTTCCCAAGGTAGCTCACATAAATACTTAAAGTAGAAACAGAAAACATTCTGATTACTTTGCAGTTTCCGCAGTAAGCACATCAACAATTCAAAACACCTTTCCAGTTAAAGCAGCATGAAATAGGCAGGTCATTTACAAATGGAAGGGACTGTACTAATCTCCTCTGGGGTAAAGTTCCACCAGTGAAATGATTCAGTCCATCATAACTACCAGAACTTGATGACAAGCCTATGAGCAGGACCTCAGAGCCAGTCTTAAGGCCTGGGCATATTCATATTTATTCAGGCAGTCCACCATCATGATACTTGTGTCCATAGATAAAAACGTGTCTCTTTCCATCAGAAGCTGGTTGCTAACACTGTTTGTTTGTTCTTTACTGCTTCTGTCATACAGTGGAGGTCTCCCTATTGCTCCTGAGGGCTGCTGTTCCTGGTCTAATCCAAGTCCTTGCCTTTTATTCAGGATGCCATTTCTTTGACTCACACATTTTAACACCATGTGCAAAATTCATCACTAAGCACATGCCACAGATACCTACAAGCCTCTTGGTTCTTTGGAAAGCTTATAATTCTCTGAACATAAGATGTTTACTTTTTTAAAGAAAAGCTTTTAAAATGACTTTTTCTATCTTGATTTTCTTGGCAGCAATAGCATTGGTGTTTTCTTTTGTGGACCTAAAACTGTTTCTCAAAAGCTTCAAAAGATATGCAACCGGTATTCATCTGCTGATCCAAGAGGTGTTCAATTTTACTACAACAAAGAAAGTTTCTAGACCTTCTTTTGGAAATGGCAATCGACACTTGAGTGTTTGGAGTGTTTCTGTCTTCCTTACTTCCTGTGATCTTGGAGGAATTATATCATTTTAAAGAAGAATGTTTGGCATTCATTAATTATAATAGTTTGTTACTATATTGCTATCTGATATTGTTTAGCAGGACGGTGATGCTTGAAAAAGGCCAGCAGTGAGGGAAGTTCTCATCTGTTTCAATCATCCAATGAATATGTGGGTTAAAGTAAAGCATATATTCATTATATATTTAGAAGAAGTGCTACTGGATGATGTCTGTTTATCAGAGCTCATGATTGACCTTTATGGCATACTATGCAGTTAATGTACTTTGTTTTCTGGTTGATCATTTGAAGATAAACACCAGTTTAATTTGCAAATCTTATTGCTGAGGCAGGCATCTCTGATCAAACTATGTTGTAAGAGGCAAAACATGTTAATCACAAGGAATACACAGTCTCCTTGATGTCTAGTTAGATCCTGGCTTATCCCCGCGGACATCGCAGCTACATATTGTTGATCTCACTCCACTTACCTAAGTGGTGAGAAGTTCTGGGGTACAGCATTGCGAAGGGAGGAGTTGAGGAAGTCTGCTTGATGTTAGCTAATCATAGCTCAAGGAATACAGTGAAGGGAGGGCTGCTGCTGTTGTTGTTGTGGTAGTGGTGGTGTGCTTCAAGATGTTTTTGACTTATAGCAACCTAAAGCAAACCCGGCCTTGGGCCTGAAAGTATATGATGTACCCCTAGGTCACCCAATAGGTTTCCATGGTTGAATGGTGAACTGACCTCTCCAAGGTTGTAGTCCAATATTCAAACCATTACACCACACTGGTTCTCTGAAGGGGTGCCTGCAAGGAAGAAAGGATACAAAACTGAGGTTTATCTGTGACAGAAGATAGACAGGAAAAAGCTGTAATAGAAAAAGATCAGTCAACAGGGGAAGAACTGAATAGGGTTTTGGGAGAGCTGTGAATGATTAAAAAGTTTGGGGCTTAATGTGTGATCCAACTCTATATTTAATAAACTTCTACATTATTATTATTGCTGCTGCTGTTGTTGTTTTTGTTGTTGTTGTTGTTGTTGTTGTTACTATTATTACTGTAGCTAGCTGTTGCTGTTAAGTTTTGATAGTCTGATCATGCTTGCCACAATGTACCCACAGAATCACACAACCACTTGTCCACCTTGTGGGATCACCTTGAGGTCAACATACCAGATCCAGGGAGGGCTCTGGAGGGGAAAGGGGGCAAGGTAAGTGACAGGAGCCCAAGGGTTGGGACCACATATCCAGCCTAGCAGGAGGATCTGTCACAAACATTTACTTGTATTTAGTTTTCTTTGGAATGAAGCTGAAGATATTTTGTAATATCTGAGTCTGCTTACAAATCTATGGCTGAAATAGAGGTATTTAAGCTTAAAATTCTAGTAGCAAATCCAATGGCCTGTACCAGATCAGGTAGACCCCAGCAGCTGTACCAATAAGGGGATCTGTTCCCCTGTCACTCCCATCATCCAAGTAATCTCTATTCAGACAGGCTGAAATAGGCTCCTTAACACAATTCCACCCCCCACCAGCAGCGGAAGTAACTCACACAAAAGGAGGTAACTCACACAAAAGGGAATGAGAACATCAATCAGCTGCTTGTGCATGACAGGCGAACAGACCCCTGCCCATTGTACCAGCTGCTGACCAGTAAGTAGGGATTGGCAGACTTTCACAGCCCCTCTGTATCCCCTAAAGAAGGGGATGTAGGGATTGTGAATACAAAGTGGTCAAAAATGCTCAGCTCTCAGTTATGTATTTGTAACTACCCAATAGGATTCCATCCAGTAAAATTGTTATTTTTTGCCTATGAGAACAAAAATTATGAGAATTTACATCTCCACCAGATACCTGGCTGTGGAAGATACTTCTTCAGAATAAGACATTGTAGATGGGGTAATTGCATAGGCAGTCTCCCAAGGCTGTTCACCCCCAATTACTTGCTTTGATGATCCTTCTGAACAATGCATTTGGGATATGACTACATGCTGGAAAAGCTTTGAAGGCTCTCCAAATCAACTGGAACTCTAGTGGTAGTGATAGCAGTGGCCACAGTAGTGGTGGCAGCAACATAGAATCATAGAGTTGGAAATGACCACAAGGTCCATCCAGTCCAACCCTCTGCTGTGCAGGAACACACATCAAAGCTCTCTCAACAGATGACCATCCAGCCTCTGCTTAAAGAACTCCAAAAAAAGGAGACTCCACCATGATCTGAGGCAGCATATTCCACTGCCAGACAGCTCTGACCATCAGGAAGTTCTTCCTGAGGCTCAGGTGGAATCTCCTTTCTTGCAGTTTGAATCCATTGCTCCTTGTCCTAGTCTCTGGAGCAGCAGAAAACAAGCCCGCTCCCTCCTCGACATAACATCTCTTCAAATATTTAAACATGGCTATCATGTCCCCTCTTAACCTTCTCTTCTGCAGACTAAATATACTCAGCTTCCTAAGCTGCTCCTCTTAGGGAATGGTTTCCAGACCCTTCACCATTTTGGTCACCCTCCTCTGGACACATTCCAGCTTGTTGATGTCCTTCTTGAATTGAGGTGACACAGTATTTCAAATAAGGTCTAACCAATGCAGAATAGAGTTATACCATTATCTCCCTTGATCTAGACACCATATTCCTATTGATGCAACCAAGAATTGTGTTATCTTTCTTGGTTGCTGCATCACACTGCTGGCTCATGTTCAGCTTGTGATCCACCAAGACTCCTAGATCTCTTTCACATGTACTGTTATCCAGCCACATGTCCCCCATCCTATATTTGTGCATTCCATTTTTTCTGCCTAAGTGCAGGACTTTACATTTCTTTCTGTTGAAATTCATTTCTCTCTGTCGAAATTGGCCCCGCTTTCCAATCTGTCAAGATCATTTTGAATTTTGATCCTGTCCTCTGGCATATTAGCAACCCCTCCTAATTTGGTGTCATCTGCAAATTTGATCAGCATGCCCTCTACTCCTTCATCCAACTCATTGATGAAGATGTTGAATAGCACTGGACCCAGGACAGAAGCTGGTGGCACTCCACTAGTCACTTCTCTCCATGATGAAAAGCAGCCATTGGTGAGCACCCTTTGAGTTCGGTTGGTCAACCAATTACAAATCCACCTAACAGTAGCCATGTCCAACCGTAGACAGTAGCGGTGTGTGTTCATGCACATATGTGCATTCCACCATTCCTACCCTATCTGATGGGTTTTGCCTTCTGGCTTCATTTTAATATTTTTTTTGTTCAAATCTATCCCAGCCTCACAACAATATCTGTCCTTTTTTATAAAAGGCAAACATATGGGAAAGATAAAGAAGCCTCTAGTAATATTTGGCCATAAAGAGAAATTTGCTGTTGGATTTTAGTTATGTAGGTGATGATAGTATATCTAGATCACAGTATTTTAAAAGCTGAGACAGGACTATGGGGTGATGAGCAGGCCAGTAGACAGCTAACTGCTTCAGCCTACAAGCCACTGAATCTTCATTTGCAACTCACTCATTCTGCATAGTTGGCATGGAGGTGATGGTCAATAATGGGCATTTCTCATCTCCCTGCCTCAATCATTTATGTGGCAGCAGGCTGGCCCAACATTTAGGTAGAGCAAGAGAGTGGCCTCAGATACTGCATATTGGAAGCTAGCAAGAAAGTATTGGGGGACAGAATTGTATATTTGAGCATGGAGAAGGCAGAATTAAATCATTTCCTTGCACAAAGTTACATGCAGAAGATTTTTTTTTATTACAAGATCTTTTGCTTTGGTCCACCAACTTTTTAGAAAGGGGAGAAATCCATATAAAGGAAAGAACCCATCAAGTCATGGAGAAGGGGTATGGCTATATGAGGAACGCCAAAGTATCAGCATGGGACTCCCAAGAAGGCTGGTTTCTCTGATTTTCCTACTTTTGGTCTCCACTGACTCTGACAGCTCTCCAGGTAAAAATCTGAGACACTATTCATTCTCAGTTATACTTGCATATGATGCAGCCTGGGTTCCTTGCAAACACAAACCGTATGTTATGCCATTCAGCTATAGTCCTACTGAAAAGATAGCCAAAATTAGAAAAGGACATCTGGATTAGACGAGATTAGTTCTCCTCTATGCTCTGATCCTGAACTGTTTCCAGTTCCCCATCTCAATCCTTCACTCCAGATTCCAGCTGCCAACATAGCTGGAACTTTCTATCTCTTCCATTTCTTTGCAAATGCTATTTTTCTTTGGCATCTTTATTGGCAAACTATTTATAAATTATTTAGGGAACAGAATACTGATTTTTTTCAATATAAAAAGAAAAGAAATGTAGGAAAACTCCAAATAATTAATATCTAGCAGTAGTTTTGTTCAACAGTAAACGGAAGAAAAGTGTTACAGTTATACTGAGGTGTAAACCACCGATCAAGGGGATCGGATAATGTATTTACTGATCCACACAATAAAAATCTGAAGCACAAAACATCCCATGTGTGTCACCAGATGAACAAGACAAATGACAACATCATTTTAGACACACACAGAAGGGACGGGGCACTAGAAAAGACAGTATATACAACAGAGGAAAAAACCCACATAAGGATAAATATTATTACTGAATCTTACAGATATAGTTTATAATCTCCTGTTCTGGGATGGAATTTGTATAGAAACTTTGCTATAAAAGATACAGCCATTGTATTATTGAATTTAAGGATGTGCATCTTTATTTCCAAAACAGTTTCAAAATATTTTTTTCCTTGTGAAATGATTAATGTGGGGCAGAGACTGGAGCCATAAGGCAAGTGATGAATGAACTTATACTGCTTTGCCCAGAGGCATTTCCCCTCCTTCCTTGGTGTTTGCACTGAGCCTTGGAGAAAGTTGACACATTTTAAATATACATTTAAAGAGGGGGTTGGTTGCTTGAGGAAAAGAACAATGCTGTGCAAAAACTAATATTGGCTGCTACTCTGTGAAAGAAAGAAGTGATAATTTCCTGTAGATCCAGAACTATTGTTTTAATGGACCTTTATGGGAAGGCAGAAAGATCAAGGTCCTGTGCTACTGAGTCCTCTCCCACTGCCAAGCTGTACTTAGCTATCCTCCTGCAGCACAACATAATGTTTTGCTTCTAGCTCAACATGGCATCTCTTCACCACTTTGATTTATTCTCACTTTTGCAAATCACTGTGGTGTGCTACAGAAGATGCATTTGGAACCCTTGCTGTAGTTCACTGAGTAGCAGAACTATTATCGCTGTAAGAAGCGAATTTCACTGGTATGGGGCGAGTGCCTTAGAATAAAAGGGGGGAAAGACAGAAGGAAAAGCCTGGTGAGGCTTGTTAAACTTGAATGAAATTGTATTTACACTGAATGAAGATAATTTTATTGTGGATGTGGCTGAAATCAAAATGGATAATAGGAAGATAATGTGTAGAATCCGCCTTGGCAAAGTGCTACTTTTATACACTCGCCACACAAAATGTCTAGTCTGTTGCGTGGATCTGTTTGGTAAGGAATAAAATTAAGTCGGGGGTGGGGGTGGAGGATAAATTCAGTTCATGGATATGTTAAGGTATTTTTCCATCAAGTCTACAAAATGAAATATTTGTAAATTAAACTTAGAAGAGCATATTATCTTTCATGTCACTTAAAGTCAGTTGTGTGTTATCAGCTGAGTAAATTCCATTATTTTGTGTCCCCTGCTTCTATCTTTTGTTGAAGCAGAAGCTTTTCTCCAGATATGGTCATGGAGAAGGTCATCGCTATCTGGTTCGCCTGGGATAGTCTGCTAGAAAACCATATCCCCACAAGTACAGTACAGGCATGTTCAACTGACAAATTCTCTAACAATGAAGTTCCTTCTTAAAAAGCCTTTTTATACCTGGCCAGCCCCCATTTCCTATTCATCTTCTGTCTAACTGGGTGTGTGTATTTTTTTAGCAACATTTTCATGGGAAGATGGAGAAGGAGGGTGGGAGAAGCACAGTGTTTGTTTGCAGCAATATACCTGCAGTACACGATGCAATAAACAGAGCTTGAGCTGGGAAAGACCAAGATTCTATTCTAGCCAATCTCATTGTGGCCATGTGTACCTGCCTACAATAGGCAAGATAAATAGCAGCTGCCTCCAGAATCCATCCCCAAGCATGTATGAACACCAAAACAGAAAGAAAAGGTGAGAGCAGGTAAGCCTGCCTCACTGGTTCCCCCACTATGTTTTAAAAGCATAGATCTTTAAGTGTGGCCACCAGATTGGAAATCATAAGAAGGGTGGAAGCTGAGAAAAAAAGAAGTCATCACTTCTTCAAGTGGCCTCTAGAAAGCTGAAAATATTTTTATCTGCTTATGCAAACTTTCTTTATCTGACTTTGTTGTTTTACTTCAAATGTGCATGTTGTTAATTTTGAATAAGAAAATCCGTGTTGTTGTTGTGTTCCTTCAAGTTGTTTCTGACTTATGGCAACCCTAGGCAAACCTATCATGGGGTTTTCAGGGATGAGAATGTATGATGCACCCAAGGTCACCTATTAGGTTTCCATGGCCGAGCGGGGAAGCAAACTCTGGTCTCCAGGATCATAATCAAACCACTACACCATGCTGGCTTTCCTGATTGTTATACACTACTGTAATTCTGCTCCACACTCCAGCTATAACAACATTGGGTTACTTTGCAGAGCAGCCATAACTCATGTATCTCAGATGGGCACATATAGGCCTAAAAAAAGTGCTGGAACAGAGGAAGGCTATGCTGGAAGCTGATCCTCCTAAAATGATGTGGCAAAATTAGAACATTGAAACTTCTATGTAGGAATTACCAATCCAAAGTGTACTAAATGATGAAGCTTTAACAAATATTAAGACAGCTGTTGTCATTGAGCCCTCACAGAACAATAAAGTCTGTCTACTATCGATCCTGTATGCGCTTACTTGGGAGTAAGCTACCTTGAATACCTGCAGGGCATTTCTACTAAGTGTTGTGCTTATAAGGTTCTTCATATTTAAGGATGCTTGAATGAAAACGGATAGGAAGAGTAATTTGTCTTCCTTGTGCAAGCAGGAAAAATTAAATTAATTACCTGCTTGCCAGTCTTCTGCCACCTTAAAAGTACTTTCAGGGGGCTTGGCTACAGCCATTTCTACTGCAATAATGGTACAACGATAATTATCTGCACTAACATTGTTGGAGCAATCTTTGGAAAGTCTGTAAACGGGGAGGGGTAGGATGGATGGGGCTGGGTTGGGTAAGAGAGAAGATAATTCTTTTTTCTTTGAAAAAAGGCCCCAGTTACAAAAATCATAAACTTTTCTCTTTGCCATTACCTGTTATACCAGTAGCAGACATGTTACTACTAAAAGCCTAGATTTCTGAAATCCTTTCAGTGAGGCAGTATTACAGCAGGAAAGAACAAGAAAGAAAGTTTTAAAAGCAAGATAGAAGGGAACTTTTTAAACAAATGTCAAGGTTATTGCTGGGCATGCAAGGTTTCCTCTGAGTGGACAGCAGAGGAAGAGGCGATGTGGCCAAACAGGTACAAGATCAGCAGGATTGTTTAGGCTACGACTTGTGTACTAGAGAAGGCCACATGTCAGAGCACTGATTGGGTCACCCCACTTGTTTCAGGGTGACAAGGAAGCAATAAAAAGGCTGATGTTTGCCTTGACCAGCTGCCAGTTAGAAACACCTAGCTGGACCTGTCATGCCGCTGACAGTTTATTTGCTGTAAGGTGAGATGCTGCCCATCTGTCCTCTATTATCTCTTGTTATCCTTATTTGTCTGAATTGCTGCTGGAATGTTTTACCAAGCCTTTATCTTGGAGTGTGGCAATAAATTCTGCCTCTAAGGCCCTTTTTGCACAGCATTTGCCATGCGAAAGAGTGCCTGGAGCGTGGCACAATTGTGAGGAGCGATCTGCATGACGCACTCACAATCACACGACACTCCAGGGCCTGGCAGGTGCCGCTCGTGCACTTTTTCATTTTCGGCTTTTAGCCAAAAATGGTGCATGATCGCACATTGCTCCAGGGCCCTGTGCGCACTTGCTGTGCGTGCGGAGCCTCCAGAGCCGCGGTGGCTGCCCTTTCTGCCCCAGCGCAGCCTGGGAAACTCCCAGGCTGTGCTGTGGAAAGAAGAGGCGGGTCTCTGAGCTCCCTGCTTGGGAGCAGGCAGCTCGTGCGAAGCTGAAGCAGCAGGGACATGAGAGCCTCTCATTAGAGGCTGCTCGCGCAATCCCCACACCCCAGCGCCGAAAAAAGGTGCATTGCGGAAAGGGCCTAAGTCCTACTTAATGAGCCTCTGGAATTCTTTCTACTTCACAGAGATCTTCTGCTGCGGCAAAGCCTTGCTTCACAGATTGTACTTTGCTCATGCTCAGGGAAGCCAAATCCTGCCAAGCCTGACAAGTTTGTCACTCTAAATATCCTTTTGTCTGCATGTTATGATTTTCTCATTTTCTACAAGGGCGACAAACATGCTCAGAATTCTGTGGATGTGGCATATTCAGGAGGAGGCAAACCAGCTGCAAACTCTTATGCCCCTTTCTTACATCTGGCATAATCTGCTGGAACAGAGCACATTGGTATATGGACCATGAGCCAAAGATTCTCCAGAAGGAGTCTGCTTTGGTAACTGCTTTTCCACTAAGTAGAGAAGTAGTCTAAGAGGAGATACAAAAAGAAAAAAATTTACCCTTGAGCCTTCTGGAAACTATCAAGATCTATGAATAAGCGCCAATTGCATAAAAGATTCTTCCTGCTTGTTTGTGGGTGTACAGATGAGTTAAGAAACAATAAAGATCCTGTTAAGAAATGATAGAGACCATTCTAAGTCATTTTTTTTTTAAAAGCTAGATTCACTAGCTAAGTCTTAGGAGTTTATGGCTGCACGTGTCATGGACAGAATGTAGGAAGGCTAATGTTTTAATTTAGGTTTTTTATGAATCTGAGCAGATGAGAAGAATTACTGAACATCTGCAACCCCAAATTGCCTTTTTAAAAATTTATTGTTTTTTTTTTAACATAACATTTCATTTTGTTTTTATAATACCTGTCAAACTAATAAACAACTCTTTCCAAAACAGTGGTGGTGGGCAAAATATAGGAGAGGGAGGTTAAGATGCAGTGTAAACCAAAAGACAGGAAACAACTCAGAGAGCAGAGGTATCTGCAAACGCAGATTAAATATTATACCCTTCATGCTGGTCTCATCAGAATAATGCAAGTTCAGAAAGAAATAAGAAGTAAAGATCCATGCTCCATCTTTAATCCAATTTGTATTTGATAATTTTGATAAAGAAGACAATTTCCAGTTCCTCTCAGTCTCTAAAATGGATTTATTGCAACTACAAATGTAAAGTATTCCTCTCAAGTTGATACCTGCCCATTACAGTGACCCACAATCATGGGCACTGCTTGTTCCAAATAGCATTGGAACTAGCATTGTAGTTGTGCATTTAAAAAGAGCTAAATGTCAGGATAGTTGTGTCCTATGTAAATAGACAATAAGTTTTCTCCCAAATAGAGACAGAATCTAATCTCAAGCTTTAGCAGACAGTCCAGTGGCTAAGTAATCACCATTGTGGCATACTTTATTTTTGAAGAGCAAACTACACTGTTAAACTCACTTACCTGGAAGCCAGCCTGACTGAAATTAGAGGTATTTACTGCTGACTACGAGGGTGTAGGATTGTGTAGAAAGAAACTGTTATTAGCATCTCTTTACAACAAGAAGTATATTATTATCATGGGGTCAAGACACCCTGTCATCCCCCTGCAGAACCCTGAAGGGATATTCTCCATTCCTTCCCTCCCCCCATATTCCTCGTTCTCCCAAAACATTCTGGTCAGACTCCTGCTGTAACTTTACTCTGGCATACATTCAGCAAAGAAATGACTTTCTTGCAGTTTGCACAAAAGTGGTTTCTATTCACAACTGTATAAGCCCTGTTATACTGGCAATTATACCGTCTAGAAGGCTAGTGGGAGGGAAGTTGGACTGAGTGTACTACAGGAGAGTATATAATAGTATCACCTGTTGTGCAATGATGCAATCTAATAACGTTATGGTAGTTTGATGCTACTCAACTGATTAACAGGATTTCAGCCTTAGAGTTTGCCCTCCAAAAATATTCACCACAAAGTAGTGAATGGCACCTTCAAAACATTTAGATGGGTGTCGTTGGCCATTTCTCCACATTTTCAGGCACTGGATAGTGTCACTTTTTTAAGGCCTGTATCTGCCCATCTTCACAGGCCATAAGAAAAGTTGAGAGGGCCCTCAAATGTGACAAAATCACTAATAACCCCCCCATCAAAGGCATCACAGGGCTCTGCTGGATGTTTTTGGATTTAAAAAGTGGACCACAAATTGGGTGTGTTGAGACTCCTGGGACCCATGAAACCAACCTTGGGGATTCTCTAGGCCCCACGGGATGCACATTTCCCACCCTGGTTTAAACAGAATGATAGACAATCTCTGGGAAGTATGCAGAAAAGGATGATTGGCATATATTATTCTGTCATGGCATGCTTTAAGACGGAGAAATTCAAAAAACCCTGTTGCGCAATTAATGAATTGTCATTGGGGTATCAAGTTAAATGAACACAGATATAAATCACTAACCCATCCTAGTTTTACTGGCATACCTGACTATGTTAATTTATTCTAATGACCACCCAAATACATAAAGTGCCTGAAGAATGTTTTAGTTCTGAAGTTTCCACTAAATGCAGTTATACTGCTAGCTTGTGGGGGTGGGAGTGGAAACTGTTTTCAGCTGAAGAAATTGCTGTCAGTTAGGAAAGACAGTTATCACAAACTTGATTCATAAGCTGGGGAACTGATGGCCTTCCAGGTTTGAGCCAGACAATCACAATGACAATGGCTACACTGTGATGCCTCTTTCTCCCACTATGCTACTACTTAAAATCCATTCAATTATTCTACAAGCAATTAATCGCATGCTCAGTTTCATCTGCATGGATTGAATGAGTGTTACGGGAGAAACATTTGGTTCACCAAAGTATTAAAAATGATTTAGCATTTTCAGGTAGAGACATATGCATCTTTCCATATTGTTAACTTTTTGGTTCAGCTCTTGGGGGCTCTCACAAATACAAGTTTCTTCTACATCTGGGCCTAATGAAACAGCAAAATGGACGTGACAACTTCTTTAAATCCATTTATTCTGAAGCCCCCTCACTGGGCTTAAATGGCACTACTGTGGTATAAATGTCTTCTGGCTTGCAGCGTAAGTGCCTTAATATTAATTGAAAGTAAAAATACCAGGCTAAAGGAACAAGAATTGCTTGGCCTTCACTCAAATATGTTGTCTTTCTTTCATGTGTAAAATCCAAAAGCATAAGCATAATTGGGGAGCTGCAAATACCATAGGTAAAATGGCATGGTGTCTTTCCATCAATGGATTGGACACTGTCGGCAGAACAGATTTCCCTCCCACCAACAGCCCAACACATTCAGTATGGATGGCTGAGGGACTCACTAGAGCAGTATAAGTAGGATGGGAGCAGGGATAAGTCCTGTTGTGTGGGTAGAAAACTGGTCACACTTCAGTGGATATTGCCTTACTTCCACTGTCCTTAGAACAGTGACTCCAATTTGGGGGTAAGCAGTCTAAATTCCTGATATCAAAAGACATCGTAATCCACAATAGCTGAAGGGCAAAACTGTGACATATTAAAAAACACTAAGCTCACACAGCTGTGACTCAAATACTCATATGTCACTGATAGCTGACACAACATTATTACCCTGGTTTCTAGGGTCCCTTGGGGGACACCTCAATGTGCCCCAAATAATGGGGAATGGGAATTAGTCAGAGCACAAGCAATAGCAATGCGAGAGGCAGGGTAACCTAGCGAGATCTTTTTACCCAATGTTTATGGTGTCAGGCCAAGCCAAAAACCAAGCAGAATTGTCTAATAAATGATTGTATTGAGGGGAATTCACTCATGCATGCACACAAGATACACACAATCACACTTCACACCAGAGCTAGCTGAAAGAGAAAGGGAGGAAAAAATAGAGAAAGGCTGAGGGATTTGGGGGGATTTATAATTACCAGTCCAGAAGAGTAGTGAAGAGCAGAAATGTATTTTGGCTTAGGTAGGACCTAAGGACAGTTCTCATTCAGGAGTCAGATGGACAGAGTGATGGGTAGACCTTCAAGAGACTGCACTGGACAACCTCAAATCAGGGGTATTTGTATCCTGAAAATGGCTTGTGGCTGTGAAGGTTCCGGATCAAGAGAAAGGGAACCTGTTGTGGACAATGAGTCTTTCGCCTGTTGATGGGTTTAGTGCTTTGATTGACAAAGACATGATGGATGTTGTAATAGCTGTCTATTGTGGGTGCTGTAAGGGCAGACGAAAGAATCCAGGTGTACAAGGGATGGATATCTGTCAATCAGTGTCCTGGTGGGCTCCTCACAGTTGGATTCCCTGGAAAATTCCAGTTTCTATTTAAGCCTATTATCCACAGGAATGGTGTGTATTTGCCTGACAAATGACTCAGTCTTACCTGGAGGAATTTTGGAGTTGACCTATGCTTCTCTCATTTACAGTCAATTCTTTCCCTCACTCAGTTTGTCCTCTCTGTCACCTCTCAGGCTTGAATTGGATATCAGAGCCAATAAAATGTGTTGCCAGTATGATGCCAATTAGGTATGGTGCCCATCCAAACCATACTGATATTGGGGACCCCCAAAGCGGGGCCTTACAACATATTCTTCCTTCAGTCTGTATCTGTAGATTTTAGTTTAACTGCTTTCAGTTAGCTGCACTCACCAGGCCGGTGCTCCAGTGCTAATGCCATAAAGTGGTACGTTTTCCCACCCATAGGCCAAGACTCTACATTGCTTCAATGTAGTGCAAATATCTGCCACCAGAGCTACATTATACAACTCTTATGCTGAATAGCAATATAGTGCAACATATGTGGATAATATGGCTAACAATGGTCTATGTGTGTGGCTGACAACTCATTGTACAATCGCTATGCACAGCACCCAAAGTAATGCATAAAAGCAATGTGCATTCCCATGTTATTTTGTGTACTTTAATGTACTACCCACATGCACAATTCCACTTGTTCTACTGTCAGTAGGATAAGACCATTGCACATTGTCCAAAGAAATAACTCTGAATATGTACTATAGCTTGTGCCTCCACATATCACAAAGAGGATTCTGGCCACAGACATATTTGAGGCTGATAGCTGATGTGAAAGCCTGTATGCACAAAGGCCATATTCATTTATCATTATCCTTTCAAAAAAGGATGGAGAACTGTCATGGCACATTATGAAAAATGTTGTTTTATGTACTAGATATTACGGGACTAAGGTAAGGAGCTGGTGGGAAGGGATGAGAGAATGGAATGCTGAAAGTCAGTTGTGATTAGTGGAATGAATGAATGAAATTATTAATCTGTTTTGGTATGTTAAACTTCTGCTAATAAACTATTGTTCTTGTTTCATATGCTTTTGGCCTTGGGGAACACCAGACATATCAAGATTGGATTCAGACATGATGTCTGTGGTGGCAGCAGAGAACAGAGAAAGTTGGTGTCCAGTAGGGATAGAAGTTGCATAACATGGTAACCTTGAAGGCCTCCAACATGTCTACATAGTTGGTGGCCACAGCAGCGGGACAGGAAGAGGTCCTTACATTGTTGGCTGAGGTGGGGATAAAAGAAAGCCCTTACTCATGGTGGTTACTCTTGGAGGCCCTCACATTTGGTAGAAGTGGAACTTTAGGCAGAACCTCACACCTGATGGAAAAGTAGTGGGATACAGTGTCAGAAGCCTCACAGGGACACATATGATTCCATGCAGAATGCTTGCTGTTTACTTCTAATCAGCGGCAGATGTATATGTTGTTAATGAGACAAATCTGTTTGTTTTATCTTTGCAATCACAGGTAGACACAGCAACTTAGAAATAAGTCAGAAGTGGGCTAAATACTGCTTGTGACTGTAGAATGGTCGAGGAAGATTTAATTCAAAGGTAAAGTGACATGTACCAGACCTTTATTACTACTACACACTCAAAAAGAAATACTATCAATAATAATAATGTTCAAGTTAGGGATAGAATGAGATTACTTTTAAACATCTGAATGCTGGTGGGGGAATGGCCTCTGTTTTTCCAGCTTCCCAGAAAGATTCCCTATCTCATCTTCCTCATTCAAGCAGTGAGCTCAAATCTAATCTTGATGAAACTAGTTTTGAAAACATTGACCCATTCCACATGGCAGGTCAGCTGTGGGAATAGTCAGGGCAGAGAGCTGTGCACATAACCAAGTGTTTGAAAAGTTTGGGAAAAGAACAAAGAAATGTAAGCTCAACAACTACAAAGTGAATGCTTGCAGAAAAACAGAGTGAAACTTGCCTTTATGATGGTCGGTTATTTCAAACAGCATTACAATTTTTACTGGATTTATGGTAAGGAATACACAATAATTCCAGGTTGTGTATCCAGTAGAAAATTGTTAAATAGTAGCAACAAATTTTTAGTGTTAAAGAAGCCTATGAGGTTAAATGACCTGCATTAAAATTCATTAAATAAGGCACTGCCCGAAGATACTCCTATCACTTTGAAATTGAAGTGGTAGCAAAGAAATGAGTTCCTTTGTGAGAGTTCCAAAAAAGTATAATATGGGCTGGCTGGGGGTGGAGGTCTGAAATAAAGACATGAACTTTGGATCTTCCTGTAAGATTCTATCTTACAAATACACAGGAAATGCAATATATAACTATCTTTTGGCCACTGTGGGAAACAGGATGCTAGACTAGGCAGTCCTCTGGGCTGATCTTCCAACGCTCTTCTTACATTCTTCAGTTTATAACATTTTTAAAATCCTATCAACAAAATATTGTCTAAAATCCTATTAACGAAATATTGTCCCCCCCCACAAAATATGACACATTCCCTGCCCTCAGGTTACAAACTTAAAAGGCAAGTTGTATAAAGAATGAGGAGTGGAAAGGAAAGGGAAAGAGATTTGGAGATTTAGGTCATTTTCGCAAGGGGCGAGGGAATTTGCATCCCCGGAAGAGTGTGGAGCGGCAGCCACGTGCTGCTCTGGAGAAGTGTGGACTGGACAGGGGAGCTCAAAAGTCCGGTGAGTAGCATCATGGGAATCGCTCCGTGATGCTACTCACCGGACTTTTGGGCTCCCCTGTCCAGTCTACACTTCTCCAGAGCAGTGTGTGGCCTCCGCTCCGCACTCCTCCGGGGATGAAAATGGTGGCTTCCAGTTGATGGAGGCTCTCAACCAACCGCTGAAGCTCACCAGCCTAAAGCCCACCCCCGGCAGATCACAGGCTCACACCAATGCGAGCCTGCGAATCTGCATAAGGGAGCAGGCTCGCAGTGGCACGCTCCGTGCTTTTGAAAGACCTGTTTTTAGTGGTCTTTCAAAAGCACGCTGGATGACCAGTTCGGGTCATTCCGGATTGGGCTGGGGTGCGGATCTACATTAAATAGGTCCGACCCAGTCCACTCCCAGGTGCAGACCTCCTCCCTGGAGGACGCTCTGCACTGTGTTAAAAACCCAATGTGGAAATGGCCTTAGACAATTCTGCCTCAAGGCCCCTCCCTAAATTGCAAACTCCAGGATTCCATAGGATGTTGAAAGTGGAATAATAGCACTATGACAGTCTAGTGCAGAAATGGCATTAGAGTCATAAAGTCATAGAATCATAGAGCTGGAAGAGACCTCGTAGGCCATCAAGTCTAACCTCCTGTTCAAGGCAGGATCTTCAGCTAACCATTCCCAGCAGGTAACTGTCCAGTCTCTTTTTGAAGACATCCAAAGAAAGAGACACCACCAGGTCTCTAGGCAATTGCTTGCATTTCCAACCCATTCTTACTGTCAAGAATTTCCTTCTAACGTTAAATTGATATCTACTTTCCTGTAACTTCAAACCATTAGAACTGGGCCTCCCTGTGGGGCAGCAGAGAACAGACCTGCCCCTTTCTCTCTATGACAACCCTGGAGGTAGAGTGCAGTTGTGTCACCTCCTTAGTTTTCTCTTCACCAGACCAAATATGCCCTATTCCTTCAGCCTTTTCTCATATGTTTTGTTCACCATATCGCTTATCATCTGTGTTGCCCTTCTCTGAACCTGCTCCAACTTCTCTGTATCCATCTGAAAATGAGGTTCCCAGAACTGAATTCAGTACTCCAGATATGGCTTGACCAGCACAGAATATAGAACTATTACTTTCCTCAACTTGGAAACTATCCTTCTATTAATGGAGGCTAAACAGCATTCACTTTCTTTGCTGAAGCATCACACTACTGGTTCGCCTCAGAACAGCAGTCTTTGAACAAAAAAAACTACAAAGGAGGATTGGAAAGAGAAACAGCAGAAGTGGAATATATCTACAAACTCCAGTCAGTTGACAGTGAGTTGATCAGAGACAACGGTTTCCTAGCATAATACACATATGATAATACTAGTTAACACCTCAGCCTCCTGAGGGCTCTCTTGGCCAATTGATTACATCTCCTTTCTGCTTCCCAGCCAGCATCACACTACATTCCAATAACTTCACCATTCATATGGTTATCTACTTGCCTTGGCTTTAGGCAACATCTTTCCTTCTGCCTGTCTCCCAATGACTGACCATCATTAAAACTGAACTTATCACTTCATCACCGTATCCCAAGTTTTGCATTTCTGTTGCTATTCACACATACCACTTGTCCATTCACAGCTATAAAGTTCTGTTCCTAGGCACTTCACTCCATGCATCTGATGAAGTGTGCTTAAGGATATGAAAGCTTACGCTACCAGCTTCTTGTTCTCAATTAGTCTCAAAAATCTCTTAGCATACTTTTGACTCATCTTCCACTTATGGTCAACTTTGATCCCAAAGTCCTTTTCATGTGCTGAGCCATGTATTCCCCATCCTACACCTCTGCATTTGGTTTTTGTGGTGTGACAAGGCCTGCTTTTTCTCCACACAGACTGGTATGACAGCATTCCCTCCCCTAGTCTGACAAAGTGCCTTACCACATTATACACAACTCTTGCCTTTCCTAAGGCAAGAACACCACCTTTGTGTAAAAAGCGTCCAGCCTTTCAGTTGTTATTTAGAACCCCTTTTGAATTTATGGTAATGTGGTTCTGTTTGGTTCTAACTACCAAGAATCATTCATCTGAGTCCAATTTATAAAAATATACTATAACTTTTATTAAAACAATAAACAGAATAAAGTATTGGTTTTGTATGTATATCCAAGCTCAAATAGATATTCAGAATGCAGTTTTCTTACATCTTTACATCAGCATAAAGGCCTAGGCCTCTCTCACACGCAGCGTTCTGGCTACCATTTTCCCATAGGCTCTGTTCTCAAATTTAGGTCATCTCTCTAACCAGATTCAAAAGTGGGTTGATTTCTCTTCTGCCCCTCTTTTTAGGCTTTCTCTGAAAAAACACACTTTTCATTCAACTCCCTGGGTTGACTGAGGAACTCTCTGACTGTTGGACTGACTTTTAGCCCATTCTCCTAAAGTCTGACTCCCAGCCAATTCAATGTGTCTTCTATATAAGCCTCTTCCTCTCAGGCCTCCTGGCCCTCCTTCCCACTAATGGGCTGGGTTTCTGTCTGGAGTGGCTTTTCTGATTGCCTGGCAACCTGTTGCTGGGTGGCTTCTCTAACACTCTAACACCCTAACAATGGACTAGGGTCCATCACTGTAGCCTAAATGGAGAATTTTGCATTTGTCACTATTGCATCTCATTTTATTAATTTCCACCCAATTTTCTTGTTTATCTTGATCCTTTTGAATTCTGCTCCTATCTTCCAATGTGTTAGCCACCTCTCCCAATTTTGTGTCATATGCAAACTTGATAAAGATTCCCTCCACCCTGCCATCTATGTCATTGATAAAAATATTGAAGAGTAAGGCTCCTAGGATATAATCCAAATAGAGTGCTGAACAGTGAATAGGCATTTATAACTAGTTAGAGACAGAGTGATCTCTTGCTGTTGTTCTTGCTTGAATAGAAATTGTGCAGTTTCTAGTTGCCATTGTCTTTCTAGCTGGTAGGAATCATAGAATCATAGAGTTGGAAGAGGCCACAGGGCCATCCAGTCCAACCCCCTGCTATGCAAGAACACCCATCAAAGCATTCCCAACAGATGGCCATCCAGCCTCTGCTAAAAACCTCCAAAGAAGGAGACTCAACCACACTCCCAGGCAGCATATTCCACTGCCGGACAGCTCTGACCATCAGGAAGTTCTTCCTGAGGTTCACGTGGAATCTCCTTTCTTGCAGCTTGAATCCATTGCTCCTTGTCCTAGGCCCTTTTCGCACAGCATTTTCAATGCGAAAGGGCCCCTTGAGCATCGCACACATGTGAGGAGCAGTCCAGATGACGTACTCACATTTGTGCGACGCTCCAGGGCCTTGCAGGAACCGTTCATGCATTTTTTCATTTTCAGCCTTAAGCCGAAAATGGAGCACGGTTGCGCATCGCTCTGAGGCCCCACGTGCACTGACCTTGCATGCGGAGCCTTGGGAGCCAGGTCGGTCGCGCTTCCTGTCCAGTGAAGCCTGGGAAGGTCCCAGGCTGCACTGTGAAAGAAAGAGGAGGGCTCTCGCATGAGCAGGTGGCAGCTGCAGAGCTGAAGGAACCAAGATGCGAGAGCCTCTTGCTGGAGGCTGCTCACGTGAGCCCCGCATTCCAGTATCGTGAAAAGGTAAGGTGCGAAAAGGGTCCTAGTCTCTGGAGCAGCAGGAACAAGCCCGCTCCCTCCTTGACATGACAACCCTTCAAATATTTAAACATGGTTATTATGTCCCCTCTTAACCTTCTCTTCTGCAGACTAAACATACCCAGCTTCCTAATCCATTCCTCACAGGGCAAGGCTTCCAGACCCTTCGCTATTTTGGTTGCCCTTCTCTGGACATCCTCCAGCTTGTTGATATCCTTCTTGAACTGTGATGCCCAGAACTGGACACAGTATTCCAAATGAGGTCTAACCAATGCAGAATAGAGTGGTATCGATCTAGACACTATACTCCTATTGATGCAACCAAGAATTGTATTAACTTTCTTGGCTGCTGCATCACACTGCTGACTCATGTTCTGCTTGTGATTTACCAAGACTCCTAGATCCCTTTCACATGTACTGTTATCCAGCCACATGTCCCCCATCCTATATTTGTGCATTCCATTTTTTCTGCCTAAGTGCAGGACTTTACATTTCTCTCTGTTGAAATTCATTTTGTTAGCTTTGGCCCAGCTCTCCAATCTGTCAAGGTAATTTTGAATTTTAACCCTGTCCTCTGGCATATTAGCAACCCCTCCCAATTTGGTGTCATCTGCAAATTTGATCAGCATGCCCTCTACTCCTTCATCCAAGTCATTGATGAAGATGTTGAATAGCAGTGGGCCCAGGACAGAACCCTGTGGCACCCCATTAGTTACTTCTCTCCATGATGAAAAGCAGCCATTAGTGAGCACTCTTTGGGTTTGATTGGTCAACGAATTACAAATCCACCTAACAGTAGCCCTGTCCAGCCTGCATTTTACTAGTTTCTTTGCAAGAATGTCATGGGGAACTTTGTCAAAGGCCTTACTGAAGTCAAGATATGCTGTGTCCACAGCACACCAATTAGTTCCTCTTCTGTTGTCCCATGGAAGAAGCTCTGGTGTTTTTTTTTCCCTTGAATAAACCATTTGAATACATTATGCTATACAAGAAATTTGTTCTTTAGATAGTGTTGCCTTGTCCTCACCACCCAGTTATTTATTTATGATATTTTTTAAAATATTAACATACAACAAGAAACAATAACCAAATCTAGCATAAAATACTGCCAGCAGCAAGGAATAATATACCAGGGTGTACAGAATCAGTTTTGTAAAATCCCAGGAGACTGAAACAGTGGAATAAAATTTACAGCCATAACACAGCAATTTTAAAACACATAGAACAAAACAGCTATAACAGACAAAGAAGGTCTTCACAAGACCTCAAAGGTACATATCTAATTTTGTCATTGCACTAATATAAGATCTGCTGCACTGATAGTTTCCATTTATTGTGGACATATTTGACCCCCCCTTAAAAAGTCAGCTGCGCACCTGATTTTATAACCTCTTGTACAACTTTGTACAGCTGCTTGTGCAAAAGTGTTATCCAGAACAACTGTGCTAGTGGGAATTTTTGCTCTACTAGCATTTTGTTGGATCTGAGCCACTATGTCCAAACAGATGATTCTAGGAGAGACTTTTTGGAGAAAGCATTCCACAACTGGGCTGCAACAATCAAAAACTCACTTCTGTAATATTTAGTACCATATAAATTCATGTGGTGTCATCACACTTGCCTTGCTCTTGCCAGCAGTCACTCATCTGCCAACCCCTCAGAATTGAGGAATTTGTCATTTTGAAATTTTTTTCTGGGTGAGTTAACAACTAGAGCATGTTCAGTGCATTCAGAATTATTGGTTACATGTGTACATTCCCAATAAAGCCACTGCCAATGCCACAAAAACAAAACAAAACAAAAATTGAGTGAATCTACCCTCATTAGTTAGCATCCAGATTTACCAGATGCAATTTTGTTTCTCATGGCAAGATACCTCATGAAAAGACTACGTACAATATTCATATTCAAACAACCAGACTCCATCTACTGCATTTAGCTATTTAAATGTTTTAAAAAACAATTTAAAATGATATAAAGTTCACCTAGCATGGAACAAGAGTGGCACCTAGTGGTCACATGTTAACCTGTTTGCAGGTTTCCTATTTGTTTTTTACTTTCTTGTGCTAAAGATGCAAATTATTTTCACTTCATTGCATTGGAGTTATGCCCAAGAAAATAAGATGACAGAAGTGACTTTTCACTTGATTTTTTCTGTTAGGTAAACTACTAGAAAAGTTAATGATTTTTATTTGACAATGACACGCCCTCCAACATTTCAAAGATTAAAACTGGGACACTGTGGTCAAGCAACATCAGAGCATGGCCAAGACAGAAAAAGTTATTAATATGGAAGAACACACAAGCTAGCAGCAGTTGCTGCAGTTTTCTTTTGCTTGAACCTAATAGGAGGAGGGAGATTCCATCCTCTCTTCTCTCTCTCCTGCTGAATTGAGTACAGACTACTTTGCATTTGTGCTGTTTTCAGCAAATGAAAAAACTGTGGGCAAAGGGAGAAACATTGGAGGAGAGAGAAACTAGGGAACTTTAAATGCAGCTGGAAAAGTGAAGCAACAGAGGTTTAATCAGAACTGTCTCTGCCAAATCAGTAATGAAAGAGAGCTGAAAGAAAAGAAAATACCAAAAGAAGAAGAAGGAGAAGGAGAAGAAAGAAACACTTTTGCTGCAATCTCTCTTTAGACATTATGCTTCCTTCCCCTCTGCTCCCTTGCTTGTTCAGAAATACCCCTGGTTTTAATTTGTCAGACACCCAAAGTTACGCAAGCAAGTGTAAGAAAATGGGAATTCGCAATTTCATTTTGAACTATGCAAGATACAATTGTGTAAGAACGGAGGGGGCAGGAGAGGCACTTCGCCCAGGGTGGCAATGTTTTTGGGGCATTCCAGCTCGTAGCCACATCCCCACATGCCCTGGCCACGTCCACACACACCATAGCCTGGCCCCCTCCCTCTCCCCCCACACACTCAAAGCTCCACCACTGCCAAGATAATCCGAGCACTGGTTTATAGGTAGTTCTGGAAAAAAACATTTGGCAGTACTTCTGCATCTTCCTAAGAGGTTAGGCAAAGAGATGGAGCATCATTTGAACCTGGTTTCAGGTTCAGAAAAAACAACAACCAGGGACATTTCTGAAAGTCTCTGCCATCTTGCTGCCTCATTACTTGTCTCCTTATGGCTCTTGCTCATTTTTCTCATTCTCTCTCTCTTGTCTCTTCTATATTTCCTGCTTCCTTATACCTAACTCCCATTGAGAAGAAGGGTTAATGTTTGATAAAGAATCAGGAGTTTTGATCTGAAAGAATGCAAGCACAGGCTTTAATTTTTTATTTTAAGGTTAAATGCAGCTGTAGTTTTCCAACAGATGTGACAGCTAAATTTACAAATGATGTAAAGAACAAGTTAAAGTTCTGATTTAACAAATAATCATTTTCTAAAGAAAGGAAACCCGCTATATCATAGTATTTTATCTGAATTTGGATTACTGAGCTACACATTTTTCTGGTATCATGTTTATAAGGATTCTAATGGCTTAAGCATGCTGGACACTTCTTTCTTCCAGTATGATTCAACATCATCATGTTTTTTTTTTCCTGAACACCTCATACTTATTCCTATTGTGCATGTTTCATTGCTGTTTGTTATTTAAAATGAATACTGACATTGGAGTCTGTTCAAAAAAGAGAGTTTATCTGTTAGTGAACTCAGGGCAGCTCTGGTGAACACCCATTATTGTTGCATGGAGAAACGTTTGCTCATAAAAAAAAATGAGAGAGAGATGGCATTCCACCTTCGCACATACAACAGTTTCATTCCCTTCACAGCAGCTTCTTGTGGGACTTACCCATCAAGTCCCATTGAACTCCATCTTATAGGCCTTATATCTGAGTGGAGAAGCACAAGACTGTACTGTGAATCTGTCATTGGGAGAAGAGCAATCCTTCTGGACAGTGCTGCTATGAACGTTTCAGTTGTACTACAGACTGGAAAGGAGATGTGTTCATGGTATAATTATTATGCATAGCAAAGAGATTTTATTAAAAGCACCCCATCGTCATAAACCTTTTAAAATCCAGCTGTCAGGGGGAAAAAATTCTTTTTATTCTTCTGTGGCCCTTTCATACTACAGAATTATAGTGTTGTGAATCCAACTTCACTCCTATGGCTGCATCCTTAAGAAACCTGAAGATTGTAGTATGGGGTGGAACTAAAGCAGTCAGACTGAGCATTCTAAATCCCCTTCCCAAAACTGGAAATCTGAGGATTCCCTAGGATAAAACCATGGCAGTTAAAGTGGAATCATAGCTCTATAACTAGGTAGTGTGAAAGGACCCCCAATTCTATTCATAGGTATATTCTTATTGAGGAGGTATAAATGGTAATAAAAAGCATTTTCTTTAAAACCCCAGAAAGCACAGGGTCCAGCAGGATGGAAAACAGGAGCAGGACCATCGCCTTTCTCTCCCAGAAAGCCAACTCTATCATGTTTCACTTGTTCCACCACTGTTGTCCAGTAGGCATTCTGTCAGATTCTAAAAGAGGGACAGGGAGCAGAGGTATCCTGTCAGCTTAGCTGAGAGCCCAGTAATTGCAGGCTCCTTCTCTATTTGAACACTTTACCTCTCAGTTGATTGTGATAAGAAGACAACAAGGTTTAACTAATGTAAGAATTATAAGAACCTTATAATTTTAACATTTCTAAGCACCATGTAACACTAAATAACTTATTAAGATCTTGTTTTGTCATACCCTCAGCATCCCTTTTTCCTTTTGTGCTATTGCCTCTCCAGCCTGGGAAACTTTCCTGTGGAAAGCAAGAGTGTGCATGTTTTAAATAAAACAAACAAAACTAGATTATTCTAATCATTGTGATTCCAATATTCATTCCAGCAATAATTTTAAACTTGTGTGTTCCATTGTCCTGAAAATTATACATATGCTGTACCATGAAACAAATTCAAAATGCCATGAAAGAATCTAGAGGAAACCAATGAAATTAACAAAATGGAAGAGTAATTGCTTTCAAGTTTCACAAATTAGCATGTTAAGTAGTAAATGCAATTATTAGAATAGTATTACATAATTGTAAACCCTGAGGTTTTTAAAAACCGTACAGTCATCAGAACACACTAACAACAGTATTAAATAATATCCAATGAAGGGATGAAGCCATAAGCCATAATCAGTGCATAGGTTCACTCTAGAATGACAGTGAACTTATTTTGAGGGTTCATTTACACATGCAATGCCTGTTCCCTACATAGAATCGTAGAATCATAGAGCTGGAAGAGACCACAAGGGCCATCAAGTTCAATCTCCTGCCACGCAGGAATACATAATCAAAGCATTCCTGGCAGATGGCCATCTAGCCTCTATTTAAAAACCTCCAAAGAAAGAGACCCCACCATACTATAAAGCAGCCTATTTCACTGTCAAGCAGCTCTTACTGTCAGGAAGCTCTTCCTAATATTTAGGCAGAATCTATGGCTTGAATCCATTGTTCTATGTCCTAATCTTTGGGGCAGCAGAAAACAAGTTTGTTCCATCCCTTCAAATATTTAAACATGGCTAGCAATAAATATTTTTTTAAAAAAATAAACATGACTATCATGTCACCTCTTAATTTTCTCTTCTCTGTGAGAAAATGTCTCAGAGCTGTGTAGCCACTTTCATATTACATTGGTCAATTTTCTGGGTTTTGTTTTGGTTTTTTGTTCGTTTTTGTTTTGCTATATCGCTTGTGGCCAGTTGTCTTGCCAAAGGCAATTGGTCAGTTTGCCAAAAGCAAGGGTTTTTTTTTCAGGGATCTAAAGGCAAGAAATGACACCAGTTGTAGTAGGAAAACCTTAAATTTTGTTAAACAGCAAGCAATTTAAACAACATAAGCATACAAGCAATATCAGCATACATGTGAAACCCACTTAAGCGTATGATGCCTAGATAACATAAAGATGGATTTATTTTTACTTTTTTTTTTATCAAGCAACAATTCCTTCAAACAGCTGCCCTGGAGCCCAGAAAGGAACAGCAAAGGAGACCCTTCTGTATAGCCACCTGTGCACAGCACTTCAGCTATCAGCCTGTGCTGAGCTCACTGTGGGAACGAATTCTAGGGGCTATTTACACCCCTTGGTCTGGGAGGACTGGGTCATTTCTCATGGGAACCTTGTGATTGCTTACAAACCTGAGGTGAGCTAAGCTCCTTTCAATTGTCAAGGCCACTGATTAAGTTGCTAGCTTATGGGTTCCTCCCAGCACTCATTAGATGTCCTGAGACAAGGGCCGGTGCCACTTAGCAGACATCACTTGCAACTTTGTTTTGCCTAGATTGTAAGCTGGCAAGTGTACAGAGTACATCAAAGTAAGATTAAGACAAAACACAAGAATCAAAGCAGCGTGCCAAACAAGTCAAAAGACCTTGAAGAGCAGCAGCATAGAGAAACTTAGAGCATGGAAGAATACCAGAAAGCCTTTCTAGACCTTCCTTAGCAACAATATGGAAAAACTTAGAACATGGAGAAACAAAACTGGGGTCAGGCCAGACCTTACACCTCCTTAAAATTACAGTGGTCTTCCAGTCATTTCCCATATACCAGTGCTGCTCTTTTAGTTGGTGTTTGCACAGTGAGGTAACTTAAGGTGACCATGTAGGTAAGGAAAGAGTTCCTGATTAGCTAGGGGCAACTTTTCCTTCAAATTACCCCTAGATTGTGTAGGAACATCTGAGGAACAAATCAATTAGTGTAATCCCACATAGTGCCTATTATTTTTAAGCAGTACTTGGGCATAATGTTTCCAGGGGCCCTTTCACAGTACACAGTTCCAGTACTATGATTCCACTGTAACTGCCATAGCAGTGGCATATGGAATCCTGGGGTTTGTCGTTTTGGGAGGCACTAGAGTTCTCTAGCTGAGAACTATAATTGTGTACAGTAGCAGCGCCCACTTCTCCAGCCTTTCAAGGCCAATGTTTATTATGCATTTTACACAGAAAATGATGGCACTATGAGAGAGAAAAAGATGGGACATGTAACCTAGTGGCTCAGTGTGTTCTGTTGTTCAGCATCCCATCCACTCCATTCCATTTCCCCTTGGTTCCAGTTCTGTTCATACCTCCTCAGTAGCCAGTCAGAATTCTTTGGCTAATGAGCACACAATCTTTACTGGGTTGTGTTCGGATGTTGTTTTGCCCGCCTCCAATCCCCTCCCCCCAAATAATTTGTGTACTGATGCAAACCCCAAAACTCTTTCCTGTCAAATCTGCTGCCAGCTTTTGCATGGGTAGTTTCTTTTTGCCTGCATACGGACTGAGCTGATAATAAGCATTGTTATCTACCTTATGAACTGGTATACCAAGAGAGGCCATTCTTTCAGTTTCACCACCACCACAGGCATGGTTGGTGAGTAGGCAAGAAATAATCTTTTCAGTGGCTGTCCCTAGACTTTGGAATTCCCTTCCCAAGGAGGCTAGAATGGTCCCCTTCCTGGTGTCCTTCTTTAGCCAGGCAAAGACCTTTTTATTCCAGCAGGCTTTTAAAACAGAAAGTTTGTAAAGTATGGGCTGAGGGTGGTATATCATTTTTAGATTGAATGATTTTAACTGCTGTTCATCTTTCAATTTTTTTTTCTTTTTAAATGTAGTTTTAAATCATTTAAGTATTGTAAATAGCTTAATCCCATTTTAATGCTCACTTTTTTGGTATGTTTTTAGCTATATTGTGTTTCACAATATACCGAAAAACATTGTGTTATTGTGTTTTTCGCTGTATTTATGACTCCCGATGTTGGGAGAAAGGCAGGATACTGATACTACTATTACAACTACCCATCATCATCATTACTGTAAAAAGTAATCTTTGTTCCCTTCAGAACTTCACACTTCTGGTAAGAGGGCTTGCCAAATGGGCAGCGGATTAGTTACTAACATTGCTTCACTAGTGCTTAGATTTCTGTCCTCTGCTGGAACCTCCAGGCTGTCTCTCTACACTTTTATTAAACATTCTGCTGCTACAAAACAGTGTCCTGCCATTCATTTACACTCACAGTGAACAGCAAGAGAGAAAATGAAAACAGGCAAAATCGTAAGAAAATCCTTGAAACCCATCATTAGTTATACAATACCACAGAGAGGGGAACATTTTTCTCTGCTGTGCTGAACACTTTCACAAACGGCCTGCCAAAATCACTTCTCTTGCCAGCAGGGCCCTTCTGACAATCAGCTCAAGAAACATTCAGCAAAGGTACAGGTATTTTTAGCTGCAATATGTCTGGCACTTGGAAGGCTAATGTGCAACGTTTCAATTCTGTTCAATAACTTGTGCCTGAGAACAGCTTGTCATGAAACAGATCAGAAGGGAAGCAACCTTTAGCTTAATCCTAAGTGACCCCCAAACACAGTATAAGACATGTTATTGAACTGAATGGAAACAGTGGCTACAATATTATCAAATACAACACAGTCACATTTGAATTCAAAAGAAGAAACTTACAAAAAAAATAGCAGAGTGGTAAAAAGAATATAAAAAGGAAAGGTAAAAGGGCCATATCTCTATAGAAAATTTAGGATTAAAAACCACAATAACATTTAGAATATATACTTCATATCAGGAAAATCAACAACAAGTCCCCATGTACTGAATGAGCAAAGGTGAGGATGATATTAGATAAATGAAGACTGGCTTCAGAAAAATGAAGCCGTGCCCAAATGTGGATGAAATGAAATACAAATTTGCACAAAAATATAAATTACAAGCAAGACCATCATAAAGCCTTCAATAAACATATCAGAAACCAGTAACAGAGGTGGCTGAGTCATTGGATAAAAAAAATGAGATAAGATGTATTAAAGGAGAATAAGACTGCAGAAGAAATTGCTTTTGTTTTTGGTGTCTTTCTCTGCTGCAGAAGATTCATGGACAATATCTATGAATGGACTGATATTTTCAGGAAAGGAGTTTGAAGTATTAGGACAAAGAGCATTTCCAGGTGGAAGGCTGCTCATAATGTCTATCTATCCTGGTGGGGTTTTTTAAACAGATTTTCCTCAAGAAGAAAAAAAGATGAGGCAGAAAAACAAGGCAGCTTATAAATAGAAGACAACATTGTTTAAAGCCCCTGGACTGGTCCAAACGATTTCCACTCAGGAATTTTAAAGAACTAACATATGAGTATATTTAAAGAAATAAAGTATGTATGGTGAACCTAGGATCAGCCTTCCATGGAATTATGAAATCAGAGAGTTGGAAGGGAATAGAAAGGGCATCTAGTTCAACCTTTGCCATGCAGAAATATACAACTAAAATACTCCTGGAAGATAGTCAGTCAAAGTCTATTTAAGTACTTCCAAAGAGAATAACCCACTATCTTGTAAAGCAATCCATTCTATTGTTGAACAGCTCCTACAGTAAAGAAATTCTTCCTAATGTTTCAATGGAATCTCTTTTCTTGCAATTTGAATAGATTTGTTGGTGTCCTAATCTCTGGCACAGCAAAAAACAAAGCTTACTCCATCATCTACATGACATCTCTTCAGATATTTAAAGATAAATATCATCTCATCTCTCATTCTTCTCTTCAGCTCCCTAAGCGTTTCCTCATAGGGCTTGGGTTTTCTGGGCCTTTGAACATCTTGGTCACCCTCCTCTGGACACATTCCAGCTTCTCAATATCATTCTTGAACTGCCATGCCCAGAACTGGCCACAGTATTCCCGGAAAGATTCTTCTTTGTATCCAAGGACTAGAAAACAAACAACACAACACCAAGTTAAAAGGGATTCAGAACATTATAGAGCTGTGAGCTTAATGGGTGTTTTGCAAATACAGTTAGCCCTCCACATTTGCGGGTTTCACTTTTGTGGATTTGATTATTCACGGATTATTTGCTATCACCTCTGCTGCCTCCTATGTTATTTTTAATAGGGACTGCAAGCCTTGCGAGACTGAGAAACTGCAAACAAGGCTTGTAAGTCCCTACTAAAAATGGTGTGGGGCAGGAGTGGAGGGGGCAGTAAGCCCCACTAGCCACCCACATCTGCTTTGTGAAGGAACCCTGATGCCTCAAAGGAATCCATGGTGTGTTTTGTGTGTTAAATATGGTTTGGGAGGGCCTAGAATTAGTCACATTTTTTTCACTTTCACGGTGATCCTGTGACCCTAACCCTAGCGAATGTGGAGGGATGACTGTAATGACTGGGAAGTATTATTTAAAGTTAAAATTATTAGGCTTATGTATATAAGAACAGGTTGTTGTGAAGCAGTTGGAGCAGCAGCATGGTTTTTGCAAAGGCGAGTCCTGTCTCATTAAATTTTAAAGACTTTTCTGAAAGTATTAATTTCTATGAGGATAATGACAATCTGTTAATGACTGTATACCTGGACTGAAAAAAAAATGTTTTACAAAATTCCTTCACCAAAGACTGCTGAGTAAACTTAGCAGTTAGAGCATGAGTTCTTACAGGTCATTACATGGTTAAAGAACAGAAAGAAGAGAAGGAATAAATTGACAGTTCTTAAAAAGGAATGGTGGAAGACATAACAGTCCCCCAAAGACCTACTTTGGGAAGTGTATAAAATTGTGCAAGATGCGGAGAAAATGAACAGAGGAAAGTACATGAATGTCCCAAACTTAGTAATGATCTGTGAGATAACCCAGGAAAAGACAAAAATTGCACTAGACAGGGACTGATCCAATCAAGGAAGCCATGGCCCTGAATGTGTAAACTTGAGGAGGGCAATTGATGACCAGGGCTGTTGGTGATCTCTTATTCAGAGAGGGTTCCTGTAAGTCAAAGTCAGCTTGATAGCAAATAGCAACAATACAGTGAAGTTTGTTGATGATACCAAATTGCTGAGGCTGGTAAAAACAAAAGCGGCCGTGAAGTGCTCCACAAGGATCTCTCCTGAATGACAAATGTGGTTCAGTATTTCATGGATGTAGACAAATCTATGCTCTGATTACCATTTGAGCACTCTTGTTGCTTAATATCAAAGGGGATATTATATAGGTGGAAAATGTGTAGAAAAGAGCAACAATAATGATAAGAAAGCTGCATTGATTCCTATAATCAGAAATCACAATTTGTGGGTGGGATGAAAGTAAGGACATGATAGAGTTCTATAAAATTATGCACAGAGTGGCAGAAATGAACACAGAGAATTTTTTCTCCTTCTCTCATGATATTAGAACCTGGGTTTCAATCAATGAAACTGAACCATGGCGGAGTTATAATGGTGGATGGGAGGATCTTCAGACAACACATTGTTAAATTATGAAATTTGGTACGACAAACAGAGGCAATAAATTTAGGATTGCTCTAGCAGGAATGAAAAGGCTGCCCAAATGTCCACCAGTCAGTTTATCTTTGAATACCAGTTGCTGGAGTCCATGAATCAGAGCCTGCTGTTGCCCTCATGTGCTGCTGTTTGTGGGTTTTTCAGATGTATCTGGCTGGGCTCTGTGACAAACTGGATGTTGGATTACAAAGGCCTGTAGTCAGATTCAGAATGAATATCCTTATGTTATTAATGGACTGCTTCATGTTACATTGTTGGAATGTCACTGAGAGACATGATAAGGCATAGTGTTAAGTACTTGAAATACTTACTGTAGCCAGATTAAATTAAGGGTATTGAATAAATAGACCATCATGGTTTCAGATATATGCTCCCCACTTCCAGGCTGAAATCTACAGCAGTAGTTTACCTCATAGTAAAATCAGAGTGAGTGTCTGGAGACACTTTTATTATGATGGCCTGGAGCCAGAGAACTATTCAACTGCTTCCAAGTGTCTAAGGAGACTTTGGCCTTCTGTGTCTCAGATAAAATGCCACATGGCAAACCTTCCTAGGATTTCAAAATGAAAAGTTAAAAAAAAAACTCTCCACAAAATATAACATGAGCAGAGATTGTTAAATATACTTGTCAACATGGTTTCTCCCATTCTCCCTTCTTCAGGAATAGAAGAAGCACAAGAAAAGCCCTCAAACTGTGTATAGACTTTGAAAAGGCTCCAAAAGTAGTGAAATGTGTTTCAAAGGTGTCTTAGAATTTTACTGTTGTTATTCTTCCTTTTACAAAGTTGCAAATAAATGAAAGGCTAAGATAACATAGTGGTTAAGAAAAACCATGCTTGGAAAGGGTAGTCCTCAAGAATCTACCTTTTCAGTCAAGCATACTTTCAAGTAAATGTGCATAGGAATGCAGAATTATAGAGCTAGAAGGGACCATAAGGGTCATCAACCCCCTGCCATGCAGGTATGTATAATCAACAGATCGCAATTCAACCTCTGTTTTAAAAGATCCAAAGAAGGAGATTCCACCATGTTCCAAGGCAGTGTATGGCACTGTCAAACTGCTCTAGCTGTTTATGTTGAACCTTTCTTCCTGTAGCTTGAATCTATTGCTCCATGTCCTAGTCTCCGGAGGAGCAGAAAAAAGCTTGCACCATCTTCCATGTGACATCCATTCAAATATTAAAGCATGACTGTCATGTCATTGCTTAACCTTCTCTTCCCCAGGCTAACTATATCCACCTGCCTAAGCTGCTCCTCACAGGTCATGGTTTCCAGGCCTTTGCCTTATGAACCTGTACAATAATACACCCACACATCGCAGTATAATATCAGTAACTACACTATAATGCTTTTTCATTTTTATTGTCTTCAAAACCTATTAAAATTGACAGTAATGTCCAAGGGAGAGGAGGATTCTGCTAGTGCTAATTACAGCTGTTGTGATTGCTCGTTATATTGATTTACCTTGTCAACTTGAATATTAAATGAATGTCCATTTGGATTCTTAAATACAAAACTGGAAAACTCTTATTGCTTTGCCAACAGCCTCTTATTCTTTTGCCAACAGAAGCATCCTATACAACACAGAGTATGAAAATCTGCTATCAAAGCAGAAGACAAGTGACATGTCTTTAAGAATATTACCTGTAGCCTGTGGTGAATGGAGAGAATGCAGTGCTCCAGATGTGGTGGAGGTATAGCACCCATTATATTTTACTATTGTTTTCCTGGCTGGGTCTGTTGGGAATTGCACTGCAGTAACATCTGCTCTTCTCCTAAGTGCCCTGCTAAAAGTCTAACTGCTATTACTCACAGCATCCTTGAGTATTATGCTATCTAATACAACATTTTTTCTAGCTAACCATTTGAAACAAAATGTATAAGCAAAGTTTACTGCTGAATGCCATGCTGTTGTTTTGCATTAAGTTAACAAGACTAATTGAATTTTTAATGCCTCTTCCACTTTGTATTTATACTCAAGTTATAGTTATGAATCAAACGTGATCCTTCTAAAAGGGACATGACAAGTGCTTCAAATGGTCATATTACCATTTCTGAGTACCATCCTGAATGTGGTTATCCACTGGGCACAGCATAAACTAAAGAGCTGGTTCAGTTGCAGGACTTCACAGCAATTCAGCAACCACTTGCAATAAGCTATCAAAATGGATATACATATCAGTGGATTGCTGACTGCATGAAAGAGTGTTGTTAACATAGAAATCTCCAATAGTGTTGCATTCCGAGAAGATATGTGTGTTTATGTGTCTTCAAGTCACCTGTTGACTTATGGTGACCCCATGAATTTCATAGGGTTTTCTTAGGCCAGGAATACTTGGAAGTGGTTTTGCCTGTCCATTTCTCTGAAATATAGCCTACAGCATTGGTGGTCTCTCATCCAGGTATACTAACCAGGACTGATTCTGCTTAGCTTCTAAAATCAGATGATGATGAAGAAGAAGAATCACCATCTTTATTTATACCTCACTTTTTTCCTGGTAAGGACTCAAAGTGACTTACAATAATTTTTAAAAAAAGAAAAACATAGTTGTTCGGAAATGTAAAATATCAGAAATATCTCATGTTTGTGAGATTTATATTTTATTAAACCAGATGCTTTTTAAGAAATAAAAACACAGTATATTTTGCAAGATTGTATGGAAGTCATTCAATGCAGAATTCTTTTCATGTGTATCAGGAAAGAATGTTTTAGAAAATTCTTGAAGAAATTGAAAGAATGTTTTAGAACATTTAGATCCTTAATTTTCTTTAGTATATCACATACTGAAAAAGTATACATTAAAAAAACTAAACTGCACAATTTTCTGAGAGCTATTGTTCTGATTATATACTTAGCCATATTTTTCAAGAAATTCAGCAAATACAATTGTGAAGATGAGTTATTTTTCTCAAAGATTGAATAGAAGACAATTTAACTGAACAGAAAATAATCTAATTTTAACACAGTTGCATGAAGCCATTGGGATAAAGCTGGACAGGATGAAAATCAACTAATCCAAAACATGTAGCTGGAGAAGAGGTCTATGGACACGACGGACTGCTAAAAAGACAAATGGATCTTAAGCAAATCAAGCCTGAACTCTCCTGAGAAGCAAAGAGGGCTAAACTGAGGATGCCATATTTTGGACACATCATGACTCATTGCAACAGATAACAACGCCTGGCAAAATAGAAGGAAGCAGGTAAAGGAGGCCAGTCTATAGGTGAACTGATTCAGTCAAGGAAGCCACAGCACTGAACTTGCAAGACCTGAGCAGGGGAATTGATGACTGTTGCTCTTCCAGGTTTCTCCTCCCCTCCCTAAATTTCAAAACCCAGGATTCCATAGGATATTGAAAGTGGAATACTAGCACTATAGCAGTATAGTGCGGAAACGACCTCAGTTAGTCTCTACACACTACGCGAAAATACAAGTACAAGCAGCGACCACCTACATTCAGTAAACAAACAGCCCTCCTGAGAGCGCCAATGAGAGGACGCAAACACGCATGCGCGCCCCAGCCCAGGCTCCTCCGGAGAGGAGACAAGACGCAGGAACGGAGCGCCCTGCTTTCTCTTTATGGTAGGTAAAGGTATGTGAGGAACTTCCGCTCATCCTCTTTCCACATCCGGAGTCAAGGGAACACTTCTGCAGGGGCGAGGAAGAAAGACAAACAATACCACACAAAAAAAATCAAAAGTATTTCATGGGTAATCACAAGAATTATATGCTATTGCTATTAAAAAAATCCTCGGGTAGCCTGCCGTTGTGTTTCCCTCGCCCTCCTCCTCCATCCCCCTCCCGCCCTTCTCTCCGCCGTTTAACGGTAAGAGTGAGGCATAAATTCATCGCGCGCGCAGCCGCTCTTTCCTGCCCCCGCCCTTTCGGGCTGTGTCCGTGCACATGCGCAGTGGCTTCTTCTGCCTGCCGAGTTCTTCGCTTAAGGACGGAGTCGTTCGCCTCAGGGGGACTGAACTTTTTACTTAGTAGCTGATAGGCTAAGAGGGGCCTGTGAGCCGAGGGAGAGTTGTGGGGAGGGCGAGTTTTGTTGTCCGAGCGGGAGTTCCCCACCCGTCAAACGGACCGCTCCAGAACCTGATTCTTTGTCCGCTGTGAGGAGCAGGTCCTGTGCCCAAACTTCACCTGCTGGTTCCGACAGGCATTAAAGAGCAGGTCAGGCGTGGGGGGGGGAGGAGACTTTATTTTCTTTTTTTTTTTTTGGGTCCGTTGGCATCTCCAGCATTTCGTATGGCGTCGCCAGAGTGAAACTGGAGGAGGCTTCTGACGCATTTCAGCAGATGTTGTTTCTTACCCGGTTGCTACCATTGCCCTCTTTTATGCCACCGTCAAAAGGCACAGGAGCCTTCTCCAGTGTGCACTGTGGCAACCCTCATCCCATAAAAGCCGGGAGGGAGTGCCAGGGGAGCGTCTGGAGTCTTACATCTTCCACACCGGCCGGGGGAAAATGCCTTGTTTTAAGAAGAGGGAGTCCTTCCATGAGAGAGGAGGCACTGAGTGCCCAGCAGTTGGCATCCCTGGGTGCCTCACCCACAGGGCCTCCCTTGGAAGCCATTGGGGAACAATGCCCACTCGCCCACCCGCAGAGTGAGGAACAGTGTGGATGAGAAAGCTTCAGACTCCACGGTCCTACCTTACCCGAATCAGCTTGTGTTTACATGGGCTTTGGGCCCCTGCTAGCTTCAGTTCCTACGCCTGAGGATTAGGGTTGCCAGGTTTTCAAAATACCAATAAGGGACAGTCAAAATTCTTAAACACGCAGGGTTGACTGTGGTCTGATTTCTGGAAATCCATATGTGGTTCCCTTTTTTTTGGCCTACGTCAATTTTCCTGAATCCATTTTAATCATATAATTTTCTATATTGGCAGTGAGATTCAGACACACCTTACTTTTTCCAGCAATTTGGCCGCCTCTTTTCTCGAAATGTCTGCACTTCCAAGTACTGGATTTTTGGCGTTCCATTGCGTCTGTATAAAAGGACACACATTCCAGCCAACAAATAAGGGACATCCTTTATAGTGAGAAACATCTACTAACCCTATAACGGGTAAGCCATCCGGTCCTCAGATAAGGAGCTTCCCTTACGTAAGGCAACTTATATCACATCCCTTTGAACACTGTACAAAAAGCAAGTCATTTAATAGTGATTTAGAGAGTAATTAAAAAAAAACCCTTCTGGCAAACAAACTGTACTTGCAAGTATTTTAACAATGCTGTTTACTGCTCCTGTTTTCAGCATTCTTTTTTTTATATGTATAAAAAAATTGTTAGTTTTTCGCAATGAAAATACATTCTAAAGCACCAGATCTTGTCTGGTCTTGGAAGCTAGGCAGGATCATGTATGGTTAGTATTTGGATGGGAGACCGCCAAAGAATACCAGGTGCTGTAGGCTGCATTTCACAGGATGGAACTAACAAAACCAGCTCCAAGTATTCCTTGCTTAAGAAATCCCTATGAAATTCATAGGATCACCATAAGTTAACAGGCAACTTGAAAGCACATATACACACACATGTAATTTAAATCCTGCAATAGGTTTGCCTTAGGGTTACCATAAATAAATGATTTGAAGGCATATAACAATATGTAATTATGCATAGAATTTCCAAGCCAATTTTTGTATTTTTTAAAATATCTGAATATGTAAATATGTTCTAATATATTACTTTATTTCTGTGTTTTGTTAGTGGGAAGAATTTAATTTTGAGCCATGGCTGCATCAAGAGGAGTGGCTTCATTCCGTCTGCCACCTCTTCCAACAATTGGAGAGGTTATTAAACTGTTTAAACTCAGAGCTGTTAAGCAGCTGTCCCAGAACTTTCTTCTGGATTTGAGACTTACAGGTTAGCTGTCTGTGTCATTTGTCAGTCTTTATTCATGTATTATTTGGTTGTTTTCTAAGTAATGTTTGTGCTAAATATTGATCATTTTTGATGGATAATTCACTAGAGGACAGATGCAAAATGAAAACCTGAACATTTAGTATAAGGTGGAGATCACAAACTGAATTCCTGAAATATAGGAGGGCTTTTCCCTTTTAGTCATACACCGAAATGGGATCCTGTGAAACCACCTGAGCATATACCAGGACATTGATGTAAACAAGTGAAACTACTTTGTACAAAGTCAAGTGATTCGTTCATCTCTCCCTTTTTGTGACTGATGTGTTAAATATGTTCACTGATGCACATTTAAATCCTGTACTTGAGGGAAGGTATTTTATATCATGAAGATTACATCTGGAACAAAAAAGCAGGGGTCTGTGTCCCTCTTAACTTGACTCTTTGGGTTTAACTTACATTTATGGAATTTGTAAATATCAAAGATTTTGAAGTGGTGTACAGTTATTAATGTGATGTCTCTCCAGGTGCTTGACTTTCATATGGCACATTCCTCCTGCTCTAGCATGTGACTGTGTTGACTAGAAGCAAACAAGACACATGATTATGTTGTTTAATTCATGCTGGAGTAGTACTGTTTCGGTCATTGAACTTGACTCTTTAGTACTCTTTCATCAAAAAAGTTAGCCCCCTGAAATCCTTTAAACATTGGTATTAGAACTTTTAAAGTTACTTTCAGAAAAATAATTATAGTTAGAAAACAACCTCCTGTGTCTAGTTACTTTTCGGAAATTGCACTGCTACTACTATTTACTTTCCAGTTTCTCAAAAATAATAACTTTTAAGGAAATTACTTGTATATAATTACTTCTAAGTAATCTGAATAGTAGAAGCCACTGGCTTGTGGTACAAAACACATTTAAGTAGAGTACATTGCCATTAAAAAAAAATATATGGACAGAGTGCCTAAAATGGAACAAAATACATAGAGGTAGTATGACAATAGCATCTCAAGATGCCCAGACTTGGCCAGCAATTATATACAAAACTGGTACACAGAAACATTTTCAGCTGTCATTTCCTCTACCATTCTGCACCCCGTTTGATTTTGGTAGCACTTCCATATCCTTCACCAATGCATGTAATGATTGAGAAATTAAGAACATATTAGTCCTTGAGAATGTCTTATGACAGTCAGAGTAAAATGTATACCCTGTTGTTTTGCTGTGTTTGTGAGCCCATATGTCCATCAACAATAAGTCTCCCATTAAGTTAAAAAAACTAGAACTCTAGTTCTTTATTTATAATGCAGCCTCCTGATTTCTTGAGTACAGTTTCCATTCTGATTTATGACTGAACCAAGGTATGGAAAATCTTTTAACTGTTGCATTTTACTCAAATGCAAGTATTGTACAGAAGACACCTGTTAACCAAGTATTTCCAGAATACCTCTATTTGCCTGTTGTACTTAGAAGAAAATATGAAAAATGCATGTCTGTTCAGGAGTAAAAAGTACTGAATTAATTTACTTACAAGTGAAGAAAAAACTGGATTACTCAACAGCAAGATTGATCAGCAAGTTTTGAGACCATCCAAAATCTACCCCTTTACATGTAGGATTAGCAGTAGTGACCATGATGATATGCACAGATAAAACACCCCTTGCAAGCTTGTTCTGTTTGCAGGTGGAGTGCAAGATCACGAGGGCAAACTTGGAAGGGCGAGGGAAGAATCAGGAAAGCAATACTTGTTTAGAAGTATATTTTCCTGTTCCTGCAGAATTCCATGTTGCAAAATGAAGAAAAATAAATCAGGAGGCAAATAGATCATATCTGCATTCCCAGTGCATCCTTTGTATCTTGTACTAGCAGTAACAGAAGCAATAATGATAAAAACTCTACACAACGGTGCAAGAGGCATGCTTTGTATTTGTTCTTTGCTAGTTCTACATTCAGAGCTGGAAGGTCCACAGCTCTGCAGCCTTCTCCCAGTTAAGACTCCACTGTCCTCTTCCTTCTGTCTTGACTTTACCATCCATCTACTTTTCCTTTTACTCTTTAATCTCCTTTGGTCCACTTCATTGTCACTTCAACACCCACAGTGGAATGTAAGGCATGGCAAGAACTAGCAGTTCAACCACAAAAGGAGTGAGGCCATCCTTGTTATATTATATTCGTAATGGCATTATATTGTTGAAGGATGAAGAAATAGTTATAAGTAACTTTCTTTGGACCAACTAATTCCAGTCTACAGAATAACTAGCCAAAAGTGTAAAAGCAAAAGTAGAACACAATTAAACTTGTATTATCTGGAATCTGCCCACATTTTGTAAGAAATGTACACTTATGCAATTGTACTCATGCAGTCATGATGCAAGGAAGTTGGAAAAGGAAAAAAGGGCAAGTCAGCCAGCCACTGTCTCATTTTTGGCGGGGATGGGGGAAATGACTGACAGCAGCAAACTTCAGTGCTAGGAGTATGGGGTTTTTTCCCCCATCCCTTTTTTTAATATAAAAAATATGCTTAAATTGGCCATTTTGAAGAAAAAGCAGCTGTGTGGCCCCAGTCTTCAATATGCATCCAGTCTGGTTCAGAGCCCTGTATTCATTTTCTGCTGAAAATCTCTACCTGCCCCCTGCTGTTTGTTCTGTCTTTGCTGTTTACAGCAGATACTACCAAAGGAGGCAAATGGCAGCCAAGGAGTCTTTTTCCCCCAAATCAGGAACTGGGCCTGTAACTCATTTGGATTTGGAACACTGCCTTTGACTCTTTTTTTTTAAGACGAAGCAGTTAAGCATTATTTTCAATACTTGTTTTTGAAGTGCTGCTTCATTTCATGTGAATGTTTTAAATCTTCAGCCATGATTCGTTTCATCAAATACAATCAAATATTTTGTCAAATACAGATACACTAGTGTGGCCTTTGAGAGAGAGAGAACAGAAAGCCAATATAGCTCCATTGTGCCTTGACCAAGCAACTGAGGAAAGACCTTCCTTCTAGCCCAAATGCCACTTGTTTGGTCTTGGAGGGAGAAAAAAGTAGCAGTATCTGCTGGACTTAATCCTCCTCCCATTCCCTCTTCCTTATATGTTGTGTCTTATTTAGAATGTAAACCTGGGAGCAGAGAGCTGTTCTATTAACAATTTGTAAGCCACTCTGGGCTTTTTGGCTGAAGGACATTGTAGAAATACTTTGAATAAATAAACCTTTCTCCCAGTGCTGTTTGGAAATCCATTGGATGACCTTGGGCACATCACATACTCTCAGCACAATGATAGGTTTACCATAAGTTGGAAACAACTTGAAGGCACACAGCAGTCACTGCTATGTGAGGTAGCATCATTGCAGATGTTGGAGTTTGAGCACAAGATCTACAATGTGCACAGCCTAAAGTGTGATGCCTTTCATAATCTTGTGTTTTGAAATTTAAACTGCTGCTCATTATATGTTGCTTATTTTGTTCCTCTGCTTATTTCTTGTACTTTTTGTTTTTACTAAGCTAATGAACATGGAAAAAAGCTGCACCTAGACACCTGATAGTCCTTGTTTTCATCTTAATGCTCTTCCCTCTGGATATTAATATTTAGTCTGTTCATATCAGTATTTATTTTTTGTTCAGATATGGAAGCTAGTTGCCTGTTCTTCCAATGAGTATAATTTTGATTAACAGACTCAAAGGCAAAGTCACCATTAATATAAAAAAAAAATTGAAAAAGTGTAAAATGGTTTATGTCCTTTAAACATTCCCCTAATGCATTACTGCAAATGAATGAGAACTCTGTGTCTCCTTGTTTATGTATTAAACAAGTTATAGTTGAATTTGTATAAGGAAAGCCAGATAGATAGAACTCTTTGGTTAGTTGTTCTGTACAATAAATTTTCCAGTTTATTTAATTTTACTATGGTTTTTTTTTATGTCTGCTTAGAGATTAAATTGTACTGGATTCATATTTACACACTGACTTTAATATATATATATATATATATATATATATATATAGAGGGTTCAATGGGATATAGTTTTAGGTTAACTTGTATAAGTGTTGCAGCTATAGTGAACGTTCTATGGAAAGTGAAGTAGGAAAAGCCATGTTTATATATCTTTTCTTTTAGATAAGATAGTGAGAAGTGCTGGCAACCTGGAAGATGCATATGTGTGTGAAGTGGGTCCTGGTCCAGGAGGAATCACAAGAGCCATTTTGAATGCTGGTGTTGCAGAACTTCTGTTAGTTGAAAAAGATCCTCGCTTTATTCCGGGACTCCAGGTACTCAATAATACAATCTCTTTCTGATTATAATATTGTTACAAGTTAAATTATGTATGTTTATCCTTTTAACATCTGCACATTTCTAACATTATAACGTTTATATGCATTTCAGTTATTCTGTTAAAGGTCAGTTTTAATCCTTTTTACTCAAAAATGAGGTCCGGTAGTTTTAGTAGAGTTGCTATTTAGTAAATATTATTTGGCTTCTACCCTTAATCAGAAGTATTGAACCCTTTATTTATTTGCATTCTCTGTATGATCCTTAGTGTGCTGTCTACTTTGTTATCAGGAGAGATGATTATATAGTATGGCTGCATTGCTCACTGTTAATATTAAACAAGTATGGAAATTCTTTTACAATAATAAGGATCCCAAGATACTTATATAAAGTTGCCATTTCATACTATTGAATAAGCATAAACAGTCTTTAGCCTTTGTTATGAAATTTGAAGAGCTGCATAGTATTAAGTGCAATAGAGGGAAAAAGAATTTCAAAAGAAAAATTCTCCTGATTCGTAGCACAAGGTTTTATCAACCTTATTGGAACTTATTTAAAAACTAAAATAAAAATTAGGTGTTTGTTTTGCAATCTATTTGGGCATCCTCTTATAGTTCAACTTCTATAATGAAGATTCCAGGTAACCCTGTTCTGTAATTAATTAAGTTAAATAATTTCCATTAATTTGGATCAAATTCTCTCTAATGATATTAAACAACAATAATAATTTTTTTCATTTATTTATATTGCATCTTTTTAAAAAAAACTGGACTTGAATGGCTTACAAATTAAACACAGTAGAGCTAAATGGCAGAAAACGATAACATTAAAATGTAATTAAATTCTTAGTTACTTTAAAGGAAATTTTTATTATTGATTTTATTCATTTTAAAAATAAATCTTTTCCTCCCTTTCTTTGTAAATATCAGATGCTGTCAGATGCAGCTCCAGGGAAAGTTCGTGTTGTTCATGGAGATATTCTAACATATAAGTTGGGTCAAGCTTTTCCAGATCACCTTATGAAGAACTGGGAAGATGGTCAGTGTGCTGGAATTACAATTATTCAAACAAACTTTTTGATATGAATTCCTGAAAGAGGTTTCCTAGTTGCACGTTGAAAGAACTGAACATTAAATAGCCTGTATATTTCTGGGTATCTCTGTGACTGTTACAGTCAAACAGTGTTTTTACATTTGTCTTGACATGAGTACAGGTATATCTCAGCTGAGTAGATGTGTTCCTGGATATTACTTTTTAAAAACATGGTAGCAGAGGCAGAAATGACATAGAGAGAATGGAGTTAGATTTCTACATCATAAAAAAGGACAGTTCAACATGTTTTAGCAAATATTTTCCTCAATATGTGTGTATGAAATGAAGCAAACAGGTCAGGCAAGGCCTGCATAAGCAGACAAAAACATTTTGAACCAGTTCAGGGCTCCTTGAAGGCTTCTTCCAAAATGCATTCTGGGAGAGCTTTTTCTTTTCTCAGCTTCCACCCTTGTTGTGATTTCCATTTTGGTGGCCAAATATAGATGTATGCATTTTAAACATTCTTGGGGTAATTGGTGAGGCAGGTTTATCTGCTGTCCCATTTTCTCTGTGTTTTGCTGTTCATCCATGCTCAGTAAGGAATTCTGGTGGCAGCTGCTATTTACTTTGCCTGTTACAAACAAGCACAAACAGCTACCGTAGGATAGGGCAAGAGTGGAATCTTGCTGTTTCCAACTCAGGCTTTGTTGCTTGGTTTACTGCGGAAGTACTGCTGCAACCCAACATTGAAAGTCTGTGTTTCTCCACTGCTCCTTCACCACCCTCCCAATGCAAATTCTACTAAAGGCTTCCAGTTTGACAGAGGAAGAGGAAGGGGGGGTTGAGTAGACTTTAAAATATTTTGTAAAAAGGAGCTTCATTGTCAAAAGCTTTGTTAACTGAGGTATGCTTGTATATGTTTCTTATGTAAGAAATTACTTTGCTTGCCATACTCAACCTAGTGAGATTCATTTGTTAAAGTGCATTTGTTAAAAATTTGCACAGGAGGATCTTTTCACTTTGTGGGATAATTTTCCCATTGAGATTAATTGGGCTGTCTTCATGATATGTCTTGGACCTAGAAAAAAACGAGGAAGACTCCAGCCCCCCTTTTATTTCTGATATACTTTTCCCCAATTGAAAATTGAAAGATAGTGATTATGGAATATTTTTTATTTAGAATATTGCATAAAGTTTAAGACAAAGTATTCATATATTTCCTCCTCCTTTTTTTTAAACTACGTAAGACATAGTATAAGATATTGTGTGCAACGCAGTGAACAGCATGTGATCATTGCTGTTCTTGTTCTTTGTTTCCTTTTCTCAGTTCTTTTTAGGGAAAGGAATGTTTTGTGACTGCTGGAATCTTGGAGAAATACAGGAGAGAAAACAAATTTTATCAGTTTTAATGATGTTGATGGTTGTAGCTTGTTTTTGGTGAAGGTGTTTTGCTTTCATTTTCATTTTGTTTAAGGTTTGTTTGTTTTGCTTGTTTGGAGTTATTTTTGCTTGCTCTTAGTAAACTGACACTAGACAAAAGAGAGTCATTACAGTTCAGTTTACGTAGCCGCAAAACATAAGAAAAAATGTTAATAGTATTTAATAGTATTGGACTCTAGCACATAGTACTTTCCCATACAGTTGCGATAAAAATGACTCCCATGTTGTTACTGTCTGAAGATAGAGCTGTTTTTATTTGCTTGGATTTATGTACTGAATTTTAATGCTATATGAAATCTTCTGAGATGATGCAGTATATAAATGCTAACTGTGTGTGTGTGTGTGTGTGTGTTTTATATTAGAAGGGGTAGTGATGGGCAGTTGATCCCATTAAGGTTGGAGAGTGTACATGAAGTATAGTAGATGGAAAATAAAGTTTTATTATTTCAGCCCTACCTCTTTGGGTTGGATTGACCTCACTACTCAAGTGATGGTTAATCTCATTTCTATGATGTCCAAATCAAACAACGTGGAATGAATCATGGATGCCTTGTGTATAGTAAAAATTTGTGTTGATCTAATCATATAGAGCTGCTTTTTATAGAATATTACTTTATTTTTCCTTATAGATCCACCAGATATACATATTATTGGAAATCTGCCTTTTAGTGTCTCAACGCCTCTAATAATAAAGTGGCTTGAGAATATATCCAAAAGAGATGGACCTTTTCGTTATGGTAGAACACAGATGACTCTGACATTTCAGAAGGAAGTAGGGGAGGTAAGCTTGCTTATTGCCTAATTAGAAATGGTTAAACTATAAACTATAAAAATCTATTATATGTAAATATTACATATAAATATATGTAAATCTCATGAGACTTCATTTCTATGTTATTAGGGCCTTTGGTATGCTGTACATCTTAGTGTGTTGCACTCTCACTTTTAACATGTCCATTTAATCATCTCAAAATCTGTTGTAAATAATGTTTCCTATCTAAATTTGTCTTGCATGCTTTGATGATCCAAAGACTTTCATGTTTGTCTGTTAATTGCATTAATTTTGTCCTTCCATTCTGCTGGTCTTGGGATCAAAATCTGTTTATGGAGCTATTGCCATTTTTATCCACAACATTATGCTAACATTATACTAACATTATATTATATACATTTTCTGCTTCCATCAGTAGCATCATAACAAAATACTGACAAAAACCTGAGTGGCATCTGTCAAAAACTGTGAGGGTATCCAAACTACACAATTAAAGCAGCTTGATTCTGCTTTAACTGTTATCACTGCATCCTGTGGAATCCTGGGGTTTGTAGTTTGGTGGAGCTAGTCTCCTCCCCTCCATCACTTGTGTTCTCCAGCTAAGAATTCTAAATCCTACTCCAGACTAAAAAATCCCAGGATTCCTTAAGCTAGAATGATGGCAGTTAAAGTGATATCAAACAACTGCTATAAATGTGATGTGAATACAATTTGAGAGTGCCAGCTTGAAAGTTAATCCATTCGTATATTGTGGCTGCCGGATGGGGCAAGGTCACCCTTAAATTCCTAGGGTTCTGTTCTAACAGGGAAAGAGTTACTCTCTAGAATTAGTATGGGCAAGGAATTGAATCTGAAGCCTCTTGTGTAATGAGCCTGAGATATTCCGCTGGAGTAGTGTCCCACAAATATTAGCTGCTGGCTAGCTCTCTGGGAGACTGCGAGGCTCCATCATGCACCTGTGTTTTTTTGTGTTCCTTTCAACCAATTACATGCATGCATGTGTACGTATGTAAATAAAAAGGGTGTTGGTGGAAGAGTACTACACAACTTTGCTCAGTGGAGGTGTCATTTGGACATTTTTCAAGAGCAGGACTTTTGCAATTTAGAGTTCTTCTGTGCAGGATATCCATCAGCCAGTCATGCCCTATTCCAGGATATTCCCATCATGTGAGACTACGTCAGCCTAGAGGAGGGTAACATTAGGATGTTTGGGGGATGGCTTTCTCTGTATCTTCCCACCATCCCAGGCTTGACTGGTAAGGGCATGGGAAAAAGCCTTTTTGGTAGCTGCTCATAGGCTTTGGAACTCCCTCCTTCAGGAGGTCTGTCCCTCTCTGTTATCTGATTGTTTTAATTGAATGTGTCATTTAATTTTTTTAAGTTTTCTATTCCTTATTCTTTAAAATACGTTGTTTTAATTTATATTGTGAGCTGCTTTGAGTCCCATTCAGGAGAAAAGGAGGATATAAATCAAATACGGTAATCCCCTCCTCTTATTTGTGGGAGAAAAATTCCAAGAGTCCAGTGCCTGAAACTGTGGATAGTACCAATCCCTCTAGCTTTGTACAGAACATAGGGAAGCTTCACACTATTGGATACATGGTCCTTGTGGGGCTAGAAATGGCTCTGGTGTTACTGGAAGTAGCCCTCTAGCTTCAAAGGACTACAGAGAGGCTTCATGCTCTCCTGTAGTATGAAACTTCTCTATGGTCCCTGCAAAGTCAGAGAGCTACTTCCAGTGACACTAGAACTATATGGGTGCTGTCACTTGGACGTTGTGTTTTCTATTTAATATTTTCAAAGTGCAAATAACTGAAACCGTGAAACATGAGACCATGGGTAATGGGGAAGGAGGGAAAATCCCTGTAAATAAATAAAATAATGCATGAATAAACTGTGCCGGCCTACTTCCCTCTCCCTTCCTCTTTTGTCCCAGTGCAAAAGTGACTTTGAGCGTGCCATTAGTCCAGGTTAGTGGTCAGCAGAGAGCAGAGGAAGCATGTGCAGCTAGGAGAAGAGCGATCATCCGCTCACATCTCACAGGGCAACGTCTTTATTTTTTTCGTTTGACTGTGGAACTGCAACCAGATGTTGCCTGGGCAACCAGATGTTGCCTGGGCAACCCTTGCCCTTTCCACACCATTGATTGGCCTGGCAGCATGTCCCAAAGTCTGAAAGGCTTGTTGTGCTGGAAGGGGTGCATTGTGCAAGGTGGTAATTAATATTTTCCTGTGCAACCACTTAAAAGCACCTGTGCATGTATAATGGCAGGTGATGTTTGTGTATGTCACAGCAGGTTTTCCGCTTTAACGTTTTGTAGTCACTAACCACGCTACTACTAAGTGGTACCGATGTGCTGAAGAGACATATATGAAGCAAATGGGGCTATTTCAGTATTATTTGGTCCTGTGTTTGGATATGTAATGCAAATTTGTGAAAGTTCAAGATTAGTTTTCAGTGTTCTGATCAAGGTGTAAGGATCATCAGAGGCAACCTTTCAGCTGTGAAATAAGCCAGACACCTTTTTATCATCTCCTTCAGTCCAAATGGTTTCTGCTGTAAACGCTCCAGATCAGTTTGCTAAAATAATTGAGTGTGTGAGCTGCTATTCTGAGTTTAGTGATACAGCTAATGGATTGTGTTTTCAAAGTTTAAACCAGTGGAAAATGAAGAAGAGCAATATGTTGGCAACTAGGAGGAAACAGAGTTGAGAACAGAAACATAGTCTGTGCTTTATATAGCTATTACTAGCTCTAAGTGCCTTCACATTTTTGCCCTGCCAGCGACATGAAGATTATAGTGTTTCTGCACATAATGTATCTTAAATGAGATGCAAACTAGCATGGACTGAAAGTTGTTTTTACTTCACTGATGAGACTTGAATCAGCATGAAATGTAGCGAGACAAGTGTGATAATAGCCTGAACTTTCTTTTGCTAGTTGCTGCTAAGATTTTTCTGGTCTCTAAAAACTTTGCGTCTTATTTTGTTAAATACATATTTATTCTGCCAAGGAGCACAATTCCCTCTTTCAGACCTGATGTAACTTAGGAACTTCATGACTGAGTGGAACTTCAATTCTGGTCTTTCTGCCCCATTAAACATTGTGTTAATTTGTGTAAACAAAGGCATATGAAATACCCACAACCTAAAAGTGATATAGTGCACACACTTGACTATTATTACAAATGCCTTAGTAAACTATATAGATTAGTTATGCTGGTGCTGGATTACTGCAGTCCTCTCTAATGTAGGGCAGCCTTTGAAAAATCCCTGAACTGATTATTCAAGAAGTGGCAGTTAAGATTATGTTTGGATACAGTTTCCTTAACTGTTTCTGGAGTGAATTAAGAATTTTTGTGCTAAATGCTTCAGATTCAGGCCTCCTTCCAAGTAGGCCTACTCTTGCATTAAGCTCATCTATGGAGTCTGATCTCTGTTCTTAATTTCTGTTTCATGGAAACCCAGGAGGACCATTTCTTTTGCTACACCTTGATCCTCCTTCCTTATAAGCTTTCTTCTGAAGCCCTAAATCCCTTTTTAAAAGAGGCCTATGTTTCACCACCTGGGCTACCATGCTCCAGCAGATAGGTGGGTTGATGGATTTTTATTGTATTTTATTGCTTTGAAGTTTTCCTCTCTTCCATGGAACTCTGTTTTTAAAAGAATATTTTAAATTGTCTTGATCCTTCTTTGGTATTTGCTTCTTTCCTTTATTAAAAAAAGGGGAGGAGATAGAATTTTTGAATATTTTTAAGAGCTGCGGTCTGATTTGGTAAGTTTAATGAAGGACTGTGTTTAAGATACTCTGTTCAAATATCTTTCATTGTGATGTTGATGTTTCTAGTAAACACGTGTTGGCATTGAATTCATATTTTCTTTCTTTCTTGTACTTCAGTGGTGAGGGACCACATTTGAGTTTGTCTTGCTAAGAAAAAGCCAATTAAAATTCATTGTATTTTCTGTTTGCTAAAGTGTTATTTGTTGCTCAGCACATTATGACCATATTTCTTGTGTAAGGTCCATTAATAATAATAAAACGCTGATGCTTGTACTTGTGAATTGGATTCATTTTCTTCTCAAACAGGTATTAATGTATTCTTTCAGAAACCATTTGATTTTTCTTCTGATTAGAGGTTGATTTAAAATGATCTGCAGTCTCCTTATGGTTTCTACATCAACATTTGATTGTCCTGAATGAGTTTACTCATGAAAAACATTTTGTATCTTCTGCAGAGACTGACAGCTAGTACAGGAACCAGGCAACGAAGCAGACTTTCCATTATGGCTCAGTACCTGTGCACTGTTCACAAGTGTTTCACAATTCCAGGAAAAGCTTTTATTCCAAAACCAGATGTGAGTTTTTTCTTCCTTTCTGTAATTGAAGCTTTATCCAATTATTTACAGAGTAAGCAACATGGAAAAAGTGAGTTGAATACAGAATCAGACTGAGTTAGTTTTGACATTCTCTGGAGGATTGGCATGAAATTATTCACAATTGGATGAGTTTAGTTTTAAAAGATTTTGAAAAAGTACATGCATTAATAAAGGAACATTTATTGCTGAAAGAACAGAAAAATATTAGACTGCTAAAAATAGGCATATGTGAAAAGGAGACATATGTGAAAAAGGGGGAGAGTTGTAAATTACACAGTATAAGATTCTAGAAGGTAGAGTATTAGAATGGAGAAATATTAAATTGAAATTGTTCTAAATAAACTGTGGATCACTATATTAATGTTGACAGTGAAAATTTTGTATGGATTAGTCAGAATGTCAGGTATAGCTGTCCAGATACTTTGTGTGTTCTTTCTTAAATGTTTCAGTCCATAAAGCACTACATAAGTGTTAATAGTTATGACAAAACATCTCCATGTAACAGGAAGATTTTATTTCATTGGTGATATCTGCAGATTAAACCTTTTTAAGGTCAGTGTAGTATCTCCTGTTATAAAAGAAAAGTGTGTTATTCAGACTCCCTTTTATGGAATTGGTGCAGTTGACTAGAAAATGCTTACTAAACTTTCTTTTCCCTCTCAATTTGAGTTACCTTTTATGTGTGACCATAGCCAGCCAAAGTCACCTGATCCTCAAGATGCTTTTAAATTCTTAGATTCTGTAATAGAGGCCACCTCAAAGGACTGCTATGTTGTTCAAGACCTTAGTGACATTCTGAAGTGTCATTTTAGATTCTTCCTGTGTCTTGTCCCCTGCACATGTAGTTCCTTCTTTTTCAGAGTCTGATAACTGCAAAGAGGAATCTGGTCTTAGTTGTGCAGTAGTTAGAGCTTAGTGCTGCAGCTGTTGGGAGCTGTTCTTGAAGCAAGCCTTGTCATCAACACTCCTACTCTTTTAACAGTGTCAGATTTGATAGCTTTTTAGGAGATGACAGCAAAAAAAAATGAAATCCCCTTTTATATCTGTTCCTCACAAAAGTGGTCTGAGATTTCTCAAGGTCACTGAATCCAGTTTGTGCTGTTTCCATAAACTTGGCCTTTTGATAGAATTGTTGTTGCTCCCATTAGTAATGGCTCCTTGGTTTGCTTTTTTCCCACGGAGTTCTGTTTTTTTGTCAACATGCTGCTAGTTTGAGGAAAATCCTAACCTTCACAAGAACAATAAGGGGGGTCCAAATCCTAGGAATTTGAATCCCTTGACCCTGAGTTGTAAGCCTTGAAGACTGGCTGCCTGAGTGTGGCTGCCTCCTGTTCATCAGGTAAACCATGAATTTTCTGACTGAATCCTATTGTCCAGCCTTGGCGACAATGTTTTGGGGTGCTGGAAGTTGTTCTCCAACTCATATGGAAAGAATAGAGAAGGCTGCCATATTTAAAGACAAGATGATGGATAGATGAATTGATCACTGCACATACACAGAATATTTTCACAGAAATGTATCTTACATTTGTGCATGGTGCTTATGAATGAAAGGGTAAATATGCTGTAATGTGTGTAACTTAAGTCTGTTGTTGTGTGTCTTCAAGTTGTTTCCGATGTATGGTGATCCTAAGGTGACCCTATCATGGGATTTTCTTGGCAAGAAATGATTTGAAAGCACACAGCAACAACAGATGTAAGTTACATATATACTCCACTTTTAAAATATTTTTTAAAATCATGGCCTTGCAAGTGGTACCTCTTTTCTAACTCGGTTGTTATGCAGTTTACATTTATGAAATGATTCCTACTATATGAGGAAGTTCCCCGGAACAAAATCAGTTATGTGGAATTTCTGAAACTACAGGTGCTAGTGCTGATCACATATAATATCTTTTATAGCTAACTGGCACATTGAGGCTTATTGGTAAAATGTCAATAAAATGCCCTGAGAAAGAATGTGAGTTGAAAAGCTGCTTTTGCCAATAGATTAATATCTAGTTACACATAACATGAGATCTAAGTGCAGGCTTATAAAGATGATAAATACCAAACTGGGAATGCAGATTTGAAAATCATGCTTGGCCCAGGCAGAGAATAAATAAACCTATCACATTTTGTTGAGGCAGATTTGCAGGTGACTAATAAAATGTTAACTAAACTTTTTTTCAATAAAGACTATGTCCTAATTATAATAGAAACATATGCTTCCATTGTACAGTTTTTTCTTCAGTCACTGCTGCCAAATTACTAAGCAGGTTTTGAATGTATGTTCATGTTTCATTTTTTAATATGCTTTCCGACTTTAACTATAGCTTGGTGATAGAATTGTGACAGGGTTATCCTAAGGACTTTATAAATACTGTGCCTGTTATTGCCTAAAAGAGGACCAGTGCGTTAAATTATGTATGTTGGATTGTGAGAAGCCCAGGTCAGTTCTGAAATGCAGTGTGGGCCTTGGACAGATTATTACATCTCAGTCTGATCTGCCTCAGAGGCTTGTCAGCCAGGGTCAATTGCCTAGGGCAATGATTGCATAGTAAGAGTTTGTTCAACATTGTAAAATTCTTCCTGCTTCCAAAAAAAAAAAAAAAAGCACATAAAATAGGGGTTGGAATCCTGCCTATCCGTCTGCCCTGGCTTGTGTTAAGGAATGCAGGGAACTGCAGTGCAGCAACAGCTGGAAAGCCACACAATTCCCACCCCCTGCCATAAAGTTACCTTCTCTATATATAGTGTCCTCTCCCTGTTCTCATGGTTTATAAATGAGCTAGAGGTTTAGATAACCGCTGGGGGAAAAATCTCAAGAGATTCTTGGAACCATTTGTATTCTTTATGGTCACTGTTAATGGAAGATATCAGAATGCCTTTTGTGTGACGTTCAAGTGTTCTGTGATTAGCACAATTTTTTTTGCTTTGTTTTGTTTTGCTTTTGTGAACTATCTCATAATAAAGAGCTATATTAGCATTGTGGGGAAGAAGAAAAGAGAATGACCCAGGTTGATGTAGTCTTGGCTTACTGAGCCATGTACTGCTGTTGATTTATGCCGGTGCTGATTTGTGCCAGCAACAAAGTTTTTGCTTTTTATTACAGTGGTGGTAATAGAGTTTTGTGTGTTGCATTCCTATGTATTTATATCTTCTCACTATGTATATTCTTCTTGTTCTTCTTCTTCTTCTTCTTCTTTGTACTGGATCTGTCCTTGTGTGTGAATGCTGTGGCAGCAATACATGCCTCTAGGGAGGGTACTCACTACTGTTAATGACGGTTCTCCTTCTCTGTCTCTCTGCATGTGGCATTTCTTTTACTCAGACATGGCTTTGTTGGCAGCAATTGCTGGATGTACTATACCTTTATGAACTTGTCAGGACATTAGCACCTTTTTAAAAGTGGAGTCTGGGGAGAGTTTAGCTTTTAAGATTCTGTGCTAGTACAGTGTTGCCGGATGCCTTCAAAATGAATGAGTTGAATCCTCAATCTCTTGTTAAGTTCTTCAGAGTTTTTTTTAAATAACTTAATGTTTTCAAAAATAGAATGGACAGTACATAATGCATTTAGTCAGGGTGCTAGTAAATGTTATGCTTATTAAGATATTAGTTCTGGTTCCTGTGTTCTCTCAGAATGTAGTCTCTTAGTTTTTGATGTCTAATAAGTTTATAGCATATTGATGAATTGCATAGAAGATGATAGCCAAATTTTTTACACTAATAAAACCTCTACCACTTACCTCTAGACTAAATTCTTCCAGATAATTGAAGCTGCTTTAGAAGAATCATTAGACTTGTACCATCACAAGGAATTATATTCCTCACTGTAGAGTACTTTACTTACTTCTGCCTCTCTTTGTTGGTCTGGATTAAATTCCTTAAACTGGAGGGTAGGGATGGGCAACTGTGATTTTCTGTATGTTTTTGTTCTACAACTTGGATCAGCCTTAACCACCATGGACAATAATCAAAAACAATTGGAGTTGCAGTTGAATAATATCTGGAGGGCCACAGTTACTGTTCCTGCATTCCTCTTTCCTGTCATGTTATGATCACAATAAAATCTCAACTTTAATAGCTATGTTAAAACATGACTATTTTGTCTACTTCAGGCTCATTGTTTTAATTCATTTGGTTTCAACTTTTTATTAAAGTATTTTTTATTTATTAATAAAATTATATTATTTATTAAAGTATTTTTATTAAAATACTTAAGCTTTGTCTTGGCTATATCTCAGTGTTGGAGATATAGATATTTGCAATAAACTAAACACAGTACTTCTTTACCAGTCTTTAAAAAACTGGTGCTTGGGACAAAACAAAAGCAAAACAAAAGTCTACAGATACCTTATTATTCATGCAAGTAAGATCTTTAAATTCTACAAAGTGAAGTGCTACAGTAGCTGAATAACTTTATAATTTTTTTTTTGCATTTTTAATCATCAATATAGTGATCAGTAAAGCAGATTCCTTAATTTCTAAAACCAGTTGCACTTGTGAAACCTGCTGGATCATTCCAAAGACCCTATCTAAGCCACCATTCTGTTTCGTGCAGTGGTCCATTAGACCCCTTCATGAAGTCTAGCAGCTGAATACGAGGGCAAGAGACCTGTTCGAAAAGTGCTCTGAGAAATGGTGGTACTACCTGTGATTTTGGAGGTAGCATATAGCCACCATGACTATTAGCCATCGATAGCCTTATGTGAACTTTCCTTGTAAAACCTCACCATGTTGTTCCATCTTCTATATTGTTGCGCTGTGCACTGTGTGAAGAGGGGCTTCTTTTTGTTCCCTGAGCCTTCCTTAGTTAAGTTTTACAGGCTTCTAGTGTTGTAAAAGAAAGACAATTTTTTTTAATTTGCTTCTCCAAAATACATATCGTGTGTACACCTTATCATGTGTATTTTTGTAAACTAAAAATCTGGGGGGGGGTGCTTTTTCAGGCAAGCTTTTCAGTGTGTTTGCATGTGTGTGCATGCACATGCATGTCTTCAAGTCACATGTCAACTTACAGTGGCCCTGTGAATTTCGTGGGGTTTTCTTAGGCAACGAATATTGTTCTAGGCCCATAATCTTGACAGGCTGTTTACACCTCTTAGTAGGTAGAATATGGATGGGGGGAAAAACAAATACGGACCAAATATTTTTTGTGCATCTTCTGCAGAAAATGCTATGTATGCCCTGTCTGTAAACTTACATTATTGGCATTAGAAAATCTGTATATATGTATACGTAACAGGACTGTGTCCCAGGTTATTGGTTAAAGCTTTTATCTTTGTGTTCCTACCAAGTAATTCAAATTCAGCATCTCTTTTTGAATGGAAATGAAAGGTTCCCCACAGGGAATAATAATAATTTCAGCATGTTAAAAAGAAGGTTCTGAGAAGCAGGACAAGTTAACCAAGTGAATCATGCTGGCAATGTAATTACAAACTGAGTTGCTATCACCTGCATGGACTCTGTGTGGCAGACTGCCAGTAACTCTGGGGCTTCATCCAAGAGTGTCTTATAAATAGTTTGCATTAAGTATTGGTTTGTAAGGAGCATAATGATGTGCAGATTAAAACCATACTCAAGCACTGAAGGGTTACTTGCAATAAAGAGATTTTAGTTTGTTAAATCTACTTGTGGAGATATTATATGCAGCATATAGAGATAATACACAGGAACCAAGGAGACAACATGTTTAAAAGTATTTAAATATTTAATTTGGAGGGTTAAAACCTTTACTTCAATTATAAATACATTGTGATGGACATACTTGATTCTTAGCCTTAGACTGCTAAGTAAACAGTTCTTTTGAAATAAAAATGGAACCTGCTGCAGGTAGTCATGGGATGTTGGGAGTACTTTTAGTTTTGGCAACAACTGAATGGAATTATCTCGTTAATATGTGCAAGGCAATCATATTAGGATGGGTTTGTTTTATTAACAACAAAATATAGTTATCATAGTAATTGGAAATGGTAAGATAGTAATTAAAAATGTCACAATGTAAGAATAATACCTGGGATTTTACAGACAAAGTAGGTTTAAGTGGTGTCATAATTAAAGCGTGACATTTAGGGAAATTAAATTGGCATGTTACAGATATGAACTACATTTTAATGTAAAAACAGACATTTGTACTCTTCCTTTTGTTCTTTTCTACTAAACTTAAATTGCAAAGCAAGGTCAATAATAAATTCCTTTGATAGCTAAAAAAAAAGTATTTTGTCAAAATTGAATGACATGCCACACATCAAGAGAAATCTGTTGGTATTTAAAATCACACCCAAAAGTAAGTTAAGCAGACACACACCCCATTTCTGGCAGACACACAACTGCATTTACACATAGTCCTTCAGATTGTAACCCATACTGTTTTCTTGTGGAGCACCTGGGAACGGATGCTGTGGCTTGTTCGGATAAATCCATTCCCTCTGCTGTTTTTAAAACAGGAAGTGCCAAAGATGGCACCTGCAGCGAGCAGAAGTCCTGATGAAATGAATCCGATGTAAACTGCTCCTCCTGGCTCATGTTTACTGCTTTCTGGGATGGTTGGGTCCAGAAAATTTGAAATGATCTCTCTGGTGTACCAGGCCGTTGGTATCAAGCCAAATATTCCTGCAACAATAAAGAAGACTCCTCCTGCAAATGAAGTGTGGCTTTTGGTGTCTCGGTTGCCTCCCAGTCGAGTGCACTTCATCCCGACAGTGGCAATGCAGATCCCAAAAGAGGAGAGGATGCAAGACAAAACCATGGTGGTCCGCGCTGCTTGGATGTAAACAGGGAGGGAAAGGATTGAATATTTCAGTGTGCAGCTAAACATCCCGGTGCTATACCATGTGCAGTCCATCCAGAGCCCTTGCATCTGAGTTATGGCTGTGATGATGTTTGAACCCATGTCTGCGCTCACTTTCCAGTTGGGCAGTAAGGTAGCTGTGATTGCGCCGAACACACCGAACAAGGCAAGGATGAAAGCGAAGAATTGTAAAGCTCCTGATGCCATGATGAGATTTGCAGTCACCTTTTGTCTGCCTGGTTCTCTCTTGTTGTTATAAATGTGTGTAACTGTCTGATAGCTCCCCAGCCAAGGCTGTAGCCGTCTGTATGTGATAGAAAGGGGAGGGGGCAGAGTGGCAGGGCCAAAGGAAAAAGAAGTGAGCAAACAAGAGCTTGCATTTAAAATCACAGCTATCTGAATGAATGAATGAACGTGACCCTGCAGCAGATGAGAAGGCTACAAAAGCACGGAGCAGCTGTACACAGGGCACTTGAACAGAAATGATTACAAATGAACAGTGTGTGAGCAACTGAGCACAAGGAGCAACCTCCATAATCTGCAATGAAAAAAACAAATTTGTAGTGTTGAAGCATATCAGTAAGACAAAGTAGATGTTAAAAAGCAAGGAAAAACAAAATTAAGCAATTTCTGCCTTGAGTGGCCAGCTTAGAAGCCCTCACGTTGTTTGGAGATATAAAGTGGTAAAATTTTAAAAAGTATCTTGTGCTTCTTGTAGAAACAGTTACTCAAATTCAAATCTACAATTAATGAAAAGGTGGCTTGTATGACTATATTTTCTTCTTAGTTCTTGTAGGAGATATTTTAGTTTGAATTCAGCATGATTTTTTTCTACTTTGATTTTTCACTGGTAGTTCAGCATGTCCTCCTTATTTTTCAAAGACTGTAAATACCTTACTGTTGTTATATGAAGAGGAGATTTCAGCCTTCTATAGTGGGCAGTCAAATCTTGAACTTGGATTTCCTGTGCATTAGGTACTTAATTTGCTTTCATTCATACTGATCTCATCTTGAATAAATTCATGATTGGGAGTTTAAAAAAACCCTAAAGATTTAGGATACAGCTCACCTAGTGCTAAACACATTTAAATATTGTTGATCTTAAATAAGACAGTTAAGGATATATTTAATACTGAAATAAATAAGAGAAATGTTCTCAACTTTAGCTGACTTGTGCTTTTGCAGACTAAAAGGATTCCAGCATTTCTGTTAACATATTGAAGTAATTAGTTCACTGTATTTTAATAGCAACCAAGTCCTGGTACTTTTCTGTTGTTGAGATGTTTTCTTTGGTCATTAAAATGATAACACAATATGTTATAATGCCTTTTTAGTTCCATTCAGAGGACTTAGGTTTAGAGGGGGACCAAGTATGGAGATGCTACCTATAGATTACTTACCTAGTAAGTAATTGGTTTTATACTCTTAACCTCCAAATATTATATCCTGTGATTCTGAGAGAAATTCATACAGATCATGAATCTACTTCAAAGTATACTATTGGAGGAATTTATTGACACTCCTAAGCTTACGACAGTGCCAGTTATTTTAGTTGAGTGCTGTCACTGTGGCATGCTGGTTCAAACTGCAGATCTGCAGATTTACCAGCATATTATGTAGAAGCATAAGAAAGGTTTGGGGAAACCCAGTAAGATTTTCCTTTCTTACATTATGTGGACACACCTGCCTGCCCCAGGCATGCCATCTTTTCATCTGCTAAGGTGTCACTAGGCTCAATATCTCTTTAACTCTTCAAGATGACATGCGTTTTAATCCAGAAGGCTTATCACCAGTCAATAGGCAATTGTGGGCTGAATATGAACATGAATATGTTTACCTTTTGGAACTAGTGTAATTTAAAAAATAACAGAATTTAGCAAGATTTAATCTTAAAAATATTTAATTAAATATTTTAAAATACCTGTGTTTGACTTCATAATCAGATCTAAATGATAGATGAGCTAACATCTCTTATGAGCAGAAACATACAATTGAAAAACAAGTCTGAACATAAAATTTGCAATCCAGTAATGAATAGGTTCTTTTGCTGTGCATTTTTATGTGTAATGAGACTTAGAATCTAAAGCCCTGCTGTCAACAATAAAAAAAAAATGAAAACTTTATCTGCTGAAACAGTTTTTTTTAACCTGCTCAGCTAGATGTTTTGGGGAGCAGGGTGGTTCTTAAAAAGCACTTACAACCTTATCTGGAAATAAGGTATTGCATCCACAAAGTTTATATGTTTAGGTGAGGATTTTTCCTGTCGCTTTCACATTCATATTATAAGTTCTTGATATTACCTTTTCTGTAAAGAACGCAGAGGAACAAAACAGCTTAATTTGCTCAGTAGGGTCTTTCAGTGGGCATATGTGCTGTATTTTTCTCACTGTGATGTTTTTAACATGCACTTATACTTTTTAAAATTGTGTTTTAATAGGACAGCTTATTTAATTATTTTTCCCTTTTTATTTCCAGCATTTTAACTACAGTTTTTAAATGAAGTTGTAAATGTACAAACAACTCCTTGCTTTGGTCCCAGTCAGAGAGAAAGGCAGGATATAAATTAACTAAAATAAAATGTAGATAAAGAGGCAATAATTTAGACTGCAGTACTGAATACATTTGTTCAGGAGTAGTCCCCAGTGAACATAATGAGAGCTATGTCTGAATAAGGCTTACATAGGATTGTCCTGTAAAGAAATTTTATCAAGCCAGTAATTGTAATTTGTTTTTGAACAGTTTTTCTCCAGCTACATGATGTGGAGGACCAGGACCAGCAATTATTTTTCCCTGCATGTGCCAAGGGTGACATTATATTTGTGCCCACTGGGTACTGTTATTTCTTTCCTGGAAACTTGCCAGGTCTCAGCAACCAGTGGCTTGGGACTAGCATTAGTCCTGGGACCATAACTTAGAGTGGCCCTGCTTTAGAAGATGCTTCAGTTACTTATCTTCATATCTTTTGGCTAAAGCAGTGTATGTAATTTTTTGTTTCCAAGCAATTATTTGAAAAATAAGCATATTAGTAACTTTTAGAACTCACCTTCCTCAGTTTCCCATGCACCCGTTCTGACAACTCTTCACTGTTACATAATAGGGTTACTGTTGAAGCTATATCTTCTGTGAACTTTTTCTTTGCCAGTATTGTTGCAGGGGTGCGTCAGCATTAGTCCTGTGTGGTCTATAACTATAGAGGTGGTCTATAAAGGTTCCCTCCACCTTCTTTGCAGATGTGCATAGAGAGGAAAGCCTATCTTAGATTTCCGTACAGCTACAAATCTGCCTTGGCACCTTGATTCTGGAGAGACCAGCATGCCAAAGCAAAAGGTGATCTTTCATGCTCATCTTAAATATACCTGGACTGCTCTGTTCAACATCTGGATGGAGCATTCTGTCCTTGCCTTTGTGCAAATCTTCCTCTCATCTACAGTTCAAGCTTTGGAAAATTTGTCACCCAGACCTTTCAAGTAGCTGATGATAGATTTAAGGAACTACTATGCATTTCATAGAGGCAGAAAATCTTAACAATTTCCTGGTAACATTTGGAAGGTATTTCACTCTACCCACCCACCTTCTCTCCCTCTGTCTGTCTGTCTGTCTGTCTGTCTGTCTGTCTGTCTGTCTATCTATCTATCTATCTATCTATCTATCTATCTATCTATCTATCTATCTATCTGTTGAAGGAAGTTTAATTCGGGAAAGACAGCAGTCTTGTTACATCTATTAGAGCTGCCTTCCCTAACTTGGCACATTCTAGGAGGGCTGGATTACTACTCCCATCATCCTAAAACAGCCATGCTGGCTAAAAATGTTGGAAATTGAAGTTCAACATATGTATTTATTTCATTTAGAGGGACTGGGCATCATGTTGAAGGACACATTATTTTAGAAACAGGTCAGTCTAAAACATAAAATGGGCATGCAAGAACCCCTCTGTCCTTTTCTGCTCCCTGACAACTTGCTTATATTGTATACAACTTGAATACATGCACCATTTTTAAAATTCTGGTAAGCCCACTTAAAGGGTTAACCTCACTCGATCTGTATTTCTGACAGACTAGTGGGGCACAAAGTCCTGAATCCATTCCAGAGCAGGTGCATATGTTTACTCCCCGTTAGTCTCAAAGACTGAGAAGGGAAGTGGAGCAGTCCCTGGGTGGTACAGTCTGCCTCATGGGTCTGTCGCTGATGGTGTCTTCTTCTTTCAGTGTTTAAATTTCAGCAGCTTTAAACATTAAAACAATTAGGATTTCTAAAACAATAATGGTGACTTCTTTCCCAAACAGTTAAAGACACACTAAATTAAAATCACAGTGAAATGTTAAATGCAATTTCAAACATTTTAAACATCAGCTGTAGTGTAAGAATCAAATCTTAAGTTCAGTACTTACTTCTAAATTGGAGCTCCAAGATGCTTTCTTGGCAAGGGGAATTGTAGGAATACAACCTCTTTGATTGTGATGTTGTCTAGTCCTCGTAAAAAATTGCATTGGTTTTTTTTATTAAACAAAAATAGCTCTCTGGTATTATGAGCACAGCAGTGCTGCTGGTTCCCTGTCTCACTACCATCTACCAGAGAATAAAGAATGACTTTGTTTAATCAATCTGCACAGAGAAAATACTTTGTTTAGGAACTAAAAACATAGAGATCATGAAGAAAACACATGTAAACCCTTAGTTCAAAAAGTATAATGATTTCCAGATCTCACGATGAATGTTTCATAATAACTTGGAAATCTTAGGGATCTGGAGAAATTTAGAACATTATGCAATTTTTTAAAAATTGAAAGTTACTTTTTTCCCTTATAGGTAAAGCAGCTTTGAAAACTATGGGAAAAGGTAATTTTTTAGAATAAGCTTCAGTGTGGCTAATAATGAAAATATGTTGCAAAGCAAACACCCCGAACTGTAATAAGATTAAAATTTCCTTTAGAGTTGATAACAGATTGTATGTGATAAATGTGTCACTGAATATTGCATACCTGATAGTGACAGCTTGTAGCCTTCTTCTTTCTGTGATTAGTTGTATTTCTCTAAAGACAGTTAAAGCAAAAAGGTAGCAGTCCTTGCTGTTGAGGCTTATGTGAGGGCTGTCAGAGAATGCATATACAACAAACAAAATGAGAAGAGGAACTTGCTGATTGTGCAACAAGAGAAATAACATGTTTTTTTTTTCTGTTGTCTGACTTTTCTGAACATATAGAAGGGAAGGGATTATTGGTTTGTATCACATGATGTTTGACAGCTGCATAGTTCTTTTCACTTGTAGTCTCAAAGTAACTATAGTTCTGAATGTTCTTTTCAGCAAGTGCTAAGGCTGTGCTTTTAAGAAAGTGCCATTGCATTGTAATGCAGCGTTGTGCTTGATTTCCACAGTCCTTGATAGTTTGATGGTTGGACTTGGTACCTACAGGCACTGGCCACCTAGGTCTCTGACTGCCCTGAAGGGTCATCCCCTTCTCCTCTTAATCATGATAGAAGTAATAGCTTCTCTTTATTGATGATAGTTCTACATGATTGGAGAAGGCTGCAATCCTGTGTGAATTTATTTAATATATTGGTTTGTTTTCAGAGCGATTTTGTTATGAAGTTAGCATTCATAGGGTTGGAGTGTTTGTGTTAAGGTATGCTGATTTTAAGCATTGAGGTGGATGTTAAGTCATCAGAGTGATTGACACTTGATATGTATTATAGGAATGACATTGCACAGCAAACTTTCATGCATATTTATCTTGTTTAAGGAGATACTAGGCTCAGTATCCTGTTAAATGACCATTCACATGTTGTTGGGCTGCAGATCCCATCAGCCCTAATCAATATAGCCAGTGGAGGAGATGATGGGAGTTGCCTTCCAACATCTCGGGGGGCATGCATTCCCAGATGCTTCTCTAAACATAGGAGTCACTGACTGAGTTGGAAACAAAATTCCACTTTAAATGACATGATTGCTAGGATCAAGAGCAAGGGAGCTGGGGATGTGGTAGGAGCCAGTTTGACACATTAGAAACCAGCTAAAATTCCTTCCCTGACACATGAGACAGAGAGGATTGTTCACATGGTCTGGATTCCCAGTTCTGTCATCTGGGGGACATGAAAGGTATTCCTGGAAGTATGGGTGGATTGAAGGAGACCGGGACAATGCACAAGCCCTACCACATACCAGCAACCATTTTTCAGAACTAGGAACACAAAACCAACTTTCTTAACCTCTTAATATACAAGTCTCTATATCTAAGGAAGCCCTCCAGCTGATGGAACAGTCAACTTCATCATTAATACTTTTGCAAACTTTGTGTGAGTGAAAACATCTGAATTTTAAATTTTTTAATTAACAAGGTGAACAATTCAGTAGAAGTGAAAATAAAACTACAAGACACCTTAAACATGCTGATAACCTTAGAGGCTTTAACCCCCTAAATTTTTATTGATGAACTCTTTTTAACCTAAAAGATTCAGAGACTTATGTTTGCTAATGAGCTCTAACCATGGGAAGAAAAAGCATGTTTATTTTATATAGGTAAGTTTCAAGGACACTGCTGCTGTGTGGAAAAACAGGAAGTAAACTGCCTGTGAACTCAGGGTGACCTGAGTTTCACCTTCCTGGAGAGTGAATGCTGAAGTATGGCTAGAAAGAATTGTATGGAGAGATGTATTGATCTCTAGAGGTGAAATGGGATAACTACAACAGATTTTTTTTTAAAGTAAGGAGTTTGACAGCTGTCAAAAGGGCTTCAGGAATGAGATCTAAACAGATACAGCAAATGTGCAGAGTTCAAGAAGAGCATCAGTTGAACAATTTAAGGATGCTGATTTAAATCAGATTATTAAGACAAAGATTAAATGAATGACTGCAGATGTGAATCAAATGAGGGTGGATATGAATCAAATGAGAAAAGGTTTTAAACAGGACCTGAAGATTGAACTTAAAAATGTGAGACATTATTTGATTCAGATAACAGCAGAGTATAAAGAAATGAATTAAAAAAATGGAATTGCTGGAAGATAAGACACAGAGATTGGAAGAAGTGGCTGAGAAATTATCTGTGGACCAAGAGCAGAACCTAGATGTGATGGCTGTACTTGACCTTGAGGAAAGGGAGAGAAGCCTAAGATTTAGAGGAATGTCAAGAATACAGGTTGAAGATATATGTACAAGAATGATTGATGCTTTGGCTGATCTTCTTGAAAGACAGAGAGATTGTTGTTCCACTTGTTGGGAAGTGGAAAAAGTGTATAGATTAGATTCCTGGGTGGTATAGCAGAGAAACCTGTTTAGAGATCTGCTTGTCTACTGAATGAGAAGATAGATGAGAGATCAAGTGCTTCAGCTTTATTTAAGTGAAATGCAGATTGATGGAACTGGTTGATGAAATTGTATGATCTGGCAGAAATGAATAAACTAACTGTTTTGGTTAAAGAAGAACCATTGGGTATCTTTAAAGAAGACTGGAACGTGCCTTTGCATATTTGAGAGAGTACTGAGGGAGAACCTTAGTTTTGGATTTTGAAGATTATTAGTTTTTGCTAGTATCTAAAAGCATATATCTTAGTTACATTGTACAAGCTGGCAAAAATGGACAATGTAGCTATTTTGATTAAAGAAGAATCATTGACAAATTTTAAGGAAGATTGATATATGATTATTGCATATTTGAGAAGGTAATGGAGCAAAACTTCAGTTCTGGGTTTTGAAGACTAGTTATTTTTGCCAGTAAATAGAAATGTTTCTTAGCTACAGAATGTTGAAGAAGTAGATTTAGTATTACATCTTATAACAGTCAGCTGATGTGTTCATCCTTCGGGCTCCATTTTAGCTTAGGGTTTTTTTCCTCTGCTTTTTTAGGTTAGGTAATACTTGTGTTGTTTGGTATAGGTAGTTGTGTGTGGGTTTTGCTTGTCTGTTGTATGTTTTCTTATTCCCTTATGTGTTATTTTTTGTATCTAAACTTTATGCTTAATAAAAATATTTTTTAAAAAATACCACAATGTATAAACAGTGTCACTATGTTGGTATTCCATTATGGAGGTCACCATGGAAGAATGAATGGGGTTCCTTAAAACTGCAGGAGACTTTGGGGCAACTAAGCTGAAGAAACAGAACTGGAGGGTTAGCATAATGCAGTCCTGTTTTTTGTTTTTGTTTTACACTCTTTCAAGAAATTTGAGGCAGCATGTGTGATATGCTGTAAATAGTTTCAAGATGTTTAATTTTCTTTCTTTTTCAGTACTTTTCTGGATCTCCCCCCCCCCAAAGATCTGTTTTCTTAATGTGCCAGGAAAAATCTAGGCTTAATGGCATGTTTTTGATGTGCTGATTATACTACATAGGCAGAATTCCATTGTTCTTGCATCTTCAAAACAAACTTGGGCAGTTGAGGTGTCAGAGGGTAGGGAGGTGCGTCTAGACAAACTTGCACTTTATGGTTGCAGTAATTGTTTTGCTTCTGAATATACTAGCAAAATAACTTGAAGTTAGTGTCATTTCCAACTCTATATACTCTGATTTTCTGTATGCAGCCTGTTAATATGCACAGCTGAAAAATAGGATTTAATGTCAGTAATTTCCAGTCATCCAATTATAAGTGAACAACATTTTCCTGTATCTGTTCCTATAGTAACAAAGCAGCTTTCCTACTTTCTGAGAATTATAATGGAGTGAACAGTGAGATCTTTTTGTAAACATCCAAGTGTACCAATAAGACTGTGGTATTTTCCTTTGCTATATTTTATGAAAGCTCATTGATTATCTGATTTATACAAGTATTTATTTATGTCAGTTTGAATCCAAAATGACTTTCCACTAGCCAAAAGTGTCTCCCATTCTTAAGAGATTGTTCCAGCTTATTGGAAGAGTATTTCCAAGAAAATGACTACCAGATCTAGAGAGATTATTGCACAAATCCTTTTCAGTCATTTTTTTAAACACCTGATGGAGTTCTTGTATGCTACATCCTGTTTGCTATATTTCTTCTGTTGTAACATAGCCGGTGATACTCTCTGGCACTGCATTGCACAATGTCTTTGCTAGAAGCCAAGAATTAATTCCTTTCTTTTTTAGTACTGGAGCTTCTGTAACAATACATACACTCTTATACATTTCTATCTAATTTCACCACTGTTTCGTGAAGCACCATAGGAGAAAGCATAAAATTTTGCTATACTTACAAACAACAATCAGTGAGTAATTCCCCAAGAAATTCTGCCTGCTTAATTGCTATCATATATGGAAAGAATGTATTCTGGGAGAATTCCTTGTTCGAGTATACATTCATAAAATAGTTCATTTTCATGTATGATACATATAGCACAAGCATCTAATGCAAAACTGGGTCAAATTCAGAGAAATTAGCTAGCCATGAATCCCATTGAAATAAATGGGAATGAGATTTTTAAAACTGAGTTCAGCAGGGCTTAGATGCTTTTATCTGTGTTTTGGTGCAAAGTATCTGGGGGACACTTCCAGGTACTAAAGGCTGACCTTACAAGTACTAAATCCTACATTGATGTGAATTCAGAATAACTTGATTGAGATGAATGCAATTATTTAATGACTTTGTGTGCAATTAGATCTTGGACACAGTTTTTAATGTAAAGTCCTATAGATGCCAAGACACATCTGTATCTACTGTGTGTGGGGAAAAAAGCTAGGCAACAGGCATTCTGTTCTGTGCCTGCAGTAGCAGCCTTTGACATTGCTGTGTCCTTATTTATCTGAAAACATACTTTACATGATAATACAGCAGGAGGCTATGTACCAAGGTTCTGTTTGTAGATATGTGGAATCAGATTTACTGCATTTAAGTTTTAATTAGAAATCTTTAACTGTTTGAACACAAATTTACTTTAGAGTCACAGATCATTTTCTTAGAGCAATAATTTTAACTAAATCTTCATTCACAGGTAGATGTGACTGTTATTCATTTTACACCGCTAGTGCAACCAAAGATAGAACAGCCATTTAAGCTGGTGGAAAAAGTTGTTCAAAGTGTATTTCAGTTCAGAAGGAAATATTGTCATCATGGTGTACGGTAAGAGATCTTTTATACATAAATCTACTTGCCTCAACTAAAGTAGACTTATTAAACCAATGGAAACATTGACTTACCAACTTCTCATTGATTTAATGGGTTGTCTTAATGGGGTCTAACAAATGAATTTAGGTCTGTATCTTCAAAATAACAGTCTTGGTATAATGACTATCCCAAATGTATTTACACTAGCCTTTGTGATGCAATAAAGGTATGAAAAGAGAGACGAGCCATCATACACCTGTTTTCTCACTACCTCAGGGATTCTTTTTCCATTGCTGAAATGTGGCTTTGTTTAAAGCCAGATGGAGCAGCCCAAATTGTTCCTGAACATGGAGTCTCAGGAAGACTCTGGTTCACCCTTGAGTTGGTGTTTGTTTAGTGGCATGTACATACACAAGTTAATGTTATCCCTCTGTATGTCTGCTTTGGGCCACTATGGGGGGGGATATCCCTTTCTTCCCTCCACAGTGATCCAAGTGCCCCCCCCACAACTTAGGAAGAGTTAGGTAGTTGAGGAATAAACCAGTAGCATCTGAAGCTGGTGTTGCTTTCCCAGCACTTTTGCCAAAGACTAAGGCTAGTAAGCCTGAGCAGCTACATGTACAGCCAGGACTCAGTTGCAGATTGCCTGAGGTAATCTGGAAGAAGTCTTGCTTATGAGGAAGACCTTACCCATGAGTCATTCCCATGAGGAGCCCTTTCTGTAAGCATGCATTTCTTCTACCTTTGAAGCAGTGTACTCTACCTCTTGAGATGGCTCCAATGCAGTTTCCCAAGGACATCCAGCTTGGGGGAAGGAATTCTCTGCCATCTTCTTTGCAAGCCACCTTGAGTCCCAAGGCTGGCAAAAAGGCGAGATGTAAATGAATAAAGTCATCTTCTGGTGAAGAGTCCATCAGCACAGTCCTGACATACATCGACTCTGTGATTCTCCTGCATTTGCCCTCAAAGGCTTCTTGTTCCTGGACAAGCCCTAGCACTCCTTCTTAGACCAAACGGACAGACTGAACTTTCCTCCAGGCTTTCACTACCTTGTTCTCCCAGATACAGCTTCACCAATGAAACACCCATGACTGTATTCTTCAGTTTCAGCAGTACTACCCAAACACAGTAGGACTCAGTTACATGCCTGACATGTTTGAGGCACATCTATTCTTGGCATAAGTGGAGCAGTAAGGATGTGGACCTTCACATGTCGGTCCCCTCTGTGATCCAAAGTGACCTATGCCTGAGAGCATCAGTAACAGGAGAGTGTTTGAACTGTTGGCTCTTAAGTTTCAGTGATTCATCTTTATTTATGGTCATATGAAGCATCTGCAACATTCTTTTACGACGTTTCTGGATCCCAAAAGGTGCATCAGGAAGTGAGGTCTTTTGTCTCTGTTCCTTCTGCAACAGATAAATATATCTGTGCTGACTTCTAATTCTGTCCTCTGTATTTGTCCATTTTGCCCCTCCCATAACCAAGTCTCTGCCTTTGAAAGTTGTGTGTCTGTTACAGATAGTCTCCGGCTTGCCCAAGGACCTCCAAGTGCAATTTACTCTCCTTTTTTTAGGGATAGTGTACTTGGGATAGTGTACTAATTAGTCTTTTCTTTCTGTAAACACTCTTGGCAAAATTAAAAGGAATCACTTGGATGCCCAAGAAAGGTTTTTAGGTGTAAGGTAAAACAATAAAACCAACATATAATGTAAAATACCTCCCCAGCAAAAATGCTTTGTCACATTAACTCAAGAATACAGACAAGGCTTATTTCTCAGTTTAGCACAGTGTATAGTTTGCTGTGTGCTGTTTTCCTGCAGACTGGGGAGGCAGTCCTATACTGGGTCTGGTTCCTTCCTTGAGCTTCACAGGCAGGATATCAACCTGTTAATCAATCTTACTGGGAACAGTCCATTGGTTCTCTACATGGAGGTTGCTTGTGGTTCTGTGGGCATTGTTGAAGCTTCTTTTGGAACCCTTGAGATCAGTGGATTTAAAATTCCTTGCCTTAAAAGTGTCCTTGGTAGCTATTACCTCAGATTGCAAAGTCTCTGACTTGGGACCTCTGTCAATGCAAGAAGAGTTGTGTGTGTTCCACAATGATTCAGTGATAGTTTGGCTGGAACCTGCTTTTATTCCTAAAGTGAATTGTATATCCCACTGTTCTGAGGAGATTGTTTTGCCTTCTTTGTCCAGATCCTAAGGCTCCACAGAAGAAGGAGGGAAACAGACTGGACAAGTGTAATCTTTTTAAGTTTTATTTAGAAAGGAGAAAGTAATTTTATAAGTCAGATTCCATGTTTTCTTTAGGAAAGAACTAGGGACTATAGAGTGTCTTATACTTTGGCTCAGTGGTTGCCATTGTGTGTTAAATGCAGTGCCAGTTCCAGAAGAAATTCAAGCACTGCTGCTCATAGAGTTACCAATTCTGCAGCCTTTGGTACAGCAAACTACCTATTGGAATCTACCTATTGGGAGTTAGGGCAGCCACTTGGGCTTCTTCCCCATCCTTTGTCAGACACTATCAAATTGACAAGTTTTCCTCATTAGATGTGTTGTTTCTGCAACAGGTTGTGTCTCTGCAGTTGGATGGTTGCCCACCCATACAGTAAGGTGACTGCTTGTATAGGTCCTAGCATGAAGGCTTGCTTCCCCACACTTCAGGAAAACAGAATATTGATACTCATTATGTAGGTTCCTTTTCTGCAGTTGTGGGAAGGGAATCCTTCCCACCCTGGTTGATAGATGGAGTTGGAGTGTGTTCAGGTGAGGAAAGGTGGGACTGGCCCTCCCTCTTAGGGTGGTAAGGTTGATGGACAGGTTGATGCCCTGCCTGTGAAGCTCAAGTGAGGAACAAGATCCAGCATGGATCCACTCCCCACAACTGATGAAAAGGACCCTTCACAGTGAGTACCAATGTTCCATTCCCCAGATCTTGCCATTTCAGCGATTGTTAAATATTCTGTTTGTACACAGCAAGGTAGGAATCATACAGCTCTTTAGAAGTTGCTGAACTGAAAATCTCAGTAACTCTAGTCTGCATTTGCTAGTGGTGAGGAATGCTGGGAGCTGCAATACATTTGGAGGTCTTCTTATTACCACTGTGAAACCATGTGTGATCAAGGGGACATGGTAACAAGAGATACAAAGAGAAGTGACTGGTGCTTCACAAATGTTACGGCTGTGTGTGTACTTTACTACAGTACATGTTGGTGGTCCTCAAAGTTTTGTGGAAGATTCCACTGAAACCACAGAAATCTTGCTTCTTTAGAGTGTCTGTCTCAGTCAGTACTTCAAGTATCTCTTAGTATTTATGTCATTCAAGAACAATTCAAGGTGATTATATTAATTTATGGAATTTTTGAATCATGGCAGATCTGATATATGCTAATTTCCTTGTTAACAGGTGGGGGCCAGGGAACTTCTGGTGACTGTTTCAACCATGGGACTTTCTGTCTCTAGGACTTAAATATTAGGTTAAGAGCAAATACTTACTATTATATAGACAATTATAAACAGTTGTTCAGTTAGAGTCTCAAGGGAGCCTCACATCCAACAGTACTTTGAGGCCAGTGCTGTCACAAACTGCATCATACAGGATCTTCACAGTAATAGAATTTATCTTCTCCCTGTTTGTTGCCCTAACATGGGACCTTCCCAGTTTCTCTTTCACAATCCAGATATTAGTAGACTGTGCAGAGAACTAGGAAGCCCCAGCTGTGAGAGGAAAAGTCTTGACACACAATGGTGAATACAGGTTACTCTATAAAGCCAGGATCTAGCTCTTAAAGGGGACTATTAACCAACCTCCTCTGCATACTAGATGAAGCTCTGCTGTGTGTTCTTTTATTGTAATAAAAGGCAAGGCTGTCTTGGTGGTAACATACCTTAGAACTCTTTCATCTTTTACAAGCTGTTTTTCAGGTTTTCTTCATTATTTATGTGGAGGGTAAAGTCTTCATTTCTGTCAGCATATCCCTCACCTTTCCAATGGGTTATCTAGCAATTTGGTATATTTAGTAAGCTGGAGGAATGTGTGCATTGTAATGATGTCCATATATTAGAAAGTAATGGACTGTCTTTTTATTGCAGACAGCCAACCATAATGAGTGACTTAGGTCATTTTATTGGCTGGTAGTGGCAACAGTGAATTAAATGTCTGAGGGATCTAGATAAATTGAGATAGTATTGATTAATTCTTTTTTTACAATTGCCCTCGTTTATCATGTCCACTATTATCTTTCAGGATTTTATTTCCAGAAGCCAAACGTTTAGAAAAAGCGGAACAGCTGCTCATGTCGGCAGATGTTGATCCAACTCTACGCCCAACTCAGCTTTCCATGTATCATTTTAAAAGCCTTTGTGATGTTTATAGAAAAATGTGTGATGAAGACCCAAACCTTTTTGCGTATAATTACAGAGATGAACTGAGAGAGAAGAGAAAAAAGAAGGGCAACTTTAAAAGGACAAAGGATGATGACTTGATATAGCTAATTCTCTAAAAAGAGCCAGCCAAGAAGTCAAATCATTTTTGTTGAGTGAAATGGATGTTTTTTAAGCTCCCCTGACCCAAAGGATTTGTGAAATTATCCGAAGGAAGACTAGCATAAAATGAATGCAGTTTTGTCTCAAGGCAGAAATGATGGTGTTTTGTGAATACAAATAAGATATGAATCAAAATAAAATAGAAATCCTGTTCCAAGTATAGTTAAGTATATGCTCAAATCCATGATTGTCACCTCATGATCAAGTGACAGGAGAAGGAAGAAATGCCCCCAAGGCCAAAATACAGAATTCAAGACTACACAGAAAGAGGTATGGAAAAATCACTATACCTACTGCATTGAACATTTTACTGTACAAACTTATAGAGAAAATAAAAATACAAGATTACAGTACAGACTTCCATATTTACAAATATATATATAAATCAAGTATAAACAACGTATTACATCATAGTGCAACATTATTTTTTTCTGTAATGCATTTAAAATAACTTAATTCTGCTTTAAATAAAGCAAAATTTAACTGAAACTTAAATCATCAAACAAAGCTGTTTGAATTTTTGTCAAAAAATTTCAATGGTAATTGTTTTATCCATTTTCCCCCCTAATTTTAAAAATGTAATCTAACCCTATTTTAAGTGGTAGATTAATGTACAGAATCTGTAAATTCAGGCCAGCTTAATCTGTCTGTTCTGTAATAAATTAAAATAACTTAAGCCTTTACAACTACTTCTGTGGCAAAACACAGTAGTGCATTAAATTGAAGAGTTAACAGTTCTTATTGTAACAATCACCTGTTTAAGAAAAATATGTAAATAAAATCTTATGGGATAGGGGAAATACCAACTTACAGGCAGCTAGGACTTCCCATGCCTGTCTACTGTTTCATAAAAGCAGTCCTCATTAACTACTGAGGTTAAACTTTGCACACTAAATTCCCTTTCTAAAATAGAATTCAAGTCAAAACTCCCAGCATCAGGATGACTGTCAAGAGACTGGTGCCGTTCTTGCATTGCCAGTAATGTTCCTTTATCGCGTCCTGTACTGTTTGCCTTCCGCTTAATGGGACAAAAGTGTGCACGTACTAGTTTAGGATGTTCTCCTGCCTTATGTTCATCAACACTCTCTTTCTCAGAAGGATATCTTTCTTCAGTATCATTGCTAGGATTCTCAGAAATCTTTAACCGCTGGAACTGGATTTCTATGTCTTTTGTAGGGCTGCCTTTCTTTACAATCTGCTGGTAATCATCTTCATCATCACTTAGAATGTCAGATTCTTTGACAAGGCTGTCTGAAAAATCTGAGGGACAGTTCTGCAGATGCTTCACAGGGGATGAACCTTTAGATTCCAGGATGCTGTCGGTGGTATGGCAGCTGCTACTTGGAGTACTGCTGCTCAGGCTGCATTCATCAGAATCCAATTCATTTCCTTTGGCTGCATCCATGTTCCATTCATTACTGGGAGAGTTCATTAGTAACTTCAAGGGTCTTGAGGATGCTGCCAGTGTGAAACACATAATTATTGTCCCCAACTGTAGTAACCTTAACAATAGTAATTATCATGTTTAACAATCCTCATTCAACATTAAAATTATCATTACTTAGATGCTGGAGTGAATTCAACCATGCACACATTTTAAACTACATTAAATACGTTATAGGGAAAGTTTTGTGAAAGTTCACAAAATAAGATTGCAGTGTAAATACTAAGAGTCTGGAAAAAGAAATACATTTCATACAGAAGTCTCTTCAGATATTAAAAGTGGCAGAGTGAGCTGTGTGACACAGCACAAACCATATGAGAGAAAAGGCTCTAGGATTTCCCACCCATTAAAATGAGACTTCATGCCATGATATGGAAGCAGAAGCTGCTCAGCAATGAGGGTCAAAACATGAGCTGGAAAGAATGGAGATCTCACAGCCACTTTTGTACGATGCTGGCTTATTAGTCGCCTGCCCTGCAGGCACAGGATGAAGAAGCAGTCTGACAGTTTCCTGGCTCGAGGACGGCAGATTTTGAAGTCTTGTGCAGGTATACAGTGGACCCTCTATAACTGCAGGGATCCCATTCCAGAACTCCCACAAATAGGAAAAAACGCAAATGCTTGCCTCCCATAATAGGAAATGGTGGTAACATACGTGTGGAGGCTTCAGTGCAGAGGCGTTCATGTCACCATTTTAGATACAAGACGCAATGCATTAGCTGAAAGTTAAATTTGCTGAGGTTGCCAATACAAAGTGTTCACTGTATCTTGATTAACACAGTAGGTATGTTCGTAACAGAAAATTTGGTACCAGAGGCAGAAATAACACAGAAAACATAGGGATATGTTCTGATACCATAAAAGGCCGGTTCAGTCTGGTTCAACAACCTTTATCCAATAAATGAAAAATACGCACATGTGAAATGAAACAAGCTTTACATAACTGAACAGAAACATTGCAAACCTTGCGGAGACTACTTGAAAGCTTTCAAAATGTATCCCGGGATTTTTTTTTCCTGTTCACTAGCCTCCACCTACCTTATGCTCTCCATTTTGATGACTAAACTTACAGATCTATGTTTTTCAAATATACTTAGATAGAGCTGGTAAGGCAGGCCATTTGCTCTCCCCTTTTCTCTTTTGAGAAAAGGAAAAGGAGGGGGGGCTGAGTGGGCATAAAAAAATTTGTAAAAAGAAGCCTTTTTCTCAGAGGCTTTGTTAACAGGTATGTCTGTAGATGTGTTCCTGGATATTACTTCTTTAACAGAAAATCTGGTACCAGATGTAGAAATAACACGGAAACAATAGGGATAGGTTCCTATCCCACAAAAAAAAAGAAGAGCAGTGCAGTATGTTTCACTGAAATTTTGATTCAAACCTAACAGTATGCACATGTGAAATCAAACAAGTTAGGTAAGCCTTGCATAAGTAAACAAGAACATTTTGAGGCTCCTTCCAAACTTTGTGCAGGGATGATTTTGTCTTTAACCAGCCTCCACTTTTCTTATGCCTTCTATTTTGATGGCCAAACCTATAGCTCTATGATTTTTTAAAAAAACATGCTGACGATAGCTGGTGAGGCAAGCTAAGTCACTTCCCCTTTCCTTTCTGTTTTCCTGTTCACTCATGCTCAGAAATGGATTCTAGAGGCAGCTGCTCTTCTTTGCCTGTTGCAGGCAGATACAGACAACTAGGGCAGGATTGGTTAAGAAGTATCTCATTCTTTTCCAACTCAAGCTTTATGGCACTGTTTGCTGTAGACATGCTGCTGCAGTCTGCCAATGGGATGTCTGTCTTTCTCCAGTTCTTCTCCACTCTCCCAATGTTAATGCTGTTTTTTTTTTTAAACAAACAAATTTCTAGCGAGACAGCAGACGAGGAAAAGAGAAAGGGCTGGGTAGGCAGAAAAACACGTAAAAAAGAGCTTCTTTGTCAGAGGCATTGTTAACTGAACTATGCCTATAGTTCATTCATTTGCCCCAATTGCATGGCAGGGGGTTGGACTGGATGGCCCCTGTGGTCTCTTCCAACTCTAGATTTCTATGATTCTATGACAGACAAAACTTCTCTGCTTGTATGTGGTTGAAATGGCAGCACAAGAGCAGTACACTGAAAACACCAGCCGCATTGCAATCATTGTATTTCAAGACAAAATGAAGACCATGGTCTGAAATGTGGCCAAGCTCATATAACATGCCTAATTCAGAAACAGGAGATGGAAGGCTGAAGGAAAATTTCTTCAGCACCACTTAGCCAAGAGAAAATGTCACTTACGCTCCATGGACCAGGGGATACAGGATACACAGCATGTCCCCCATAGGTTCAAAAGAGAACTCCCGTTTTTAATCTTGGGCCCATTCCTGTGGAAAGTCCATGGGTCTTAACTTTCACAATGATATGATTAATTCCACATTTTTTTTTTGGAAGTTTTACCCTTTCTAGGCCATGAAGACTTGTTCACAACACAAAGTTGTGCCATCTTTCTGATGTCTAGCATTTCTCATGGTGCATAACCAACATCAGAGAATGAAGAGTATTTGAGATGTATAGATAATATTACCACAACATGGTATGGACAGAGATTTTGACATATTGGTTGAGAAAATATATTCTTACCCAATTTTGCTGAAACAGGAATTCGATTCTTAGGCAGAACAAGCCGACTTTTGCATGATTCCTCCAAAGACAGATTTCGCCTAAAATTCTTCCTTAGAATTGAACGAATCACTTTGACTATGTTGGTTTTGCTTTCACAGTCACTGCAGATGAAAAAAAAAAAAGTTATGATTTACAATAATGCCAGACTCCTCAGATTTAAAATCCCCATTTTGATACAGAAGCTTAACATCTGTAACCAGTGTTTGGTTCTTTGTATTACAGGGACTATTCGCCTGTACATGGCAGCTTTAGAGTATGGAAGACCCTGTCCCCCTGCCCCTCACTGTGCATGCCTTGGGAAGCAGACCTCTCCACCATTCTTCTGAATGCCTCCTGAGCAGAATCACAGACAACTTTATCCTATTTCTGGGCAAACAGCGTGTAGGTGTGATTGCCATTACAGAAACAAGCAAAATTCAGTTTGTCATGCTATTTCTGAAGATACACACAATAGCTGAAAGGCTATATACAGTGGGCCCTCCTCTTGCATGACCTCTGCATGCATGAATACAAGGTTGCACGAAGTGTCACATCCCGGTATAGAAAATGGACAGCATGGGCCCACACATTTTGCATCCACTGACCCTAATGGGACACATATATGGCAGGTGCACCGTAATAAGTTTATGGAGGAAGAGTAAGGAAGAAGAAAGAATCCACTTTGAGAATGGGGGAGTGTTAACTTTGTAATGTCTGCTTACCTACTGCATAGCTGGAAGATGGTTTCGGGTCTCCCTTCCAATTCGGACTTTGTATGAATCAGCTCCCAGATGCAGTTGTTTTCTGTTCCTGCAAGTAGAAAGATACTTTTTGGTAAATAGTTCATGATGATTAATCAGTCTTTAACAGGAAGACTGAAGAGGCCTCAATAAATATTCTGAGATCAGCCAAAAACTAGTGCCCAGGGTAAGATTGTTACTTCTAACCCCCAATAGTGACTCACCCCCTCCAACCTATTTTACTAGGCATCAGGTGCATGGGGAGAAAAAAGTCAATTCTGCCTACTATCAGAGCATGGCTGAATTATGTTTCTGTCAGGTTTGGAGGGGTCAGGCCAGGAGAAGTTAGTCAACAATTATTACAAATTGTTCTAAGATTTTTTGTGCATCACTTCAGAACAACTATTCTCTTCCTGACAACTCTAACTTCCTCGTATTCCCTGCCACAGAATATTTATACCAATCCACCCATGTTTCATGAACTAGAAAGAACAAGTTTCAGTGCAGGAAAGTGGCATTTATCCTTCAACTGTATGTAGGTATCCAAGTTACCAATACAAAGTCATCACCTTTTGCCTAGATAACATCAACACAAGATAGTCTGCCAATATAAGGCTTTTCATCAGTCACCTATTTTATTTTTCGATCAATCAATCACCTATTTTTGTATTTGATAGTGTGAAGTCATTTAATTAAGTCAATTTTCTTTTGACTAAACACTGCATTCTTTTGGATTGCACCCAGTGTTTATATGAGCAAAGGTATTCCCTGAGCAGAATCTCAGAGGACATGTATCAGTGGAAAGGGAATGCGGGAATCATCTCTGCCAGTTACTCCTTCCCTCAAGTGGCACTTCTTCCCATTGTTCCATGAGGCTTTCTAGCCATCCAGCTTCTTCCATTCCACCAGCAGGATTCTTCTACTGGGTCAGAAAGTTTCCATGCTCCCAAGAAACTATCTGTCCCAACAAACATATTCTAGATACAATCATCAAGTTTGTGATGAATCTACTGCTTGATTAATCCCACTGAGTTGTGCTTTTCAGCATTTCTTTCAAACCTTGTAAATGAACAGTGGAAACACAGGCTTGAAAGGACATCTTTACTCTTGAACTAACTTTTCATATAAAGAGTAGCAATACATAATGTTAAAGAATAATAAACATTCTTCTTAAGTAAAAGGCACCTGGTGTATTGCCCAGTCGAACTTGAAGCGCAGATAAAGGAATCAACCAACGGAATTTAAACAAGTCCAAGTCACTGTGATTATGTGGAGTACGGACATTAGTTGCCTTGAAAAGAAAAATTAAGATTAAGTGGAATTGCCTTTTTAAATATAGACTACATTTATACTCCTAAAACACTAATGGTGGAATCCTACTGTTAGTTCCAAACACAGTAGGCTCAATGGGTCAGCTAATGGATGCATAAATAAATAAATAAATATTATCTTGAATTCTCTATTGCTGTCTACATTGCATGACTCCACGCATACTTGGCTACATAGCAAAGGCACTAAGGAACCATGTTAGTGAATTGTAAAGATGCATAACAGGATGCTACCAGACTCTACCAATGTGCAGCAGCGTTTCCTAGCCACTGTCCCAGTGCACACTGGTCGTGTTGTGCATTGGTCCCCCTGCTCAATAATCAGTTTGCTGGTCGCCCTTATGTAGTAACATGACAGTACCTCCTTGCTGAATATGGATATTGTGAAACTGCTCAATTTTATTTCCTGCAGACACAAACCTACTTCAAGTCCCCAAGTGGATTCCAGCCAATATGGATTCAATAGGTCTGATCTAATTGGGGCTACCAACAAGATTCAGACCATTGTCTCACTGAAGTTCATTTCCAAAGAAATGAATTTCTTTGATGAACCAAAAATGAACCAAAAATCATATGACCATTCTACTCAAAGAATGATCCCCTCTCATAAAAGTGGACTCATATTTGCTAATGATCTCATTGTCTCCTACCTTTTGGTGTAGGTGACTTAAGGAGAGGAAATACAGAAATTGCTTTCCTTTCCCATATTGTGAGTGGGAGCCTCTGCTGGATTGCAGCTCATTCAGTGACTGGATGGAACCCTTCCTTTTATGGAAGGGCTACTTTGGATCCAGACTCTGCTGTGCTTAGGACAGAGCTACTAGAATCAGTAGAAAAAATCACTTCGACTTGGAACATATCCACTGTCATGACTGGTCCAACCCAGTGGCCAGAATCCTGAATAACTCCTGATCATGCTAGCATTTGTACTGTTTAGATAATTGTTTAGATGCTTGTGTAAGATGTCCAATATCCCCTTATGCAAGCAGTTTCCTCCTCCACAACAAGAATGTTTCCAGACTGCTGACCAGAATGTCAGAGAATAAGCCAGCCACCATGCTGCTGTTGCCTTCCTTCACCTAAGAGGATTTCAGCCAAATCTAGCTAGTTCATTAGTGTTACCACAAAGAAGTACACTATTCACGGTCTTGATACTACTGACTGGCACAGGTGCTTTGACAATAAGTTAAAGCCCAATTTGTAAACTAAAACTTTAGTTATATTCTGTTTGGATTCCCTTGTGTGCTGTATGTGGGGCTGTTTTGAAGAAAGCTTAGAAACTTCAGCTGATCCAAAGAGCAGCAGCCAGATGTTGACTGGGGCTAACTACAGGGAGCACATAACTCTATTGGCTGCCAGTTTGCTTCCATTCCATTCAAAGTGCTGGTTGTGACCTATAAAGCACTACACAGCTGAAACACAGGTTATTTGAAGAGCCATTTCTCCCTTTTTGAGCCTGTGTGTATCTTGAGATCTTCTGCAGAAGCTCTTCTGTCTATCCCATCACCTTCACAGGAATATCTTGCGGGAACACAGCAGAGATTCTTCTTGGTGCCTGGTTCCAAGCTCTGGAAGTCCCCTCCTAGAGAGGTAGGCTAGTGTCCTTTCCAGTGACCTCTCATGGGCAGCTTTTTGTTTTGGCAAGCCTTTGAGAACTAACGGTTGAAAGGGAAAGGGCTTTTTATGTGCTCTTCTTTTCAACAATTTGCTTTTAACTGCTTTTAATTTTATTGAAAATTTAGCTGTATTTTATTGAATGATGTACATTTTTGGCTGTACTTTTTAAAACTGTTAGAAGACGGCTTGAGTCCCAGACTCAGAATGATAATGCTGACAATGACAACAACAACAACAGTCTGTTTACATATGAAGAAAGATCATTTGGTAGTGCTAATTTAGACTTAAAAACTTACCAACTTCTTTTTGAGTTTGCAGTTTTCTTTGTACACCAGTATGACAGCCCTTTTGAACACTAAGAGGAAAAAAAGATACTTGCTGACTATTCACCAATATGTTAACCCATGGAAAAGGATGACAAATTAACCCATGGAAAAGGATGACAAATTTTTTAAACCATAGTTGTGTCTGATATGATTAACAATACATTCCAATTCACACAACATCTACTGCTGGTATTTTCACAAAGTGTTGTTCACACTGCATGAGTTACCCGTTTTTGTATTCTACTTTTTGTTGATTTTTAAAATTTATTTATTTGTAAAATACGGTGTTCAATAAACTGGATCATATTTGAGATTGGACCAAATTTAGGTTTGCTGATTTAAAAAACCCCAAATCCTCATTTCCTAGTCAGAAGCATAAAGTGTGAGAAACATTCCAAGGTTTGTTTAGGGACGATGAAATGAAAATGAATTGACATATAGTAACAAGGAGTGTGTGTTTAAATGTTCATCAGTATGACTTGAAGAAGAACAGTATCTAACAGCATAAGCTCTGTATAATATGCAGATACACAGTTCTCAAACTGTAGATGGAGGTGGTACAGAAATTTGCATATCTGTTATAAGCCAAACATCACAATTGCGGATGACTAATTGAAACATTACTGCCCTCATATGGTGGCTGTTAAGAAAAATCTGTGTGGCACTAATGCATTTTGGAGTCTTTGCAAGTGACTGGCCACATGAATCTGAACAACAAAAAAGGTAACAACCTGACACCATGTTGCAATATTAAAGCAATCAAAAACCACAGCCTTTCACCAGCACTACCCATATAAGAACTGTAACAGGAAGCTGAGAAAAGCCTCAAGATGTTCAAAAGTAAGTAATACTTCATAAGCTAAAGCCTTAAAAGGGGAGGGGAACAAGGAGACAACCTTGGAACAATCAAATGAGGACTGAGCATCTTAGTGGCAATGGAATGCTAAGTGACTTTTCAGAAGGAGAGGGAAAAAGGGATGGAATATCCTGGAGAAGAAGATGGATAGCTGCTGGAACCATGAGTATTTTACTGGCCCTTTGTATTTTATCCTTTCCAGAAAAGAGGAACATTAATACTGGACTATCTTACCAAGTTGACATAAGGTACACTGCAAAGAATCATTGCAATAACATAAATTCAATACTGTTTTTGTTGTTAAAAGAGTAATTGCTACAAAATTATTATTATTTGCATGGGTGAGAAGTATACATTTCAAGTGCATTCTGTCTCTCTAGGTCTGTAATAGATACATATCATATAAAATTTTACAAACACTGCATGGCTGCAAGTGTGCAAGGATCAGTATAGTGTAGTAATTCTGCATGTGGAACCATACTACATTGAGCCATTTAAAACCTCTGGATCTACTGCAGAGCCACGGTAGCCCTCAACTTCCAGTCATACCTGGAAGACTGGTGGAGAGGGATCTGGCTTTGTCCCTTTAGCTACATGCAAAATGATTACATCATCCACAGACATCCACCAAGCTCCTTTGGGGATCTCAGTAGCTTTTCACTACAAAGACACAGCCAGATTCTTCTCAAATCTCTTGCTTTCTTGGTTAGGGAGAGAACTTTGATCATGGTGGAGGGAAGAAGGGAATCACAGTTATCTTTCTCTTGGCAAAGGTTATGCCACTAATAGGATGCCAACTTATGACTGTTTCTTATAAAATTGATATACTCACCAAACACAGTGAGTTCCAGGTCCTTCCTTGTTTTACTTAATGATGGGAATGGATTCAGCCATGAAACTGTAGAGTACAGGAGAAGCTCTCCCATGGATAGTTCTGTTACCTGTGTAGGAAGAGAGATTTATACTAAATTATTTTTATTAATATTGTTATTGGCCTGAAGCTTGCTGGGTAGTTATGAATGTGTAACCTACCGTTACCTACTCATGATTGTTTTGTATTCACAGTCCCTATGAACTCCCAGGCTTAGGGGCTATATAGGAACTGTGAAAGTCTTCCAGTCTCCTCTTACCAGGAAGCTGCCACTGCAATCAATAGGGATCTGCTCCTCTGTCATTCAGGAAGTGGTTGGCACAAGGCGGAATTGCAGTCAGGGTCTTCTTCTGTCTGTCATGCTGGAAGTTGCAGCCAGCTACTTCCCAAATGACAAGGGAACAGGCCTCCATTTATACACTACAGTGCATCATCATCATCATCATCATCATCATTCCTACTACTACTTCATTTATATGCTGCCTTCCTCCTGGAGGGGGACCCAAAGCAGCTCACAAGACAACTCACCCAGCAGAAGTCAATCAATATACTACTAAAATCAATTACAGAATTAGCACTTGGTAATGGTCATTACTTTACAGCATTTTAAAGAGCAATGCCTGAAAAAGATATGAACATTCTTCATTCAGTTGAGAGTGTCTGCAAATACAAAACCAGGACAAAACATCTGAAAAACTTTGTGGCTGATGTTCCAGAGGATGCTCTCAAATTTTATTACATTCAAGGTGGAATTTTCCTGGTACTGCCGGGATCCATACCTATAACCCTAACGACTCCATGTGGTTTCTTGCTTTGCTCCACCACCCCCAGCACAGGAATCTTTCCAGCAATGCCTCAGATGACCCTCTCTCATTTCCCTGCCTTTTTTAACCTTCAGGAATCTTAGCAGCACTGTCTTGGTCATCTCTTCTTTTATCCTCTTTTTTTTTTCCTGCCTCAGGAATATTAGCAGTAACTAAACATCTGTGAGCCTCTTCCTATTTTCTACACTTTGAAAAATTATTTTCCTTCAAAGTACTATTCAGAGAGGTAGCCATGTTAGTCTTTTAGCATAAAAAGGCATAAAGGAATCCAGTAGCAACTTTTGAGAGTAACTGGAAAAAATAAATTTCTAGTACGAAGTTTTGTGGACACAGTTCACTTTCCCAGTCCTACATGAGTTGCTTGTGTGATAAAAGTTTATGCTAGAAATTTCTTCAGTTAATCTCAAAGGTACTACTGGATTCCCATATGTCTTTTTTTTCCATTTGAGTTATGGCATCCCGCCCTCTTCAACAGACAACACCGAAATTTTGTGTCTGCCCCTGCTTTTGTTGTTTTCTTTGGAATCTCAACTTGAATCTCCACATTGCAACAGAAAACAATAAAAAACACTGAGGTGTCTAGCATGATTTTCTGATAAGTTGTGGTTGCCACAAGCAGTCTCTTATATTGTTACAGATATTGGGCACTTCTGGTCTTACGTAGCACATCTCATATGCTTTAATAGCCCAAACCTGTGCGTGTTTACTAAGTTCAGCAAGACCCATTCCCAGGTAAATATAAATACGGTTACAGCCTGAAGGTACTTAGTTTTGAAACAAGTGATGAAATAAAGGTAAGTGTCTACCCTTTCTTTTGAATTGCATTATGATGATTCTGGTATGAAAAGCAGCACATGATTCTAAGCTGTGTTTTTTTTAAAATAAATAAATAAATAAATGAGTTATTATATAAAGCCAAAGTTGTTGGTATCTTTTCTACTTGTTGCGCTGTTTACTGTGATAGCAGCTCAAACTACCCTGCAATGATAATTTGATGTACAAGTTATTTCCAGCTTTATTCTTTTACCAGGATGAAGGTTAAGTAAAATGCCCAGCTCTCTCACCTCCTTCTCAGTTCCACTCTGATCTGCAACCAGTTGGTCAAACACTGCTCCATAATCCTCATAAATCTTCTGCATTTCATTGATGTGACTGGCCACCTTTTCCATTGCTTTCAAAGCTTCTGCAGTTTTAAAAACAAGTCTACAATTTAACAGATAGCTGAAAAGCATACACTCAATTTACTTAAAATTGACACTTTTTGAATAAGTACCTATGCTCGTCTACATAGCGCAGAGAGAGAGAGTGAGAGTCTTGTGACATCCTGAAGATGAAAGAAAACCACTTGCATGCACTGTGAAATTTACAAAAATCAACATAATTTTTTTTTTTGAGCTATACCCCTTTTTATCAGAAACATGAAATGTCACCCTGATCTTCTGGGTATTTTTATGGATGTAAGGTAAAGGGGATTGCAAACAGTGAGGTCAAAGGGAATTGAACTGTTGATTTGGAGAATACAGCAAGTAGTGATTAATCAAATACTGAAGTGAACTATATGAAGACCCCCATACCTGCACCAGAAAATGAAGAGGGGCAAGGCCCAATGAATGGATGCGGGGGGGTAGCTAAGCTCAGGCCAGTCACAATGCATCATGATCTATCATTATGTCCAAATTCATCTACTGAGTAATTTGTACAAAAAAAAAAAAATCCCCTTTAATCACCTTGATGCTAAATATGTGATCTTGATACATACAGCACTTACTGAAAGGCTTTAAGCAGCACCTCAAACTTAGCCATAGTTAAGAGCTCGTGGGAGGTACCTGTGAGATGGTAGTGCTCCTCACTTTCCGTATCTGTCAGGGATACCAGCTCTTTCAGGAGCAGTGGATATTTTAGCACTCTTTGAACTGGCTTGATGAGAAAGGACTCCAGTGTGGACGAATGCTGCTTAGTGGGATTGTGATCATCCAGAAAGGCCTTAAAGGCTTTATCTGTTTTGGCTTAAGTAAAGCAAACAAATAAACAAACAATTAATTAATTACCATCTGATAATGTAATGTTTCAATGCATCCTAGAGAAGTGTGTTCAGTGAGATAAGTACTACCTAAACCATTGTGCTTTAGCTACAATGACACATTGAAAAACATTTCTGGCAAACCAGAGAAGATTTAGTTATAGTTTTTAACCTGTTTCTCTTCAGAATAGGGACGCGAATAATAACATTTATTTGTATCCAGCATTTCTCCCAGAATTCAAACTCCAGGTGGCTTATAATTAAAAAAAAAAATACACCTATGAGCATAGAAAAAACAAATATTAAAATGTAATTAAACTATTAAACTATTTAATAGTTGTTGAAATAATTTAAATCTACACTTTAAATAAGATGCAATTAAAAAGATAAAAAGTTATTAAAACAGCTATTTAAAACAATACAGCATCTTTAGTCTGTTCATCAAAAATATTCTGTTTTAAAAGCTTGTCAATGGAAGGACAGCAAGGAGTTCTACAGTCTAGGGGAAATGACTGAGAAGGCCCTGTCTCACCTCCCCACCAACCATGGCTGAAATGGTGTTGGAACTGGGACAAGGGCCTCTCCGGAGCATCTCAGGTCCTGGGCAGGCTCATACAGGGAGAGATGGTCTATTAGATAGCTTGGACCTGAGCCACAACAGCTTTATGGATCACAACCAGCATTTCAACTGTGCCCCAAGACAAAGCATCAGCTGTATGGCTCTCCAGATGTTGTTGGAGCGCAACTACCAGCAACCCTAGCTAGATCAATCAGTAGTGCAGTCCAACAACAATGGTACTCAAAGTGGTGGTCCCTGGACTGGTGTTGATCTCTAAGTCATCAGCTACTGGTCCCTGGTGAATTTCCAAGAAAGAAAGACAGAAAGAAAGAAAGAACTGTATCCATGGGTGCAAATTTAGTGCTGGTCCCTGGCACACTGGAAAAAAATATGCAAGCCTACACACGAGAGAGCTTGAGAAGCACTGTTCCAGAAGGATGCCAAGGATACCAAAAATCAATGCAGTCAGCAGGGTACAACGTAATGACAATGCTTCATAATTCTATATGCCTTCTGTTACTCCTTCCCTGGTAGCATTCATACTGGTGAAGAATAATGAGTTCCTAATGATGACACCATGCCATCACATTAAACTGTGTTTCCATTTGCAATTATTTTATTGCAGCACCACTGGTGTGAACCAGTACTACTGGATCATTTCTGTGCTGCCTTTTGTCCATCACAAAATTCAAGGCAGCATAAATAACAGTTCCCAAGCAGCTTTCCCTCAAGGAATCGAACAAGTGTCTTGTACCATGTGCCTGAAGAACACACACATGCTATGATCTATTCTCATAACTTTCCACTTTAAAATGATTTAATTATGCACTAACAAAACAGGAGCAAAACAGAAAGGGCAAAATCTTTATCTTCAATCTTAATCTACAAATATCTCTGCACAGTTTCTACTGTTGTACTCTCTTACAACCTGTTTTCCAGAGGGAAAAACAGGCTTGTATCACTAAGGCCATTTCCGCACTAGACAGTTATAGTGCTATGATTCCACTTTCAACATCCTATAGAACCCTGGGGTTTGCAGCTTCGGGCGGGGCCGGGTGGCCCCTTCCGAAAGTGCAAACCCCAGGATTCCATAGGATGTTGAAAGTGGAATCATAGTGCTATAATAGTCTAGTGTGGAAATGGCCTAAGAGTCTGTCCATGTAACCTGTCCTACTGTACACCCCATCTTTCCAAAACACTTGCATTATCTAAAGCGTAGTTTACATCCATCAAAATCACAGTATAAAGTATAACAATGAACAATAACTAGTAAAAACCACTAGTTCAACAACAATATAACTCAATAATATGTCCCAGAACATACTGTAAATCTTCATTACGAGTACATGTTTTATAAAGACTTCACTTCTAGAAAATGGCACCTGAAGCACCACACCTTAAAGAGGCACTGATTTTTTTCAGTCACAATTAATGTTGCCCATTTTTTGTCAGTGGATGCACATCCAAATTTACTCAAAAGTAGATGCAACCATTTCTTTTTAGGTACTCTCTAGAAATTCTACCCTCAAGAGTATCACACCTTTTCACGTGCAACCCTTTAAAAACAAGCTGTGAGGCTCTCTGTGGATGTATTCAGACAAGTTTTTTTTAATTGATTTTTTTTTAAAAAAAAAGTTAATTATCATATATGAAAGATACTCAAGAGGCACACATCATTTTTCAGGCAAAGAAAACTTTCAGAAATGTGACTTTTAAAACAGGGGAGGTGGACAACTCTGACGTCCATTGGGCAGCTAGGTTTTAGTCTGAACTTGAAAGCAGGTATCCAAGGCACTGAACCCTATTTTGCAGTAGTGTTCCACACCACACACAGCTCCCTTACAGTTCAGGTTGAAAGATGGAGTAGAGTCATCATTACAGTGCCAGCTGAGCTATTTATCTCCTGTGCTTTGCTACCCATCCTGATTTAAATTCATGAGAGGCCAGTGAAGTAGCAAGTTTGAGTGAACTGTAGCAGGAGGCATGGCCAACAGTGATTTTCAGAGGTCACATTCCTCAAGGTTTTCCACTACAGTCAGCCCTCCACATTTGCGGGTTTTACTTTTGCAGATCTGATTATTCTCAGATTATTTGCTGTCACCTTTGCTGCCTCCCTATGCTATTATTAATAGCAACTGCAAGCCTCATTAGGCTGAGAAATTGTGAATGAGGTTTATAGTCCCTATTAAAAATGGTGGGAGGCAGCAGTGGAGGTGGCAGTAAGCCCCACCGGCTACCCATTTCTTCCTTGTGAGGGAACACAGATGCCTCAAAGGAATCCACAGTGGATTGAATATGGTGATTATACTTGTTTTTGTGTGTTAAATATGGTTTGGGAGGGTCTAGAGTTATTCATGTTTTTTTTCACTGTCACAGGGGTCCTCTGCCTCTAACCCTAGCGAGTGTGGAGGGGTGACTGTATTACATTAATAGCAGCAAGGCAGATTACAAAAATAAAGCAAAAGTCATTTTCTCAATCCTCTTTCCATGACATATAACTGCTTATCTGCTTTACATCTACTACATGCACAGATTAAAATCATTGGGACAATTACCTCGTTCAAGAACTTTCTGGACTTTGATGTGGTTTGCACAGAATCCACTATACAATTTGAAATGGTCAGCATAATACAGGAAAGAACCTCCCAAAGAGAACAGCAGTTTCTGAAAACAGCACAATACAAGACGAGTGAATCATCTTCATTTTGTCGGCACCTATCTAATCGTTCCTCCCTGCCCCCCCCACAAGACATAGGATTATTTCAAAGATTCATTCATTCATCCATGTATAACATGTATAGCCTACTTCTCAATCAACACCTCAAAGTGGGAAACAACATTAAAAATTATAAAAAAGCAAGCCAAATACATAATAAGAAAATAAATAAGAGGAAGATATAAAACTATACAACAGACTTTGATTATAGATACATGCAGTTTTCCTTTACATATATATACTTATTTATTTAAGCTCTACAAAAACAGAATAGTAGAAATGGTATTCCTTTATAGCAACTATGTTTAGTAACATCAACATTTAACAAAACAGATTTGTCCTGTTTCTCCTTCTGTAACAATTATTGGCAAACAAGTTATTTTCCCAGTGATGAATTGCAATAATTGCTACTTTGTAACCGGAGATGTTATTTGTTCCAGCTATTCTACGTATTTATTAAAATACACTTTGTCTTTCTGTCTTGCTCAAAGGATGACAACTCTTAGGAACCAAAACAACAAAAATGAACAAAAATAGTTCATCAGTATTTCAATAGGTTAAAAATGAACGAAACAGAACTAGTATGCAGGAAAGCACAAGACAGCTGGTTCACTCTGATGCTCCTTTCCCTGAGACAAGATACTGTTTTTATTTCAGACAGCCACAAGTATCAAATTAATATAATTCTCGGATGGGAGGAGGGAGCAACCCTGAGAGGAACATTGTAAAGTTACAGTATTTAGGGAAAAGAAGTCTTCTCTTGTTCAGAACTTCATATAAAAGAAGACAGGTTTGCTCAGTATATCTTCTAAAACTTCAACACACTGATGTTTTGACATGATAGGCTTAAAACAGCTTAGCAGTTAACAGCTGATGCTAAATTAATACTGAACATTATTGCAGTGCTGGTGGAAAAGCACCTTCATAAAATGACAGGCTCCCTCAGAAGAATAAATGACTACTGAATGATTTAGTTTTAAATTGGATTTTGTGTATGATGTGCATATGTGCCACTGACATGGCTCTCAAAGGAATCAGGGAGCCCTCCATAATGAAATACTGGTGACTTTGCGGGGAGGCAGCATGGTGGCCTTGTTGCTGCTACCTGCCCCCCTTTACGTAGGGGGGTCAAGTGCTCCCCCGCCACATCAAAATCTAAATGATCCTCCCTTCCAACAAGAAAGGGGACATGGAGAAAAGCCTAGAAGGCTGACTGTAACCAATACTGAGATTTGCTTGTGAGAAGGGGATCATTTATATTCTCATGTCAGAAAGGATGTAGGGCTTTAAAGGTTATAATCAGCATCTTAACTGTGCCACAAGCAGACTAAGGAGCTGCTGGGAAGGTGGGTTCCATGTAAGCCCCCTAACCCACCTAAGAACTATGTCCTGAGGATCCTAATTATTTTATATCAAACAAAGTGAGCCACAGATATATACTGGACAGACACGTAGGCAGTGGCTATGGAGACAGATCAAAAGAGTAGTCTGTTTTCTGTCACACATCCTGGGTAATCTTGCAAATGGCTCAAAGGCCACTTGAATGGATTTTCAGCAGTGATCAGGAGACAATAACTCTTTGAGAGCAAATAAACAATGCAAAACAGCCTGGAATGTGACACCTTGAGGTATGCATCCCTGGATGAGATACTCATCTTGCAGGAAGCTACAAGGATGTTTGGCTGTATTTTCTTTGAACTACAAAGCTGAAATCCATCTTCATAAAATGGCAGCCATCTGTTCCCCAGGACATAGGTCAGCTCTATAACTAGGTCCATTTTCTCATTCTTTTTTGGAGTTTGGAGTTCGGAGTTCTCTCAGATCTGCAAACGATGAAGCTGGTAAGCTCCCCTCAGCCTCAAAATGTGTGGCTGAGATCGTTTTTCTCCCAGCTGAAGATTTCTGGATTGGCACAGTATTACTCCAAAACCCTTATCTCTCTCTCTATTAATTTTCACCTCTTTCTAAATTTCTATAGTTTTGCATGCTTGTTGGAGTGAGTGCAGCTGAGTGATTGTATGGATTTTAACATCTATGTCAATAAAATACTTAAATTTGAACCTTTGTGTGTGATTTCTGACTGGGCCTGACCCCGTAAACATTGGGTTAAAGATCCTTAATTACCCTGCCCTCTTTGCACTGTTAAAGCAGTGCTCTTAGCTAATTTTCCCCACAAGAGACAATTTTGACAGCCCTTGGGTATTCCCTTAAGGAAGCCCCAAGCAAGCAGGCTAACATCCATGTCAACAATGTAACCACAGTTTCTGAACTGTCTTCCACGGCAACCTCACATATGTGTTTTCCCAGAGCACAGAGCACCAAGTCTGTACTATCTTTGTCCATGAGAAGTCCATGACAGGCAGAACCGGTATAATGCTATACAAGCCCCCAAAGTCACTCTAATAACTTTAAGGGCGGGCTTGATTTTTTCTCTACCCCAGCCTCCAGCTTCCATGGGTCTACTTCTCCACTTGCTTCCCATTGCCAGCCTCTACAAAAGAGACAATGTAGACAAAAGATTTTCCTGAGGCCATTTCTGCACAGCGGGGCCAACCTGCCATAGCGATGGATGATCATGGACCCAGGAGCTGTGCTACTACACAATGTCATAGGCAACTTGTCACTAATCACTAACCGCCCCAACCCACCCATATTGTTGCGCTATGTCAATATCAAAAAAAATATGATATTGAACCCTGTTTGCACAACTGGCCTGTTACCTTATGGCATGCAGTTCCCAGTTGCGCCAGCTCCTGTCGCCAACCTGGGAGCCCTGACACACAGACATCTGGATGCGTCCAACACTGCCGAGTCAGAAAAAAAGGCCCCGGAAAAAAGCAACCAAACAGACACCGTGGGCAGGGAAAGGGTGGGGAGAAGGCATCACTATAGATGCTGTCATGTGGAAGGCACATCATGCTGCTACTCCTCTGCCACCAAGAGATGTGTGCGTGAGGGAGCAATGCAAAACTGCTCCTGTCCTGGTACTGGCAATGTCAGGATTGCCATGGATCATCACATCATGAGGTTCAGTGCAGAAATAGCCTTGGTTTGCTATGGAATTATTTAGACAATTCTGCTTCTCAGTTCAATTTTAAAAAAAAGGAGGGGGAGCCAGAGAACTCTTAATATAAAGGCCTATCTCATGCTGGTCCACTGACTGAATCCATGAAAGGAAGTTTGCCTTTAGTAGACCTTTCACCATAACTTCACTGCTTTCAAGAAAAGTTGCCTACATCTTACAGTGAACTGAATCAAGACTAGGCAGAGAAAGGCCATCCAAAAAGCATTTACTTCAGTGAGGGTAACACAGTAGAAGAAAGTGAGAGCTTTTAGAAAAAAACCATCATAAGTCCCCAACCTTTGCCATGATCAGTTTAGTAGTTCTCTATCTTACATGACTTTCTAAGATTACACCTACCATCCCCTGGATGAGAACACACCATTGCTACCTTCATTCAACACACGTACTCATGCTACGATCATGCTGTGTATGCAATGGAAGCAAGTACAGAATTCCATACAATGGCTTAGATGCAGGTGTAGGCATCTATCTCAATGGTAGAAGGGTGGGAGTAGATCTTCCTATTCTCTCCTTCTTAAAGTATTTAACCCTCCAGTTCACAGAAGATCAGGGGACCTTGTTTAACAAAGCTGGCTATGGCACGGGGTAAAGAAGAAGAAGAAAACTGAGGAAAGGCACTGATCATCAGAAATCTTGTGGAGAGGAAGGAGTGGAGGAAAATCTCTACTATCTGTAGCACATACCTAAATCTGGATTCAATCTAGTGACCCTGAAATTTTTTAGTGTATGTCCATGGATACTTATGGAAGTTTCTATTCTGGGAATTTCAATTTTTAAGTATACAAGGCTTCCAAGCTGAGAAGAAGGTGTGAAAAAAGAAAATAAACCAAACGGAATGGGCACTACTATTCAGACACATAAGGAGTTCAAGATTTTGTATTTACCCGAAACTGAGAAGGGGTTTCAAGTGTATTAAAATCAGAACAGGAGGATATTCCATCTTCCAGAGTCTCTAAAAATACTTTCTGAAACTCCAGCATCTCTGGCAGACTCCCAAACAAAGATTCCATCTAAATGGAGGGGAAAAGAATATTAAATATGGAGAATACAAGTTGTTTATATTTGCAGTAAAACTGCCAAAGAGAAGACAATTCATCTGTATGTTGCTAGAGATAAACAAAAGGATACTTAACTGTAATGAATATGTCTCATAACAGTTTTGGCACTGCACGCATAAGAACATGTGATTTCTCAGGCAAAGATTACTTAGAAACTTTTTTTGTCAGAAGAGCAGTCAATTATAAGAGACATGACTAATGCAGCAGATAGGAAAAAAAACTGTGTGCTTTTTTCTTTCATGACTGATACAGTGAAAATGCCTACAAAATTGCAAATGACTAGAAAACAGCTAAAACAACAACCAAGTACCCTTACCTCATCTTGAGTGAGGAAGGTCTCACTTTGAAGAGGCTCCAAGTACAATTGAAAAAGGCAGCTAAGATCCTACAATGGCACAAAAAAAATCACAAGCTTTATAGCATTTCAACATATGATTGTAAAAGAAAAGTAATCTCTTAAAATTCAGAAGTATAACACACTCATAGGAAATAGTTTTTCAGTGAGATCCCACACCTTTATTGTTTCAGTGCTATTGTACGAGTGTCTATCACAGTCTGCATCAATGGCAGCAAAATAAATAGCTATACATCAATGGCAGGAAAATAAATAGCTAGCTAGTTAAGTAATGTGAAGTCTCCTGTTCACATAATGAAATAATTCACATAAAAACAACATAATGCACATAAAACAACTGGAAACACACACCAAGATACTCAAAAGATAGTGATTTTATTAGTAAAAAAAAGCACAAAATGTTTCAGCCAAAGTGCATCAAGTGCTTTTAGAATAAGCATCTTTTGAGTCTCTTGAGACCACTCTACAGTTTCTTCTGTGGATTCTATTGTATGCCCCTTACTTTCCGCTTCTTTTACTTCAAATAAAAAGCAAGAGTTGCTGATCAACCTTTGGCCAGTGACTATTAACACAGACAGAAAAAACTCCAGGGGAAAATGACTATGGCAAAACCTTGATACCTTTACATAGGATTTCTCTGTGTCCATAAGCTCTTGAATAACCTTTCGAAGTCTGTCAGCATCTGTAAGTTGTCGTGTCAGTGGCTTTAGTGGGGGGCTGTCCTTTACTGCTTCCATACCATTTACTTGAGATTCATGGAAGTGTGGACACAACACTGAAATCTGTTCAGCACTCTGCAAAGTGAAAAGAATGCACAACATTTGTTTACTACATTTTGGTCACAAGTGAATTTTGACTCCTTTATGACCCACATACAGATCAGCAAAGGATTTCCATTTCTACCTGTGCAAGCTAACTATGGCCCATGCTCTGAAATTCAATGTGTATAGCACTGTAGCTTATGTTTACATAATCAGCAGCGGGGACCTTGTGGCTCTCCAGATCTTCTTACACTCCAAATCCCATTTCCAAGACACATAAGGCTGGAGGGTGTTACAATCCAACAACTCCCAGAAGGGTATAGGTTATCCACCTTTGCTCTAAGAGATCAAAGGATTATACCCTAGTTTTTAAGTAGGCAACATATGGACTTGCAACTTCCATCAGACCCACCTTAACCCAAGGTGAAGGATGATGAGGACCTCTAGTTCTAAAACCATCTGGATGAAGCTGGCCATCTTTGCTCTAGTTGGCATCCAAATTATTTAAGATATGAAAAAAAAAAAAAAAACCTCACATCCTTGTCCTAAACCAAAAGCAGGCAACTTTATGGTCTCTAGATATTTTGTACTGTGACCAACAGAAACACTGATATTTCACTGTCCTGGATGGAGTTTACTGATGCTGTAAACAGAAACATCTGCAAGGCACTATCCTGACCACCTTTGTACTGAGATTACATTTTTAAATGTTCATTTTATATTGTCTTTTGGGAAAGATGGTGACAAATTCCTGTTTTCATTTGAGACATATATTTCAGGAACATTTAGAATGGAAAGGATTTTCAAAAGAGCTTAGTCCTAGGCTCTTCCTCATGGGTTACTGATACTATTCTGCTTGGGTTCCTGATTTTTGTACTACAATTATTCAGACACCAGAAAACACACATCAGAGTGTAATATCTAAAGAACAGCCCTTGAATATACCCACAACAATACAATTGTTAGCCAACAAATACTGTACTAGCCAAGTAGTAAGCCAATAGAAAAGAATTAAAAACAGAAATGCACAGTTAAAAGCTATTTGAATGGCAGTCTTTCAACATTACACAGAAAAAAACTGCATAATTTTAATCAGCCTGTATTAGCACAGAGAGCTTTCAGCCTAAATTTGACCTATAAACTTAGAGCGCACAGTAAAGCAAGCCTTGTTTAAAAAAGAAGTTCAGAAACAAGGTTAGTCGAAGTTAATTTATCCTCAAACTAGCTTTTACTCTTTTTCAAAGAAAGCCAATTTAGTTCTTAATTACATCATGCGTCAACCCAGAATTTTAAATAGCCTTGCTCAAGTGGTTGCTTTGTAGATAGGCAGTGAGCCTTGCTCTTTAATTCCAGTGATTTCAAAGGTAAGTGACCACCAATAATACTGAACAGATTGTAATCATCAGTAGGTCATACAATGTTTAGAAAGGAGAAAATTTAAAATGTACCATTTCAGTTCACACATGTATTGCAAGTTTGCAACATGAAAAGAAAAAAAAGCCACCTAAGATCATATTAAATAAGTAAAAAGCTCACTGATCTCAGTTTAATGCCCATTTATACCACTAGACAACCACCCCCCAATTTAAATAATTAAAAGAACAATCAAAGGGAAACAGCTTGAGCTTAATACTCTGAACTTAATACCTGAGGAAGTGACTTTACAAGGTCATCATACCAAGACTCTTATAGCCCACACACATTTTACACCAAATCCATGAATTAGGGGAGTTTCATCCACTCTATTCTCCTGTTTTATGTATCCATAAGACAAAAGTGAGATAGAAGCAAGTATCTGTCATGTCCATATACTACAACAGCCTGGGGCTCTCCATATGTGTTGGATGACAATTTTCACTTATAAAACATGTCTATACCAATCCGCCTATCTATATCCATTTATTTTTTCCTGTTCATCTCAACTCCCACCTCACCTCATATATATGCATGCAAATAAAGGAGGTGGCAAAACACATTTTTACACCAATTTCATGCTTTTTGTAGCTGAATGTGCGCATGTGTGCGTGTCTGCCTTCAAGTTGCTTGTTGACTTATGGCAGCCTGCTATTTGTAGGTGGTCTCCCACTTAAGTGCTAACTAGGGCTGACCCTACTTAGCTTCCAAAATTAGGCAAGATCTGGTACCCTTAGAGTATTTAGGCTGCTTTATAGATAGTTAATTCACCATAACATTGAACAAACTGTTACCAACATGATCTCAAATAAACATTGCAGAATGTTTTGCTCTAACACCTTGCCAAATCTTCTGAGAGCTGCTATTTCGAGCTTTTCAGTTCCCAGTTCTCTCAGCCCAAAACTCACCAACTGCAGCGCAGTGCAAGCTGTGTGACATAGGTTTGTTTAAAGAAATACTGGATATTCAGAATCTTGCTAAATGACACATTTCTTCAGATAGGTAATCTCACTTAAAGAGATTCAGTTTTTTAAATACCAGTTACCAGGGACATCAATGAATACCAGGTGCTTCAGGGTAGCTTTCAGAAGAAGGAACTAGCAAAACCACTTCTGGGTATTCCTTGCCTAAGAAAACCCTATGAAATTCATGGTGTTGTCATAAGTCAACAGGAAACTTGAAGGCACACAAACACACTGTGGGCATAGGAAGGATAAAAATCAGGCTGAAGGTTCACAGAAGAAAGGGGCTCTTAACCCTTTCCCCACCTTACTATGGTCCTGAAACATTTACCAATGGAAAGAATATTTCCTCACATGGCAATAATCTAAGAAGGGTGATTTTCATACAGAAAATGGCATGAGAAGTCAGAAAAAGGTTGAAGCTTCCCTCTGATCCTGACTGCCTGCCCACTCCAAAACTGATATTTAGAAACAAAAACATCTGCCAAATGTGAACACATATTGTACACAGCTAGGCCCTATCCTGGAAACTTACATGGGCTGAATTAACTTTGTTGTTCTCCCCAACCCTTAAAAGTTCAACAGTTCTTAATAATAAGCTCCTCTGTGATCTGATTCTAAAAACAACACTCTTTTGATTACTAGTTGTCCATGGATCTTCCCACCCACTTCAGTCTTCCTAAATGATTTCTCTTTCTTATTTAAACTCATTCACATTAGTTTCCCCTAGTTTCTTGTTATTTAGTTTTCAAGTCTGTATGTGAAGACTTTCTCATTTTAAGTAGGTGCTTGAAAAAAAATGACAATGATTAATCACGGACGCAGCAGATTAAATAGGTTAGTTGTGTTCTTGTTGTTGTTGTTGTTGTGTGTTTAAGATGTTTCAGACATATGGCAACCCAAGGCAACCCTATCATGGGGTTTTCTGGGGCTGAGAGTGTGTGACATGCTCAAGGTTACCCAGTGGATTTCTACAGCCAAGCAGGGAATCAAACGCTGGTTTCCAGGGTTTACAGTCCAATGCTCAAACCACTACACCGTACTGGCTATCCTTCCATTTAAATGTCTTTTGTTTCACAAGGCCAGTGCAGAAGGCTTCATAACATTTCTCAGACATAAGTGACAGAAAAAACAGTACCATCTTTTTTTTAAAAAAAGGTCCTTCAAAGAAGCTGGCAGAACAATATAAATACAGTCAGCATTTCAAAAAATCAGCATTTTTGTAACAACAACTGCACCTGAAGCAATGTCACCTTTACTCCTCAATTTGTCATTTGAGGATGTAGGATATTAACTTGTCTGAATAAAGGGGAGTGAAATGTTACCATCATGGAGACAAATAAACCAGAACAGATAGATAGTGACAATGACAACAATGAATTTGAAAAATTCAGTCTGTGCCATCAGATTAGTTTTTCTAAAGTATTTTCCACAAAAAGTGGCTGACCACAGGTGTGCCACACTTGTCAAATTCATTTGGCACGCCCTTCACTAATCCATCACTATAATTTCTTAAATTGTAGGCCTTAGAGTTTTCCTCAAGTAAACGTGTGCACCCAGGCATCCCCTTCAATAAACTGTATGGAACGTACCAAAAAGAATGAGCATGCCTGAGTCTTACAGTCTTAGAGGGGAGGGCATTCTATTCACCTGATCACGTTCCCAAACTCATCTGGAAAAGACAAGGGAAAGAACCTGACCAGGGTCTGCTCCTAGGCTATGGAACTCCTTCCTGTGGGAAGCTCAGCTGGACCCCTCCTAGCTCTTTTGCCAGACAAAGACCTTCCTGTTGAAAGAGGGGCTCAGCCTTTAATCTGGTTGGGGTAGAAGGAATTTGCAATAAGTGTGCTGTTTTAGTGCGCAATATGTGTTTTGTGTGGTTTTGATTCTTTAATGCTCTTTTTAATGTTTTAAATTATTTTCAGTGCTTTAAACCTAATGCTCAATTACATTAATTATTTAATGCTGCTTTAAATTTTGTACTACTTTAGCTATTCTGTTTTAATGTATACTGGCTGGAATCCTATGGCTCAGTGCAGCTTAGCAGGTCCACATATGAACCTACATTAGACTGAGCCATATACCACCCCTAACTTACTGAACAGCCCTTGAAGTCCACCATTACATCTTTCAGGGGGAGCAGGCAGGATGGCAGTAGCATCTGGCTATGCCTCCATAATCAGTCTTGAAGTGATTTCAGCATGTCTGTGACCTCCAAAGGACTCCAACAGATCTCAGTGCTGATGTCATAATTTTGCAGCTGGCTACAGGAGATGCTACTGTGATTCTGCCCACTCCTCACTAAATAGGGAATGGTCACACAAGGGAATGACCATACAAAGGGCTTCAGACACTGTTCATTAAGCTGGGAGGGAGGGGCTTTGGCATTCAGAGGCAGGAAGGGAATACTGACCCAGGCAGTACCCCCCAAAAAGACATACACACACAGAAAAAGAAATTTATGCGCATGTCCCTAAAAGCATGCCACCTGTTGTAAGATGCTTTTGATCTCACCATGGAAGAAAGGTGGGATATAAATCAAAGTGAGTCAATCATTTGAGGGAAGACCTGTAAATAGTTGGTTTATTTCTGCTTACAGAGATACTGTAAGATAAAATGTAAAAGTGAAAATGGGGGAGTGACAAAACAGCTTAAAAGGGGAACCATGGAGACATCCATATCCATGTTATGCCTCCTCCACAATTTATTTTCTTTAGGAGTATTTCTGTAGAAGCCCTAGTACTGGGTGGCAACCAATGAGGGCAAACAGCAGAATCTGCTGGAGATTGTGCAACATGTTGCTAATTTATATGTGTCTTGTTAGGAGACTGTTAGGAGAAAGGATTTTATAAGTCTTTGTTATATAAATAAAGAAAAAGGTTATGGAAGATCTATAAAACTCATTTCCAGTGGTAGCTAGACATATCTCTTCTTTGATATATCTAGGAATAGCTGCACTGAGACCTGATTTAATCATCTTTTTTGAATATTACATGACCATCGCTACTAGTAAAAACACAGTGCTACTATTTTCCAACCAAAGCACTTTCAAGCACAAACACTCTTAGGTAGTTTGTTAAAGACAGGTGGCTTCCTGTCAAGAGGGAAGAAACATTTTCTGAATTATCCAGATGTTATTATTCAGAATTATCAAGAACATGTGTTTCTGTTCAAAGGCAAGACCACACAAGAAATGCCAGCAGTTCACAGATGAGAACAACCATCAAGGTTTGGCTTCTCTCCTTTCCCAGCATTTTTAAAGCGTATGCAGATTATTCATTTCTTAACAACAGTACATGAAACAAAGTGATCAGGAGATGTAGTAAGAAACAGCTACTGTATTGGCTTTAGCTCAGATGATCCTATCCATTATTATAAAGCTAAATACTTCTTTTAAAAAAATCTAGATTCTTTACTGCAGGGTGGGTATAGAATGCAACTATGATGAATGTTCTCTAGCCTAAGGAAAATGCAACTCAGGAATTCAGTCCAAGTGCTTTGAGATCTTCAGCTGGTTGTAATAAAAGGTCAATACAAAACTCAAACCAGACTATTCTTATTAAGCACTCTTAATAGTCTGCTAAAAATTATCTGGTTACAGTAAGGGGGAGAGGGGGAGTCAATGCTTGATCAATACTGCAAGTTCAGTACGTTTTCCTAGCAAACAATCCACTTCTGATTAGATCACCACCACCTACATGAGAGAAATATTACAAAGCAACATTTCCTGTAAAGAGCCTCAATATAACTAAAGTTATTAGATGAATACTACTACGAAACATGTCTTCAGGCTAATGTGAAAAAAAATTGCATTAATGCATCAGAAAGAATGTAAGAGGTTATCCCTTTCTTTCTAGCATCTCCAAGGTACATGGGGGAAACTGTACTTTAGAACTAGCTACAATCCTGGATGTTCCAGGGTAACTCAGACACAAAGTATCCCTTGTTCATGTGCAGGGACATCTTGTACATGCTGTGCCACCTATTCTAAACATCTGAACAACTGCAACACTCATGATATCTTTTTAACCAGACATGTCTTTTTGAATAGCCCAATTTAGTGAAATATTTCTACACAGTGAAGCAAGCTTCTCTACTCCTATCAAGATTGAGTTGCCAAATCATGTGTGTGGCTAGTTGTGGAATTTGTTGATCCATGCAACTACTCCCAATCTAAATTTCAGTATATATCAAAATCAGAAATTAGGAGCAAACCTCTTTGAAAATAATGCAATGTACATTAAAGACTTCTCTATTTATACTTATAGTTCCTGGTTGGATATACAAATCTCTTTCCCTAAATCACATCACATAGATGTAATCCTGTAATCAATGGAGGTGTTGCATTATGAACTATGTAGAAGAATACAGTTGAGTATCCAAAGAGAGAAACAGGCTGATAAAAATGTTACATATTCCTCTTCTATCAATGTGGTGGTAATTTACTACTTCACAAAATGTATTATCTTCCTATTATGCAACTATAACTTCTCACAGACCATTTCAGATTGTTTAGTACCAAAGTGCAGAAGTGAGACATGTCTATACATTTTTGCAAAGAACTCTGAAATAGCTCTATTGTTGCAATCTGATTCAAAGAACAGTAGTCTTATTTTTAAAACAAATCTCAAACACAGCTGTGTTATAAAAGCACATAAAAGCAAATCCAATCTCGCAATCAAGGGATCTTCTATCAATAGTTATGCATTCATTTGACAGACAGGGAGTCCTTAACTCTTATATACATTTTCTCTGCTTCTTAGCCTTCCTAATTCTGCATTTCAAATTTGTTCAAACTTTTTTTTTTTAAAAAAAAACACAGAACCAACTTACCCTATGCAGGGACCCATAAGTTGATGATGTCTGCTGCTTTCCTTTCCTTCCCAAAGCTAAGCTTTTAACTCTTGTTTTGTTTTGTCTGAAAGCTGGCATTGTAGCTTTCCAGAATAGATCTTTTTCACCCCCAAAAGCAAGGTGAACAGCCTTTAAACGCCGTCCAGTAGTTACCTTGTGCAGAGACCTATGGTAACCTGATATGTTGCTGTCCTGCATTTAGTTGAGCTAAACATACACATAGGGAAGAAGACACCACTCCATGTACAAAACTGTTTTACAAAATCAACCCAGTTCCATGCAAAAAAACCCTCAAGGTGTATCTGGACATTTAGAGGACATCTTTAAAAGAAAAAAAAGAAAGAGAGAGAGAGAAGAGAGAGAGAGAGAGAGAGAGAGAGAGAGAGAGAAAGAAAGAAAGAAAGAAAGAAAGAAAGAAAGAAAGAAAGAAAAGAAGGTAAGTAAGTTAGTTGAATGTATGTAATTTTTAAAAAAAGAGGCAAGAAAGATTTGATCGTTCTGTAGATCAGACTCTAGGCGGAGGCTACCAGCTAACTAAGCTGATGAAAATTTATTGCATAAGCAAAAAACATCAGACATTATTCTAAACTGACTGGTTTGGATGGCTGTGAAGGTCAGAGTAAGACTTCAGTGATTTCAGTGATGTTCTGTTTGACTATGTAAGCTGTAGCACAGTTTTGGAATGGGAGGAGGTCAGAAGTAGCATATATTTTGTTTATACTGTCAGCCCTCCACATTTGCAGGTTAAGCATTCATGGATTTAATTATTCGTTGATTGCTGGGGGAGAAGGGGATGAGACAGGAGGAGAGAGGGTGTGTGTGTTCACTCACATGGGCAGGAGGAGGGAGGGCATGCACATTCACTCACTCGCATGGGTGGACAGAGGGTGAGATTGGTGCCCCCCCTTCTTCCTCCTCCCACTCTCCCATCCCATCCCCGCCCCCGCTCAAGCGAGCAAGTGATTGAGGAAATGCATGCACAGCTGGACCTAGCCACTTCTCAGTACAGTTACTTCTGTATATGTTAAATATGGATGGGGGGGCTCATGATATTCATGGTTTTTCCACTTTTGTGGGGGTACTCCATCCCCCATGAAAATGGAGGACTGACTGTATAATATTTTGTTTATATAATTATTCTTGTTCTTCGGCTGAACCCCCTTGTTTTAATTGCATCAATACAAAAATCTAAGCTGTGCTGATTAACAAATTGGTGCTTGAAAGGGCATTTACCTTCCCACACTTTGTTCTATAACAGCCTCTGTTTTAACAGTAGATCTGTGATATTTTGTTTTACTTATTTTATTTTATTATATCATATTAGATAGACAGACAGACAGACAGACAGACAGACAGAGCATGCAAAGTCATTTATGGACCTAATGCATAAAAGATGAGATTAAAATGTATTAAGTAAATAGATGGAATTCCTTTTGGAGTATTTTGAGAGTATCTGAGTATACATCTCAACCATAATGTTATGTGAAACCTTTATGACGATAGCAGAGCTTATATTAAAAATGTAATAAATATGTAATAGAAACATTTATTTCTGGAACTGCTTAAATTGTGGTACAAAAAAATCATGCAGAGCTTTGTGCTCAGTATACTTTTATTTGGGCTGAAGGAATTCACATTGTTTTCCCTTCACTAAAAGTATGAGGTGGTCATATTCCCCAACCTGGTGCACGTCCAAATGTGTTTGACTGCGACACATACTGACAGCATGGCCAATGATTGTGGATGACTGAAGCTGTAGTCCAACATTTCTGCAAAGAATGGGTTAAAGAAGCCTGGGCTAAATTAATAATATCAAGAGGATTCCACAAAGATCTTCAGAGATGGCTGTTCTAATATATGAGTCCAAAAATATATGTGCATCTGTGCCTTCCAGATGCCTGTCAACTTATGGTGACCCCATGAATTTTATATGGTTTTCTTAGGCAAGGAATACTCAGAGGTGGCTTTTCCAGTTCTTTCTTCTTTTATACAGCCTATAGCACTTGGTATTTGTTGTCAGTCTTCCATCTAAATACTAACCAAGACTGATTCTGCTTAGCTTCCAAGATCAGATAGGATCTGGTGCCTTTGGGTATTTAGGCCTCTGACAGAATACCTGTAAGCAAGTGCATTTAAACCAGAGAGACCCAGCATGGTGTAGTGGTTTGAGTATTGGACTACAAACCTGGAGATCAGGGTTTGATTCCCTGCTCGGCTGTGGAAATCCACTGGATGATCCTGGGTGTACCAGACACTCTCAGTCCCAGAAAACCCTGTGATAAGTTTGACTTAGGTTCACTATGTTTGAAATGACTTGAAGGTACTCAACAACAACATTTGTACCAGAGCACCATGATTCCACCCCACCTCCCAAGCTACTGCATTATAGAGAGCCTCTCGCTACAAAAAAACCAAAATAAACAAACAAACAAAAAAAAAAAACCCTTGCATATCTGGAATAGACCCTCCACCTTTTACCACGCATCCCTAAACAAACATATGGGCCAGTTTTCAGAAGCAAGCATGTAGGAAACATGTAAATAATTGTCACCACCACTGTCCCTCAAAAGGTAACACAGCGGGGGCGGTTTTCTACGAAAACCTGCTTAGATACTCTAAGATCTACTAAAATTCTGTCCAGTCAGGAAGTCTGACATTCAGGTAGTTGAATATATCACTGGTGAGAAATGTCATGTTAGGCCAGGGCGGCATTAGGGCATGGCAATGCTCCAAGCAGAACCATTTACTTCTTCCCGCTGAACTGAATGGTAGACACATATATAAAGAAAATAAAGCTACACATACAGAAAGGTTAATCTGGAGCACAGCCACAGAAACTACCTTCTCATGCAGACTGAAGTCTGGTAACCTTTTACTTTGAAATTCTGATTTTAAATTAAAAAAAAATACAGAACAATGGCCTAAATATACCACAGATAGAAAGAAATAGGGAAGAAACAAAACATTATTCCACCACCCTCAAGATAGTCATTCAGACTGCAACGCATCTCATCTCAATTGTCCCAAAAAATCAAGAGAACCAAGCCAATTCCTGTATGCACAGTGTTGTTTTACAGTCCACCCCACCTTCTCTCTCTTGTTTGTAACAATACTGTGAGATGGGGAACTAAGGCTAACAAATTATTTGGCTGTAATATTCCTATGGCTGATCCTTACGAAGTCAAGACATTTTAAACTGGAACTGAAAATACTCAGAAATGGACATGTATCTATAAATACTTAGTCTTTGTAGTTAGTAGCTTCTTGTGTAACTGGCACCAAAAATAGAGCTGATGACATATGAAGCTACTGAAGTCATGACAGTATTGCTCTGCAGCCTTATCAGAAAGATACAGTTGTCAGAACGGTTTTGCACTATCTCAGTGCAGATCTGTTTTCAGGAACATGTGACCAAATGAAATAAACAGTGATGTTCAAACAACTCATTTCTCTTCTCTTTTAAAACAAGGAATAAATGAACTCTACTATCTAAGCCTCAAATGACTGTGTAAATGGAAAGACTGAAGATTTAATGGGGAAGAGAAACACTAGAACCCACACAGATCAGGTACATCTAGAACAGTTTCTTTGTTTTACTGCTGTCTGATGATATCATGAGGTTTAATGTCCTTCCTGAAGCTGAACAGTCAGAGAATAAAAAACACTAACTGTTGATTGACACATTCATAAGCATCACTTGGAAACTGCAACACTGAGTGATGCTGAGCTACACGTGAAGGCTGGTCAAAACTCTGATCAGGTGTTTCATTCAGCTTGCACATAATATTTTTCAGTAGATTGGTTCCCAGACTCTGGGATGTCTCATTTCCTCTGCAGCCAGCCCTCACCTTCAAAATCTTCTCCAGTGTGTTGGATACCCACTGGAACACACTGAAGCTACTGTGTTGTGTGAGTATAATTCTTGTACAACACTGGATGTAACATTCTGCTGTAAGGCACCAAATGCACAGTGATCAAAGTATGTATATGCACTCAAGAATCAACTCATACCCACTCAGTAAGAAAAGTCCTATTTCTTAATAAGGAATGCCCAGATACAATATGTTAACAGACTTCACCTTCAGCATTTCTTCATTAGATCAGAACCTTACTCTCCCTCCCATCTAGTGCATTTTTTAAAAGTGCAGCAATGCGTCACTCTCCCAAAAGAATTATCTTTTAAAAAACACTCCCACACTTTGGTAAAACATGACTGGAAAAGGCCACTTAGTTTGAGAATCAACACTATCTCAGTTCCTGCTTTCAATTTCAGTGCTGGAGGCAGAACTGTATTCAACAGATGTAGAAGACTTGATGGATTACAAGCTGCCCATATGGCAACTGGAGAAAGCTCTCAGAAAAGCTGCAGCAACTACAATATTCCAATGATTCTACCTTATTTGCTTAAAAAAGCTAGAGAGTACATTCTAATGACGTTAAGAATATATTAGAAACCCTGTTGAATTAGATTAAAAGATAAATTAAACCTAGCCCACAATGATCTACTAGTTGCTTTCCAGAAGGCTACAGACATAGCATGAAGAGGGAATATCTCCCTCACTTTTCTTCCATACCAAACAGCACTCTGCAGCTTGTTGGGTCTGAATCTTGAACATTCATATAATCATCCTAAGTACCAGCTACTGATAGCCTTTTCTTTCGCTAATTTACATAAGACTCTTCTTAAAGCATTTCAGCCAGCACCTGCCATTACCTCTTGTGGCGGTGAATCCCATAAACTTTATTGTTTAAAGCAGTCCTTCTATTTGTCTTTCCTCAATACACAGATAACCAATTTCATTGGATAACCTTGAGCATTATGAGAGTGTTTATGAGAGTCTCTCTTACTCACCACAACAGGAATGAGATTACAAACCTTACTATGTCTTCTTTAAGCTGCCTTTTTCCAATGTGAAAAATCTCCAAATGCAGCCTTTCTCCGTAGGGAATGAGTTCTGCCACTTTTGGGGAACTATGGTAACTCTTTTTGGGATGAGCCACAACCATCAAAAGTATTTCAAATGTGGCCCACACCACAGATTGTTTTTATGGGCATTCAAACAGAATTTATTTCATTTTCAGGCCTCTTTCAGAGCTGACACATACTGATTTGATATTTTTAATGTGCTCTCAAACCCCAAAGATTTATTGTATGATGATTTACACCAGCTCAGACTTAACCAGGACCGGGACAAATGTCCTACTGTGAAAATAGTTTACACTTACTAAAAATGAATCTAATTTGCTGCCCATTCAAAAAATATCACATATTGGATAGGTCCTTTTGAAACTCATTGTAATCTGCCTCAGATTTCACCAGCCTGAACACTTTGGTGTCAGCCACAAATTTAGCCACTTCACTGCTCACTCCTAATTCTGTATCATTTATGAATACTTTAAATAGCAAGGGTCCCAATACAGATCATGAAGGCTTACATATTTATTCCTCTCCACACTGTGAGAACTTTTTATTCTATGATCATTCTACTGGGAACAGCCATCCTTCTACCCTAACCCCTGCCAAACATACAAGAGAATTTGATGAGAAACTTTATCAAAAATTCTCTGGATGTCCAAGAAAACAGACTTTAGGCCTGCTTACCATTCTAAAATACAGATGGTGCAGGAATTCTCTTTGCCTGAGCCACAATCATTCTTCCTCAGCAAGGTCTGTTATTCTATATCCAGGGTGAACAACTGCCAGGGACGGGGGCCAGACTGCAGCCCTCGGGAAGTTGCACCCCCACTGTGTCTCTCTCCCCTGTTCCCACCATCCCAAAATGTGATGGACAAAAAAAATTAAAAACTACCCTCAATGCCCAATATCCCCAAGCCAAAATTTTCAGGCATTTTTGGTATATAACCTTTAGGTCTTTAAGGGCTTTTGTTTCCCAAACAGGAAATGACCAAATGGGAAACCTGAATCTCACTTGATGAAACAGGCCAACATCAAAGTACATTTTATGACAAGTTGTCTAAATTCTGACAATCTCCTGAACTATAGCTAATTTTAAATGGAAACTATGTTGGAAAAAAGAAAGAGGAAAGCATGTAAATCAGAGATGTACTGCAGCTTGTTGTTTTAATACTGCCAATATATTATGGCCTTCACTTGGATGATTCTAGAACATTTCCAAGATCACAATACTTGCAACACTCAAACAGCTTCTTTGCACCCTGATAGTGTATTTTCTCAATTAAGTTTGCAGTATGAATGCACCTTACAAGCTAATACTTAATAGTGTTTGGGAACAGTTGTTAAATATTAGATCACTGAAATTTAGTGTATTTATGTGAAAATGTTTAACTCAAACTTTAGGAACTGATAAAATGGCACATTAATATTCCATTTTGTTGCTGACAATAAGACACGGTGATAAAATTTTGTTCCAAGAACTTTTCCTAAGAAGCTGTGTCTGAAACTATGGCAACCATTGAAAGTTTTTATTATCACTGATGTCTTGAAAAAGAATGTGAAGCTTTGGTAGAATAGCAGCTCATCTGCATACTTTTTCCTATCAGCCTTTGCTGAAGTTGCTGCAAGAAGAAAAGTAGTCCAGTTGGGTAGGTTTGTTCTCTGCTGCACCAGAGGATATACGAACAGGTCTGATGGTTTTAAGTTACCAAAGGGCAGATTTTGATTGAACATTAGAAGGAACTTCTTGACAGGAACAAGACAACAGAACCAATTACTTAGATGGGTGGTGAAGTCTCTTTTTCTGGATGTTTCCAAAAAGAGGATAGAAAGGTAGGGATGCTCTAGCTGGATTTCCTGCCTGTGAGGCCCCTTCCAACTCTCTGACTCTATGAAATAGTTCAGCTCTACCATTCAATGAGCTTTTTGATTTATTATAAAACTAGCAGAAGATATTCTCAATGAAAATAGAATTTCTTGTGGAATAATACAAATACATCCATAAACAAAAATTACATTCGTTCAGGATATACAGTCATTTGGGATCAGAGGAGTGGTCTATCTGTCTCCTAATAGCAGCTGATCTTTCATTTAATTTAAACAGTACCACTTAATAGTCTAGTGCTCTCCACTTTCATGCTTCCTCATGTGAACTTTTAAAGGACTTCATTAAATGAGTAGAACAACAAAACTCTCAACTGAACTGAATGTTTAGTTTATGAAGTATTTTACACAGAAACACAGAGCAAGTGAGATGATTTTTCTCTCTGGACTGACAGGTGTTCAAAATACTGGAAGTAACATTTTCCGTTAAACAGCACTTTTACAGCTTCAAGGAACATACGGGTACTTCTTAGATCAGCCAAGAACAAATTGAAAGTTGATATAGTTTGAATTACTAAAGCTTTCTTGCCAATATAATTTCATAGCCCTGCAGGCTAGGGGGTGGGGAAGTGGCTACTATACACATACAGACAAGCACAGCCCAAATAATTGAACATCTTTTCAGATTTCTTGTTAGGGCCAGTCTCCGCAAAATGAAAATAAATATTAACATAAAATAAAAGTTAGCATATGAATGAAGGATGCATAATGAATCCAAAGCATTTTTTCCTTAATAGAGATCAATATCTTCTTTTTCTTTAATGGAAACCAAAAGCTTTTTTTCCTTAAGAGCTACTTACTTCACATGTACTCTGAATTCCATTGGATACCACTCCCCATTAGGAATTTGGAAAAACAGAGCCAGCTGGCTCCCTACTATCCCAGCAATATGTTAATATAGTTACTAAGTTACAAAGCAGGAACAAAGTCAGTTACATAGCAGCAATACAGGTGAACCCGGGAGTTCCAGAGAAGTGTTCATACATTCAAAATAAAAGGGAAGGAAGGAAATAATATATGCTTTGTATATATAATACATATAGAATGAGGCAGAGGCCATGCTCCCATGCATGCTTCAAGCATTGCTTGGGAAGCTAATTTTTAACTTTCAAACCTTGGAAAACAACTTGAGATGCAGGACCTTTGGAAAGACCAAGGAATTCTGGGCATACTTTCATTAACTAAATGACATTTTTGAAAAGATCCAGATCCAAATTTGCTCATGACCGGACGCACACTGGCCTCAAAGGCAATGCAGTCCCTCCTCAATACTGTTTTCTTGTGATACCAAGTTATTGCACACGACAAGAGAAATGACCTATTGGGCCTGTATTACTGGACTCCCTAGTGATACCTCAAATGCTTCCAATTTCTTGAGCAGCCACCATCCATTCACAGATTGATATCTGTTCTGTGTACATCTGAGAACTCACTATGTGGACTTACATTGTTGGATTGCAACTCATATTCTCTTCTTGTGCCAAGTCCTGCTTGTTTTTAAATGGCTTCCAAGGGCTGTCCATTTAAGTCTTCCTCTGAAAATTTTTACCATGGCCACCTGTTGTATTATGTACCACTCTATGTTAAAATTAGCATAATTTATTGCATTCATCTCTTGTTTTTCTACTACTTTTAAAGTACTGATAATAAGACTATGCTACAAGGCAATGTTAAAAGTTGTCATGAATTAGGAGTGAAGAGGACAAGGAAATCAGGAATAAAGAGGACCTATTGCTCAGCTTAACAACCAATTACAGTCAGTTCTCCACATCTGTGGGTTTGACTTTCATGGATTTGATTATCTGCAAGTTTCTACAATCCCTGCCCCACAATATCATGTGCTTCTTTTCCAGGGGAACCTTCCCTTGTGGTGGCTCCATGTAGCTTTTTAAACACTCCCTTGTGGTTCTCCTTCTCCTCTACCACCGTCAGCCACTGCCTCACAAGCTAAAAATTGGTCATAGCCTGATTTCTCAGCATCTCAAACCCTCTCCCAATGCCCCTGACACACAAGGAAGGAGATGGGTGAAAGAAAAGAAGCATAAGGCCATCACGCCATCCCCTCCTTTCCTCACTCCTTCCTTGACCTGATTTGGACCCTAGGTGACCATTCTCTCCACCCTGCCTCACCCCTCTTCACAGACACAGACACATATTTTGATATTTGCAATATTTTTTTTAATTTGATTGCAATTTTTCCATTTTAGGTGGAATGTTAGCCCTAACCCTATCAAATATGAAGGGCCAAATGTAATGAAAGGGACATTTCTCTTTGTCCACAGCTTGGTCGTTATTGGTACTAACTTACCTCTCTTGGAGATGTATTTCGTTACATGAAAATGCCAGTACATTCAGGTAAGGCCTATTCCAGTCCACACAGAGCTATCTTTCCAAAGCATGTAAAAATCAAAGAAGAACCATGCTGGATCAGTATGCGCTCCAGCATTCTGTTCACACAGTGGCCTGCCAGTCACTCCTGAAAAGCCCACAAGAGTAACATGGTACTTAGTTGTGCTTGCCAGTAACTAATACACAGAAGCATAGAGCCTCCAAGCTGTGTAGTGTTGTGGTTGCAATGCTGGATTAGGGCTCCGGGGAGAATTCACATCCCCACTTGGCCACAGATACCCATTCTCTCAACCTTAGAGGAAGGCAATGGCAAACCTCCTCTGAATAAATCCTGCCAGAAAACCTTATGAAATGGATCCCATTTGGGACAAGGACAGGATGTTAAATAAATAAATAAATAACAGAACTGACATAAGTCAGAGTCAACTTGAAGGTACATAACAATAACAATCAATGCTACCTCTGGTACTGAAGTTGGTACAAACCCATCCCTAGTAGTCAATGATGGCTGGAACATCCACAAATCAGTCTAATCTCCTTTTAAATCTACCCACTGTCTTTTGGCCGTGAATTTCACAGTTAAGTTATGATCTACGCAAAGAAGTACTTGCTTTTATCTGTCTTGAATCTCTCACCATTTAGTTTCAATGAGTGACCCAAACTATAGCATTACCACACACAGAGAAAAGTTTCTCTTTACCTACTTTCTCCATGTATGACTTTATTGTTGTGTGCCTTCAAGCTGTTTCCAACTTATAGTGATCCTAAGCAAAACCTATCATGGGGTTTTCTGGGGCTGAGAGTGTGTGATGGTCCCAAGGTCACCCAGTAGGTTTCCACAGCCAAGCAGGCTATTATATCTCCTTTTATTTGCATTTTTTTTTCTGAACAGCCACAAGCATTCTAACCTTTTCACATAAAGGAGTAGTTTCCATTCACACAATCATTTTGGCTGTCCTTTTCATAACCTTTGGGACTCTGCAGCTGAAGTCAGGTAAATATGCACACCCATAAACTAAAGAAAAATTAAAAGCAATATGGAAAAAAGCAATGCTATTTTATTTCCTTACATAATTTCACAAAGATGTTACTGGTCTTATATTATCTGTCTCTCTGATCCCCAGATGTGGATGGTAATACCAATGACACTATGCTCTAAAAATCAGCTAAACACCAATTTCTCATCTGAATATTCTAAGAGTGCTTGAGGAAAATACCATTTGGTCCTAGAGGTTTTACTGGTCTAGATGCTGGTTTCTCTCTCAAACACTTCCCACAGCAAATACTAAAACATGCAAAGAACTCAGTCTCTGAAATCTCCTCAACTTCTTTCTGTAAGTACTTTGCATCTTTGTTGTCCAAAGGTCTTACCACCTTCCTGACTTGTCTTCTGATGTCTTTAAATAGTCTTTTTTTTTGTGGGGGTGGGGGTGGGGGAGTGGATGGCCTTGACTTATTTAAAGATATCAAACGAGTCTCTCTCTCTTTACTTCCTTCATTTCCCAAAGGAAATTCTGAAACTAATCAACTTATTTATTTTCCTAACTATTATGAGAAAATAGCTATTGAATCTGATTTTTATATTGTTTTTCCAGAATTAAGGCAGTGGGTGAATAAGCTGGAGTGAAAGACTTATATTTCACTCCACACTTTTCCAAAGTAAATGTATATATAAATTAAAGCTCCTAGACAAATTCTGAGGCTTATTAAGAGCAGCAGCATGGAATCATCAAAAACACCAGTCCTTCAGAAAAATGTACATAGAATTTCAAAGTTCTACAGAGAGTGGGTTCGAACATGCCATTTTGAAGAAGGGAAGCATGTTCAGATGCAGATAAACTTTCACTGGATCTAAACTGCTCTGATACCTTACTTCAAGATGCATCTATGGAATGCATCAACATAGCAATAAGACTGTGGTGTTATGCACGCTTCCTCAGCAGTAAACTTCATTATACTAAGTGGGATATGATAAATTTTGGCTGCCATATGTTTGTAAAAGGAACAACAGATTAATATTCAACTTTTATTTTAATCTTTGTCACACTCCTCAATATTTTTGCCATCTCAAGTCTAACTGAATACTGACATCTTTCCATACATAGATACAATATATGTCTCCAGATATATGCATAACCAGGTGAGTGGCATAATCAACTGGGTAAGCACTAGGAAATTTTTAAATGAACATATACAAATCTGCTTAATCAGAAGAAGGTGATAATCAGCTTAGACCCAACAGGGGGAAAAATCTTATATGCTAAATATATTGCATAGGATTATCTCGCTCTTCAATTTAGCTACATGATTTTTTTCAAGTGCTATTATCACTTTAGATTGAGACAGTAAAAGCATGCCATGAGGTGCACTATTACTTATGCAAAACTGTTAGATTTCTAATTAATACAAATTAAAAATCTTTGCAAGCCTGCCTCTTTCTTTATTTCTTTCTTTGATCAACTTCTTTAGGAATAAATTCACTGGAACCTATCACCAAGTGAACATGAACAGTATATAATATTCAACTATCAACAATGAGATGTGAAAAAACAAGAGCAGCTAAACAAATATATTATGCAACATATACGGAGCATGGCATTATTGTGTATAGATATAACTTATGGACCTTGAATGCTGTCAGCATGTACCAGCATTTATTCAAATGCTGGCACATGCTGACATCACCTCATATGATTCCATAAAACATACATAATCCAATCAGCAGTTAGGGTGCATTCTGAAGTATTTCAAGGTCTTATAATTCTTTCATCAAAATACTCCTACATATCAAGGCAATAATTGCTAAGAAGATGTCCCATTACCATAAGACAACTGTTTTAACAGAGTCTGGCATTTTACTCAAAAGAATATGTTTAAATTCTAAACAAGTACAAATAACCCCAGAACACTCAACACTACAATTATAAAGAGGAAAAAAATAACACAAAAAACAAATCTCTCACTTTAATAATAAAAGAAGTTGGGACTCCCCAAGAAAGAAATTCTACGCACAAAATGCAACATGAAAGAAGCATTATTACAAATAGCATTTGCTTTCACATCTATTTTTAAATCATTCCTTGCAGGGGAAAAGGTTAAACTAGAAGTCAGGATAATCTTCCAGAAGACTAACCAGCCTTCCAGTTTCCTTTTGTTTTAATTCAATTTTAGGTAAAAACGCAGAAGTCATTTCTGTTCACTCATTCATCCACTACCTGAGCTGGTCAAACAAATTATATAAAATCTGTTTAATACAAGTAAAGAACAAATTCCTCTCCCATGAAGACACATATTATATGAAATCCATTTACCTCCCGAACATCTTTAAGGAAAGACAGGTGTTACTTTGCTTAAGTTTTAAATAATGCTAGAATAAGACAAAAAGGAGAAAAATAAACTCAAAGATATATTGATGTATTATTCACACACATGCACACACACATAAACAGATAAACACACACACATTTACTTGCAAGTTTTGATTAACTGGAATTTCTGTACTTACGTATCTTAAGGTAAAGGATTCAGATATTCTATTGCTTCCACACCCAGTGATTACATCTAAACCTCCTGTCTGTTCACCTCTTGCAATCTCTCTTTCACAACAACCCCCAAACTGATTGCTCTTCCCATCTGCAATGAAAGCCTTAAAGCGTCACCCACAGTCATGTTTGCCTCATGCTTTTACACAGCCCCACACTTTACCATATTGCATAATGGCAAGATGTATTCTGCCAGGGGACTTTCACAAAAGCATACTCAGTGAAACCATGCAGAAATATGAAGGTCGGGATGGAAATCAAGCTTTTTCAAGAGCACATTGCTGCAAAAGTCTTAAGACTATTTATGAGGAGGATTTTTCTAAAATAAGCTGAGGGGCAGCAGAGGACAGCACATCATAATGTTCTTTCTTCCTTTACTCACAGGATCTCCACAGCAAGACTATTCACTACCACCACCCCTTAACAACACATGCATGCACACATCTGCTGGAGAGAGACAGGGTCATACAGACTGCTCTCTCAGTAATAAGCACCATCCAGCCAAAAAACAGCAATTGATTACAAGCCATTTGCAGAAATTGTAGCGCTGTCAAAGAAAGTGCTATAAGTTGGTGGTTCACCCAAGCTAGGAACTGTCTGATTACAAACTAGGTTTTTCATTACTGCACCTAAAAACCTAGAACATCCTACTTTAAGCATTTAAAACATCAGCAACATAATGTAGTGCTCTAAACAATAAATTCAGTACTTTGAGAACAATAGCACCAAACCTGTCAATATGGATGCATAAACACACGTGCACACACAATTATGAGATGTGAAGGAACAACACTTGCCTATGCCCTCCCAGTGAATTATCAAAGAAACTTTTGTTGATAAATGAAAAGGACAAAAGAGCAACAACAAAAAAATCAACGCACTGTTTGTGCTGAATTCACTAAGAATAAATTGTTCTAAAATGTAGCTATTTAACTGAACTGGCTATTATTTTCAAGCTTACACAAAAGAGGAGAAAGGGAGCAGAAATTCTTCTGATAAGCCGTCTTTTCCCATCAGTTATCAAATTATGCAGTGATTGGTGTGTTGTTCTTTTAAGCAGAGACAAAGGAACCCACACAATGAAGCTGTCTCCTCTATTTTGAGCAAGGAGTTTGGGACAAAGGGGAAGGAAGGAGTATGACTTCCCTTTGGATCACACAAGACAGTGCAATGAGATGAATAATACTGAAGAGAGAAACTGCAGAGTAGGCATTTTCATAGCAAAGGCATGGAAATTAGACTGAATGCAGAACAAGCAAGATGTTACCTTGCCCCTAATAAGCCTAGAGCAGAATCCAATGTTGGCTGAAGAAGCTTCTTCAGGTATTAGATATGCTCCTTCAGCATGCCAAACATCAAAAAATTCATAAGGAAAAAGAAAAGGGAGAGTAGGGGGCCTCATTTAGTTCTCTTCCACTCCCTTCTGATTGTGAATAATATCCAGAGTGGAGTAGGGACCCTGTATCTAACTCTTAACAGGAACAGACATCCATTGTCACTAATTAACATTAAGGCAACACTGTGTGTGTATCTGCCTTCAAGTCATCCATCAACTTATGTTAACCCCATGATTCATAGGTTTTTCTTAGGCCAGGGATACTCAGAGGTGGTTCTGCCAGTTCCTTCCTCTGACATGCAGCCTACAGGATTTGTATTTGTTGGTGGTCTCCCATCCACGTACTAAGAAGGGCTGACCCTGCTTGGGTTCCAAGATCAGTCAGGATCTGGTGCCCTTAGGATGTCTATTCCATATTTACATTACTTTATGGGAGGGCAAAAAAAAAAAAAAAATCAGGGAAAAAGAAGAAAACTAGAAAGAAAAAGAAATATCTGATGAAGCATGGCAGATAGACATCTTCTAACTGTGAAGAAGAAGAGGATTAAGATGGCACCTGGACATCAGCATCGAAAACCTTTGCATCCTTTATTCCCACCACTGGGATCTTGTTGGTACCAAGCTTGTAAGCTTGTAAGCCACCTACAGAATGCCACTGACACCTGAGGAAGGGAATTTCTATCTGTAATTAATTTGGCTAGAAGCCCAGATGACTAAGAGACAAACTGGAACTACAGACTTGACCTGAGAGGCATAGTATATTCCTTCTTAGACTTCCAGTGCTTTTCTACTCCCCAAGTTGTACATTTCCATTCCTTTCTTTCCATTCTTCCTAGATCACTCCCTCAAAAGAATTTCCCAATAAACTGCTCCAATATTATAAAGCAAGCATTAAATTGCTCAAAGCACTTTTTTTAAAAAAAAATCCCTCCCTCCATTTAGTACCAAATAGTTATCAAATAGTTTAAACTATATACAAAAAAATCCATCTAAAAAGCCAGTCTCATGATGTACAGTGTACAGTGATGGGCGTAAAAGCAAAATGGAAATGAAAAGTGCTTACCCCTGTTCAAACTGAATGTAGTGCATCCACTAATGTAACTGATGTTCAGATTAAATGTAAAGCAGACACATATTCAACTTTGCTTGTCATGAGGCAGCTGTGCCAAAGAAGTGTTTGGACTGAAGTTCCCAGTATTCTACATTAGTGGCCATCCTGGCTAGGGCAGAGGGAGTTGAACTCCTAAATACCTGAGGAGATACCCAACTTTGCAAAGACTGTTTTAGGCTTCCATAGTCCTTGACTCCGATAGCTCCTCTAGTCCCTGACTGTATCATGTGGCAAGTTTTATGGGAGCTGGAATCACAAAATCTGGTAGGCACCTAAGTTAACTTAGATGTCAGATAAGGGCGAACAAAAGGAATGCAACCCATACAAACAGAGAAACAGCCACATATTATCAGCTTGGCTCTCTGTGATTTAAGAATTACCAAAAACTCAATGACAAAAACATCAAACACATCCTAGGGAGGAAAATGGCTGCTAACAGATGTCATCAAGCATCATCCATGAAAAGTTGGACTCCTTTTTGATTTGTTGTTATTTATCATTACAGTTGGCTGAACTGCCTCTTTTAAAGCTTCCCTTGATTGCTGGTTTGCACAAGAGAAGGGGTAAGCTTTCTCTTTTGGTCATGCTGGTTAGACTACCTGTCAATGGCCAAGAGGCAAATCTCAAAGAACATCTTTTCCTGTAAGTTCTTTGTTGTTCTTAATGAACCAGGAGAGAAGATTTATTGTTTCATGTTTCATCTTCTTCTCCAAATGAGATCAACTAAGGATCTATACTAGCTATGAGATGAATCCAGAATTTTCTGAATCTGGATCCGAATCCCTAGAAGGTTCTGGGAATCCACGAATCTCACAAATCTTCAATCTTTTGAATCCTTTTTTTAAAAAAGAGTTTAAAAATAAAAGGAAAGAAGGATAATCTTGGGCAAGACACACTCTCTCAGCCTTAGCAAAAGTCTAGGCAAAGGCAAACCTCCCTCTAAAGAAATCTGGCCAGGACAACTGTCATAGTTTTGCCTCAGGATCTTCACAGACTGAAAATGATATGAAGGCCCTTTCTACAGAGACAGGAAAATGTGGATTAATCCCACATTTTCCTGCTTGTGTAAATAGGGCCACATACTACGGTACAGAGATAATCTAGGTCAAACCTGGCTTTTCTTTGCATAGCTCTTTCTGGCATCCTGGGGTTTGTAGTCTGATGATACACCAGCACACTTTGGCAGAGAAGGCCATGACATCTTGTAAAACTACAAACCCAGAATTGTGTACGAAAGAGCTTTGCAAGGGAGCTACGCAAAAGAATCTTTCAACTGTCCTTGAAATCTCAAGAAGACTGTGCCTTCCAGTCAAGCCTCAGGTCCTGCAACAAGGCACTTAAAAAAACAACAACCAGCCTCTAGTCCAGTCTCAGTTCTGCACTCTGCAGTCTCAAGTCTCAAATCCTGCAATAAGGCACTTAAAAAAACCCCAAAAAACCAGCATCCCAGTCTCCCAGGTTTTCAGGCATCCCAGTCTCCAACAAACTATTTGGTTGGCGGATTTGAAAAATTCAGTTTGCCTATTTTGGCACAGGGATTCGGATTCATGAATCTCGAATCCTTGCCAAGGATTCAAGGATTTGTATGATGATGATGATGATGATGATGATGATGATGATTAATTTAGTACTACTATTACTACTGCTACTATTCCAAACCCTTTTTTAAAAAACAAAACAAAACAGTGGTATGTGGTATATCAACTGTAGGCTTCTGGTGGTTTCCCTTGCAGATACTCCCTAATAGCTTTTCTTCTTTCTTCTCTCTCCCCAATCTTTCTCTATTTCTTTTCTGTATATGAATAGTTTTAGTTCATTGCTTTTTCACTGTATTTAAGATTTGTGATGTTTCTTTACTCTTGGTATTGCCTATCTATCCCTGCCTCCACTTCTTATTGGTATCGCACACTCCACTTTACCTTTCCAAGTGTTCTGCTACTTTCCATCCTCTTTAGAAGTGAACTGCATGTTCTGAGTCTTGAAAGAAATTGCATTTCAGGCAACACTTCAGGCAACACTTTTTGCTTCTTGTATTCTGTGCCCTTTGGCAACTGGTCCAGGTGCAAACCAGGCAAGAAGATAAAGCATACCCCGTATCCCACTTCAATGTTTTCCTAGGCCATAAAAATTTTGAGGAAAAGCCTTGATTGTTGTTTTGTGTGTTCAAGTCATTTCCAACTGATCTTGAGACTATTACAGTGAACCTATCATGGGGTTTTCTTGGCAATATTCATTCAGGCAGTGTTTGCCACTGCCTTCCTCTGAGGCCGGGAGAGAGTGTAACTTGCCCAATATCACCCAAAGGGATTCCACGGCTGAGCAGGGATTCAAACCCTGGTTGCCCAAAGTCCTAGTCCAACACAGACCATTCAGACACTCAGACCACTGCACCGTGCTGGCTTTGAGACTGTGATATTTGTGTTCAGTACCTGGGTCTTCCAGGACCTCAAATAAACTGTTAAATAAACAGCAGTAACACCTTCCTATGACACTTAGTATGATTATGAAATTGTGAATTATGAAAGTGCAATTATGAAAGAGGTTCCTCTTTACTTGTAAAGGAGGAAGGAACAACGGCACCAAGGAATCTGTCTATTGGTCGGAATTCAGCTTCTGGGTGCAAAAATATCATCCCTACCTACAAAGTTCACATTAAGTTGTACTGTGCTGCTTTATTCTCCTGAGCAATACTTTTAAGTCTTCGGGCTTTTTTGATTACTTAGCAAGGACTAGGTTGATGCTGGTTGATGCTGCCCAACTGAAACTCATTTTTGCCAGCCAGGAGTAGAGGTGAAAGTTTTGTGAGAAACAAGAACTGTCCCCCTGCTGATAATAATAATCCCTTCCCCTCTCACACACACTAAACCAGGTGTGAAATCAGGACAAAACACTTGGCTGGCCCCATCTATGAGACATATTAAGATTTTTATTTTATTTATCAGGCCTATATTCCACCTTTTTCCTGGGATGGGATCCTTTCAACACTTAGTTTAAATAAAATTGCATATCTTGACTGCAAAGCGATAAATCAAATTTTCAAGAGCAGCTGAAGGAGCATAAAAATTGAGTGTTGTTAGTAGCAGCAACTTCTTTGTTGTTGCTGTAGTTGTTGTATGCCTTGAAGTCACTTCTGATCTATGGTAATCCTAAGGCAAACCTGTCACGAGGTTTCCTTCCCCACCAAGATTTGTTCAGAAGGGAGACCTTTTCCTTCCTCTAAGGCTGAAAAAGTGTGATTTGCCCAAGTTCATTCAGTGGTTTCCATGGCCAAGCAGGGATATGAACCCTGTTCTCCAGAGTCACAGTCCAGCACTCAAGGCACTACACCTACATCACACTGGCCCCCATTAGCAATTTCTAGATCACTCCTAAAACACAAAGCCTTTTACAGACCTTTTTCATTCTGGTAACTATCCTATTATTGTTTTGTTTTTCACAACAGATAGACAGAAAATCTGAACCCAAGCTTCCCAGAAGGAAATTGAGAGTCCTGTCAACTAATTAGACACAGATGACAAGCAGGTAGGCTGCAGTAGCTCCCAATTTAGCATCAGGCATCATCACTGTGGAGAGACTTCATTCATTTTTTACCTCAGTATTAAAATGTACTTGGCCTCTTTCAAGAAGCAGCTTTCCTACATCACATTGATCATTCTAGGTACTACAAATTAAGGTTAGACAAATACAACTAGTATGTCCTGCTATACTACCAGACAAACAAGAGCTCTCTCTCTGTTTACCAATTATTCTGCCCCAGCTTTGGAAAAAAATGTTTTTAAGAAGTGTGCTTACCCTGAAAGGTAGCTCAAGTTTCTCTTTCTGTGGAACCTGGTCCAAAGTGCCATCTGTGCTGCTCCTTCTTAGATTTGTGGTAACATCAGGCACATTGCTGAAATCTTCACATTAAAAAAAGAAAATAAAATCACAGTGTTAGATTATCAAAAGCTTAGAAGTGTGGTGCTCTTCATTCATAGATGCTCTCTGTATGGGAGGAAACTCACACATAGTAATGAGCATTTATTTCTTCTTTAAGAGCAGTTCAGCTAAAATAGCTCACTGAAGTAATGAACATATTTGATTGGCTAGACTAAAACTCTTCTTCTTCAGTTCCTCATGTAGCATCACTTGTGTGAAGTATGGCACAGCTTTTGCTGGCTCAGGCAAACAACCAGTAAAAATGATTGCACGTATCAAGCGACTCTTACAAACAAATTTTTTATATGGTGTTGCTCTTGAATTCTTGAGTGTATGCGGAAAACTTGCCATATCCATGCCAACAGAACTATTTTTGTCAATAACATGTGACCATCATGAAGGTAACTGAAAGCTTCCACCAAGGAAATGAAGGCTACATCCAAATTTCCTATTGAAAAGTACTTACACTCTTCCGATATCTACAGCTTATGCAAATGTGCATAAATAGATCTGATTAAAATGAATGCATTTTGTGGAGTTTACAAAATTGAAAGAACAATTAGTAAAAATTAATATGGTAATGGGCAAGACAGGAAACAGCACTTAGGAAAGCAAATGCAGAGACAGGAATTGTGTTGGTCCCATTAATCCAGAATGTTTATGATTTTTAATGTAAGTCTGAAACACACTGCACTCAGCAAATACCACCAGAATGTCCTACTTTCTAGGCACTCTTATAGAATATTTCCAAGGAAATGTCTGCACAATTGGTATATCATTCTGGGACATGACTTAAGACTGCTCTCCCAAGTTCAATCCAGGGCGTCATACAGGCTTCTTGGACCCATTTTCATGGTTTTTGAACTGGATTATGATAGAGACAACACATATGTTTCTCCTAAGCACTAGAGAGGAGGATGAGTTCACAAGCTATTGTGAAAGCAGCTTTGTAATCACTGCCAACATTCTCATCAGAGGGCCAACAAACTTCTAAGAAACTCTACTGTTCCTAGAGACAAGACTTAAAAGTTACTGCCCTAGCAGTGAAACCCCAATCCAAGATTCCCTTTGGTATATGATATATCATTATATATTCATGACATTCTCAAGTACTTCTGCTCTGATATCATTACTAGGATCTGCCAATCAGTCCAATATTTCCACTGTGTATGTGTTGCATGCACAAGTGCCTCAGGCTATGAATGTAAAAGCAACTGTCATATCTGAACAACTTTACAGTAACATTACCACTACCTGTAAAGTACTAGAAACCAACTAGCAACTGACTAGTAAATTGTACATTTAAATTCTGTTCCATATCCAAAATGGTAGTTTGTATGAATTTGTTAACTGTGTTCCCTCTGATCTTCAGTTTAACTACTTTTTCCTGTACAATTTGGACTACTTTTAAGCCACTGAATTATTTCTATTTAGTTGTCACTAATCCTTTTAAGGTGTTATAAGCTACCTTGAGCTCTGAGCCAGGATGATGATGAGAAGAATAGGAATAAAAAAAAGAAGAATCAAAGATGCAACTTTTTCTTGCCTTTTTCCTAGATGCAATGTATCATTTTTGGACTTTCTGAACTGATCACTGATCATATTAAGAAGAGCTGTACTGGATGGGCAGACAGCTCAGTCTGAGGTAGGTAGGTGAAATGGTGCCAACCTATCCCTAATGATATCCTTAAGCCAATGGTAGGTAAAAGCTAAACTCACTGCTTCTATCACTACTGATCATTACATTAGACCAAGCCAGAGGAAAGCAATCATTCTGCTAATAGAACAAGCACCCTGCCCCCAAATAAAAGGAGTCTGGAGGTGCTGTCATCATCCAGGTCCCAGGGATTAGTTTGGGGTGCCCCAAACTAGCACTTGAAGGTCATTTTAAAAATGATCTTGCTCTGAAGGGACAGCCTTCCTCAACTGGTGCCATCCAAATGCTTGACATTTCAATTTCCATCAGTCCTAGCCAGCATGGCCAAAAGTCAGGAATGCTGGGAATTATATCCTAAGTATGAGAAGGGCAGGATTATAGTTTCTTCAAGCCAAGATGTAGATGGTTTTTTAAAAGTTGCTGGCAGTTGGTTAGATCAAACATTTCTAGAATACCAACTTATTAAAGATGGTTCTGAGTGCCACCAGCATGCTTCTGTGACCTCCAGGGTAAGGGGATAATTTATAAGTGAGAAGGTAATAGATACTTGGGAAGAGTACCCTGGCAAGTTTAACAGACTCCAGTTCAACACAGTTAATATGATCCTTGTTGCCAATTCCAAGTCTCTTCTTCACCAGCAGAACTGTACCAATAAAAAGATAATTGGCTGTATTCAGTGGTGCCTCTATACTAGCAGATCCTCTCTTCACAGAAAGCATGGCACATGCTTTTAGCTGATCCTCCGATGATTCCCTCACCCTATCAGCCCTCCACACCCTATTACAGCTTCTGCACCATATCCCACACTACTCCAAATGCTCTATCAACTACCAGGAGTAGCTTTTTAGAGGTTCAGCAAGGTGCAGTCAGTTGAAATCATGCTCCCTACCATGTAAGAGCAGAAGTATTTCCTGCCAGCACACTACCATTTCTCTGTTTTTAAAATATTGGGAAGTTTTGAATCTTATAATGGACTTCCTTAATATAGAATTACAGGGACAGGTTTGCTGCAGTCAGTTTCTATAAAGCAAGAGACACAAGGAAATCATAGTAAACTGTAACATTAGACCATTTTGTTGAGAGCTGATGGAACTCAGGTTTGGCTGTATCCAGTCCTATAGGCGTCAGTATTAGAATTAACTGCCTCATTAAGTTGTTGTTCTTGTTGTTGTTGTTGTTTGCCTTCAAAATAGTTGCTGAGTTATGGAGACCCTAAGGTGAACTTATTACAGGATTTTGTTGGCAAGATTTGTTCAGAGGGGGTTTGCCTTTGCCTTCCTCTGAGGTTAACACAGTGTGACTTGCCCAAGCTCACCTGGCCTCCAGTGTTATATTTCAACATGCAAACCACTATACTACACTGGCTCTCAGAATTCCATTACTTTATTATATTACTTACACAGTTGCATTACTTAATCACTTCTCTCCTTAATTATATTACTTATTATAATGTTGCACTGACAGTCAGTAAGAGGGATAACTATGTAAATATCAGAATTCAAAGAGAATGCTACATTTCCCAAGTCAGTTCCCTGATGTTTGTTATTCATTAAAGCAGAGCAGAATCTACACAGATGGGACAATCACCAACAGAAGCAAACAGACAGCGTATAGATTTCTCAGTTATATGGAAATAAGATTTGGAAAGGGCAGTGCACCTCCACAAGGATAGAGACAATATGAACATAATCTGGATATATTCACCATGATCCTTCAGGTGTTTGAGGAACCAAAATAACTGAAGGAGAAGAAAACAGGAATAATGCTAAATAAATGGAGGAAGTCAGCCTTTCTACCATGTAAGAGAAACAAGCAGATGTAAACTTCACATGTTGCTTTAGCCTGCTAAATTCATGATGGCTTAATTACATGCTAATCAGCATTGCTCTTCCTAACTCATTCATCTCTCTGCAAATGGGGAGGAAATTACAATGAGGAATAGGGAGGAATGGAGTACTTGCTTTTTAAGTATCTGTATGTTAGGATGTATTCCCACCACTTGTAGTTCTATTTTGATCAATTGCTCATTTGGGTAACAAGGATCATGTTGCCAATCAACAAAAAGCATCATCTGTTAACAAATGTCAAGAGTGTGGTAGATAATGTTGACTCTCACCATCCAGTCTAGAACAAGGAGGTATATTTTACTTTCTATTCTACTGACAGCAACAGAGGAAGCAGGGGGAGGAGATTGTAAAGCTAAAAGTAGACAATTAAATATGTGGCCAACCTATGCAAAAACAGGAGAAGTACACTGGCATTTTTTCCCATTCTTTCCATGCCTGTGATAGAGTCAAAGCCTATACTGAGTGCCAACATGTTTAAAAAAATTCTGTCAATACCTTTGTTGAATAAGAATGGAAGGGAGAAATGTATAATAATAATATGGTGAGAGAGGGGCGCAGACATATCATGGAAGGGAGTTGAAATCTTGATGAAACAGAGGAAAACAAGTTACTTTGAGAATTGAGTCCTTTAACATGGCTGGAGTATTGTTCTACCATAATCAGCCTAATTAACTGTAGTCCTATGCAACATTAATCCTATGGTCCTTACATCTATTCCACAATGTTGGCTCACAAGGGCAAGACCCTAATGACTGATTACTTAGAATTAAGTCCCAGATGGTTACAAAAATAAAAGGCTTCTACATTTGTTTGTGATCTAAAATAGCAACTGATTTTCCTTGCCTACAAGCATTACAAAAACCAGGCTTTCTAGCCAATAACTGTCTGTCTCTTTCTGGCTACCCTACAATTATCAATTTCCTCTTTGTAGTTATAATGATCCCTCTGTATATTTTTTTCCAAATCAGAGAAATTACACACAAGCAGAAAAATGAACTTTTGTGCAAAGAGTCTGCCACAACATGGTCACCACTAGAAATGGAGAGGAAGAGTGTTTGGACATCCAGAGAATGTTAGGATCCAGGAAGTGGTCTTTCTATTCCTCTAATAGGAAGAACTAGCAGCAGATCAGCCAGGTTCAAGTAGATAATCTTTCCTCTCCTAAGGAGCCACACGTCTTTCCTGAGTGATGTTCCCTTTGAGTATAATTGGTCAATGCATTCTTAGTTCCACTGCTGAGCATTGAAAAAGGGCTTCCTGAAGCAGCCCAGGGAAAATGGACACTTGAGGGAAAGAGAGAGAACAAGAGAGAAAATGGAGGTGAGCACTGGAGAAAGACAGGAGATTGCCAATAGTTCCGGATGGTACCTTAAAACATGGATGCATCAATAGCACTTTTGCCAGTATCCAAGGCTGATTACAACTGTACCGTTAACTCAGAAAACAAACCAAGACTTAGGAATTGACCCCAGGTGGTCGGGCAACACCAAAAATATGCATCTGGTTGTCTAGATACTTTGTAATAAGCAAAAGAATAACTTGTGTCAATTATTGAAGGAATAGAGCTTAGTTAAGAGTAAAGTAATATCCTGAACGATCTGGAGTACTCAGACCACTCCCAAGATGATGAACTGATACAACCTACTGCTTCACAACACATGTTTGGCATAGCCCAGACTCATGTGCCCAAATGCCTTACGCAAAGGCTCTTCCTAGATGAAATGAACAATTCAGTAAACAAACAATTCAGTAAAACATGGCTTGAGTGAATGAGTGGGCAAAATCAAATTCTTCAAAATTCCTGACTCCTTCCAAGAAAAAAAAAAAACCCTTTCAAACTATGGAGAAAATGCATTTCTGACTTACAGGATTGATTGAATGATTGAAATCTCCAAGTGACACCAGATAAGGTGGGGTAGGTAATATCCCAAAGGACAGGATTGGAATTCAAAATGACATTAACAGATTAGAGAGCTGGGCCAAAACTAACAAAATGAATTTCAACAGGGAGAGATGTAAGGTACTATACTTAGGCAGAAAAAATGAAATGCACAGATATAGGATGGGTGACACCGGCTTGACAACAATATATGTCAAAAAGATTTAGGAATCTTAGTAGACCACAAGCTGAACATGAATCTACAGTGACAAACAACACTTTAAAAAAGCCACTGTGATTCTAGGGTGCATCCATAGGAATACAGTGCCTAGACTATTGTTGGTCAGACCTCCCCTGAAATACTGTGTCCAGATATGGGCACTGGATTCAAGAAAGATATTGACAAGCTGGAACATGTCCAAAGAAGAGTGACCAAAATGGTAAAACTTCTCGAAACCATGCCCTATGAGGAGCTGCCTGTTTGGTTACAACTAGAATGTAACATAGTTGTATCTTCACATGAAAAGGGATTTAATTATAAATTAAGTTGTTAATATAAACTGTGATACAGACATAGCCATGTGGTTTTCTGCCATGTGAAATGTGTAGGTTTTCCGCCATGTGAAATGTTGAGGGGAAAAAGAAACAGAAAAAGAAGAGGGAAGGTAGATCCAGGTTAAAGATGTCTGTCTTAATGCTAACTTTTCCACTTTTGAAACAGAAACATTCAAACTATATCATAACACAAAAACAAGCCATTAGAAATAAAATGCATTGGGGAAAATAAACATAATGGAAAATTAACATTATATATCCTTTTCACACTTCACTCAACCTTCACAGTCACAATTCGAGTGAAACAACCACCTTAAGCAAAAGCTCTCTCACCTTCTCACAAGCAAACTTCAGAAGCTGAGATACTCATTTCAGAAAGTTCAGTGAAAATTAAAATGTTGAAAATGCTCAACTATCCTCAAGGTGCCCAAAACCATTCTAAAACATTGGAGGGCATGGACTAAATCCTGCTGTTAATCTTGTGTAAACTTGCTGAATTAATGGGAAATCAATTATTGTTAAATCAACAGCCATTGACTCAATGGCTTTACTCCAGCTAGATTAGTCCAAGTATTACCAGCACCTTTATCTATTTAAGAGAGGAAGAAAACACCATAGAGGGATTATGAGATGAAATGTAAGATAAGATAGTATTGCACTATTTCCCCCATATTACAGAGGGTAGCACTGAGGCTGCTACAGTGAGACTAAAGCCACTTAGGGCTTCCTCTAGTCACATTACACTATATAGACACACATACAGCTATTTGTTATGGCGTACCTTCCAGTCATTTCCAAATGATGGTGACCTTAAGGCAAAACTGTCATGGCATTTTCTTGGCAAGATTTGTTCAGAGGGAGGCTTATCCTTTCATTCCTCTGATGCTGAATGTATATATTGGGCAGGCTGTACAGGTTCTGGAGAATCCTAAGGACAGAAAAGCACCCCCAAACCTGGCACGGTTGCCCATTCTTGCCATGGACCACAATATTTGTATATGCAAGAGACAGAAATGTTTCCTTGGCAGTTCACAGTGTTACCCCACAGACAGACCCCGATCCCGAGAAGTATATTTTTGATATTAAAATGCATCTGAGCCAGAGGTGGCTGGGTTGGTACATAGATAGTCAGGCTAGCGACTGAACAAAAGATCAAAGACTCATAACATGCCCCCAAGGCATGTTTGGCCCTATAACTAGACCCCCTTTTCGACTCTATTTTGGAGTTCTCCCAGACTTGATTGGCAGGCTGTTACTCTGTCAGTTGAGGCTTCCCTCAGCCCCTCCCCTTTTGTTCTCCGCTTGTCTTTTTCCCAGCTGAAGATGTTGGGACTGGTACAGTATTACCCTCTCCTCTCGTTCCCTCCACTTTTTCCCTATCAATTGTCACCTCTTTCCATTTTCATAGTGCTTGTGTGAGCATGTGACTCTGTGTGGGTACGACTGAACATATTTTCCAATAAAATATCTTGAGTGAACTTATAGCCTGATTCTTTCTTGATTTGACTCCGTAGACATTGGGTTAATAGATCTCACTAGGTGTTGTCCTGCCTTCCGCATTGTTAAAAGCCAGTGCTCTGTTAATTTCCCCAATTTTGGCATATTAGAGCAAATCCAGGTGTCCTCTAAGAAAAACCCCAGTAGTCAGGGTAACAGTATTCTCCCAGGACCTCTACATAGAGACATTCTGTTATTTGACAGTAATAATCCATGACTCCCAACAGAAAAATGCTTCTCAAGTGCATTTTTTAGAATGTAAAATATTCTGAGTGTATCATACTAGAAGACTATATTTCAAAGCAAGAAGCCTCCTCAGTGTATCCTTAAGGGCACTTAAGAATTCTATTATTGTTATTTAATTCTATCCATGCTCACTGCTTCCCTATCTTGAGGATCAAAGCTGGTGTAAAAATACCATTAGGCTCAAGAATATTAGCACTATCAGTTAGGCTCACGAATATTAGAACAGTATTTCCAGATTGCACTGGACAGGACACCCAATCAGAGAGAAAGATTTTTACCATAAAAACGCACAGTGCGGAGCAAGAACCATAATAAAGATGATGAAAAGGATACTTGCAAAACATACTTTACTGCACAGTTAAAATAGGGGGGAACCTCAATTTTTTATGAATAAAGGTCAAATTTGTTATGCTGCTAAATCAGGAGTTTCAGGTTTCTCATATTCCTCCAGCTGGCTTGATCAGAAAGCAAGAAAACTGCTGAGGGAGTTTGTTTCACTGGTTTAGGAATACATCTAAAGTTCAGTATCCTGACGCTCCCTCAGTATTTTAAGTACTTGCTGGAAAAATGTTGGGAGTGGCATGTGAGTATATGGGGTCCTAAAGAATGGAAACAGCTGTTCAATAAACTCTAAAAAACCTCTCCTTTTGCTATCAACATTTGTGAGGCTTAACAGTTCATCCTGGGATATAAATTACTTTATTATCAGCAGAAAACAAGAAGCAGACACAGTTGCAATGCTTTTGCATAACACTTACGAATTGCATTCATACAAAAGCTATCAACTTGTTGCATTAATTTCTTCCTCTGTAACCTTTATTACAACATACTGTTTAAGGAACTTAACACCAGATTCTATTTTGTGTCCCAAAAGCACACAGAAATAAATATTTATGCCTAATCAACTGATTAATCAATTAGCTGGTACAAATCTCAGCACTGGTGTTTTGATTACTACAGTTCACTTCAGCAAAACATGTAATATATTCATTTGATTTAAATGATCATTTTATATCTGATTTGTAAAATTTTTAATTTTGACCATCAAACTTCCATAGGAAGTTTAACTGAATAATGAGCATCAGCAAGGCAAATAGACAAAAAGAGTCAAAGTGGTTAAAATCTCTCCTGCAGAAAAATGCTATAGGAGCTAATTCAAAAGTAAATCATATTGAGTTCAGTAACTGGGTTGTTGTTCTATGACTTCAAGTCATTTCTGACTTAGGGCAACTGTAAGCCAAATCTGTCACAAGGTTTTCTTGGCTAGATTTGTTCAGGGCAGGTTTGCTTTTCCCTTCCTCTGAAGCTGAGAGAGTGTGACTTGCCCAGGGTCACCCAGTGGGTTTCCATGATTCAAAGTCTGGTCTCCCAGTATTCCAGTCATGTTGACGATAGAGTAAGTTTGTTTTCTGCTGCTCCAGAGACTAGGATACAGAGCAATAGATTCAAATTACAAGAAAAGAGATTTCACCAAAACATTAGGAATAACTTCCTGTTGGTAAGAGCCATTTGGCAGTGGAATACATTGCCTTGGAGTGGGGTGGAATCTCCTTCTTCGGAGGTTTTTAAACAGAGGCTGAGTGTCATTTGAGTATGGTGCTTTGAGTATGTGTTCCTGCATGGCAGGGGGTTGGACTCAATGGCCATTATGGTCTCTTCCAACTCTCTGATTCTAGCCCAGCACTCGAATCACTATACTATGCTGGCTTGAGTTCAGTAATAAAATGAAATAAATCCCATGGAGGCTTGCAGGACAAGAGAGAAAGCCTGTCTGTTTACTAACCCATCTATCCACACACTCAATTGCTGCTTTTCTTCCAAGACAGGATGAAAGGCAGATGAAGAAATAGAACAACAGAACTTTGAGGCATACCACAATGACAGCTGAACCATGCATAGAAGTCTCTCCTCTTCTCTTGCTCCATTCCTATGCAATACAACTGTCACAAAACTGTGTGGACTGGGTCTAAGCTTTTCTAACCTCAGGGGAAGAGAACGCATCATGACAGCCACAGTTTGAGAGTCAGTTTGAAAGCTTCTGATCTTCTGATCCATCTCCTCATCATTAATCTATTTAAAACTTATACTGCACAAGCATATCTGGTGCACACATGAAAATGGGACATGAGGAGAATATCTCCAGATGTTTTAGAGAAGGTGTTTGGCACCAGCTTACATGCACAATATTTGGAAACGGTGCTAGGTTATTACTCCAGCCTCAGAGGTTGCTTGGTAGCTTGGCTGGAGACAAAACTTTTATCTACCTTCTCCCTATCAGGAGGAGTAGAAAAGGCTGGCACAAGAGGTAGGTGAGCAGAGTTTGTCTGATGCAGCTTAGCTGAAACCTTTGGTAGCAGCAACTGGCCTGGTTCTTGGCTTGTGCCTAGTCAATCCAGTTGCTGCACTGGATGGACTCCATCTGGAGTGCACAGTCTCAGGTACCACATTTGAAGAATGGCACTGACTAACTCTTTTTATTGTAGGCAGTTTACTTCACATGGTAGCAAATTTACGTCACAGACTTCTTATATAAGCAAAGAATGATTCATAAAGAAAACGAGATGCTTGAACTGGCAAATGATAGGAAATTTAGCATTAGGCAACTTTGCAAATAAAAAGCTCAAGCTTCAGTCATTATGTGCAGACAGTGGAGGGAACAGTCAGCTTCCAGTCATTTGAAAAGTTTACCCTTTTTCTCTCTTTTTTCTTCTGATGTCCTGTTTTTCTGTGTCATGCTGTCAAAGGACACCAAAGAGATTAAAATAAACAATATTTTAGGCCATATGTGGACAAAGACTAACATTTTTCCATATGTGTCAGACTGTGAACAAAATCTTCCACTACTGTTGATAGAGATGGATTGTCCACTCTGCCTAGCCTCCACACACAGGTTTATGTTTTGTGACCGTTCACTGGATCAAAACTGATCATGATTACTCCTGACTTTCCTCTGGCCCATTTTAAGGTCCACTTACTGAATACTCATTGTCCCTGAGCCACATGCTCTCTTTGCAGATGTGATTACTGTCCTCTTTCCCTTCTAGACATTCTAGGTTGGGAGAGACAGAACTTCCAGTCACTGAAGGCCCATGTTCCCCCTTAGAGAGTAGTGGGTCACAACTGTCTCTCCAACCCTTTATGGGGCATGACTGGCCATTTTGCCAAATTTTTACCTCCTTCTCCTACCTGAATTTAGACCATAAGGGACTTTTTTTTTTCAAAACCAGAAGTGACCGAATAGCCACTTTGTATAGTCTGTTTGTGGAGGGGGATGGATTCACAGGGCCTTTTGGATCCAGAAGAACTGAGTTAGAAGCCATGCCACCTTCCAGATGATGTACTCCAAGTCCCAGCATTGCTCACCACTATTTATGCTACCATGACAGGTCTGGAAGGATGATTCCTACTTGAGCTCTACTGACCACTATTTGGTAAAGTGAAAGGGGCAGGCAGGGAGGTTGCAGATCATAGGTCACAGTGGCCCACTAGTTACACTTCCACAAATCCTCTTCTAGGAGTTTCATCTTCTTTACTTTTGCAAATGCCTTTATATAAATAAGGTCAAAATCTACTCTTATACCCTAACTTCATCCTTTAGTTGTTTTCATCTCTCTTGCACCCTGACCTCATTTCCTAGATGTCTTACCACTATCTCAAGTTGAGCATGACAAAGACAAAACTCTGGTTTTCTCACATAAAAGTTCCTCACTCCTCTCACACTAGGTATCACTAACTCCACTACCTTGTGCTAATCCAATCCATTTGTTACTTGTTGTTTATCATCCTTTTCAGAATTAATAGGAAAAAAGGAAGACCACATTACAGATGGATCAGTTCAATCAAGGAAACCACAATCCTGAGTTCGAAAGACCTCAGCAGGGCTGTAGATAACCAGAACTCTTGGAAATCTCTCAACCAGTCAACTTGCAACTGTTATCTATACCCTGCTTGTAACCTCTGACTTGTTGAATTTGCCCTCTCTCATTGATGCAGGCAATAGCTCTGCATAATGAGAAGAACAGAACACTTGTCACTAGATCTCTGAAAATTGTGGTTGAAGAAAAGCTTGGAAAAGAGGGCTCTTTAGAAAAGAAAGAACCTGTTCTCAGGATGCCAACAGGTTCAGCTGCTGCCCTCACATCCTGCTTTTAAGTCCAATAGAACAATCTAAACAGCCATGCTTGGAAACAAAATGCTGGCTTCTAACTGGGACTCTAGCCTCATACAGCATGAGAACTTTTATATTTTCAGCTATCCTCTACATAGGCTCAGAAAATAAGCATAAATATCAGAACCAGGAATGTCAGAACTGGATATATCAAGACTAGTAAAGTGTTTCATAATTTCATATCATAGTAGCTAGGCTTGTAGATCAATGCCAATAAAATCACGGCACAAAATGAGAGACAGAACATGAGGGTAATAGGATAAATCCATTAAAATGATGCATTTACTCAAAGCTGTGCTGCTTGCATTTGTTTCTATTAAGAAGCCACTCAAAAAGGCATAAACTAAATGCTGACACATTATAATTTGATAAATGTGACAAGACTCCCTTACAGAGATTAAGTCAGAATAATTTCCACTAAGTCATGGTACACATACCTACCATATTTGCTCTCTTTATAGTCAGCCAGATCTAAAAGACCTCTACCCTTTAGCGTCTGGGAATAGCACATATATCTCACAATTCCTAGCATAAGAGAATATATGGAAATTAACACAAGTTGCAAAATGTATCCCTAAGGAATAATGAACCTGGCAAATGGGAAGATACATTTACCATGGTGAATATACCAGGTAATGTTGGCCTGTAATATCAAGCTAATAAGCTAAGTGAATGTCCTAATAAAATCAACTGTAATTAATTAGCTTCATAATTTTTGTTTTATAGTATGAGTTTCTGTATGCCAACAGTCAATTTAATAGTATTTTAAACTGAATAAAAACCCACAATAAAGATGTGACTAACTGTTCCACAAATCTTGCAATCCATTTTTTTTTAATTTTAAAGATGACCTAATAAATATGCTTTATAATTAAATCAGCCTTAACAAGCTTTCCTTAGTGACATTTCATTTCTGGGGGTATGAAACTGTTATAGAATCTGGAAGGTAGATTGGAGGTCATTTAGTCCAACTCACTGAAAAACTCTTGCCGTTACAGTATCCCTCACACAGAATCACCCACCTTGTGCCTTAATCCCTCAGGCAAAAGAGAGCAAACCATCTCTTAAGGTAGCCCAGTCTATTAAGGTAGTTCTTATTCTTAGGAAGGTTCTCCAAGTGGGGTAAATGCTATCTTCTTCCTCCCAATTTCCATCTGCCAGATAAAAGCAAGGAAGTTTGCAATATCCTCTCGCACAACAACCTTCAGATATTCAAAGACTGCTATCATGTGTCTCTTAAAATCTCCTCTCCTCCTAGCTAGACAAATCCAGTTCTTTTACCTGGGCCTCACAGGACCATCTTAGTTATCTTCCTCTGGATTTCTTATTTTTCAGTGTTATTTTTAAAATGTAGTGGCCAGAACTGCACAATCCAGATGCTTTCCATCCAGTGTAGAACAGACAGAAATTATCACATTTGTGATCCGAGCACATATTATGCTTCTCTTGATGCAATCTAATACTACTTTAGTTTTTCTCTGGCTACATCTATTCTATTATTGCAATGGAAATTGAGGTACTCTCTAATATGTTTATGTTTAGGCTGAAAGAGCATCAAAGTCACTTATCTAATTTGTATCTCAAAATCCCTTACTACTTTAATATAAATCCCATATGGAGTCATATGAATCACTTGTCCAAGAACAACAAACTGCAGTTACACTTACTTAAGACTTAAGCATTCATTACACTGCAGATCAGAGTTTTCCAAGCTTTTCATGTTGGCAACACACGTTTTTAGACATGTATCATTTTGGGACACAATCATTCAGTTTTACTAGCAAACTGGAGGTTAAATTAACCCCTTATAAGAGATACAGACACATATATAAATTATAGTAACAAAATGTATGGGGCCACAACATATCTCATGAAAACCTTTCATGTATTTTTAAATATACATGATGTATAAATAATAACATACCTTTCCAAGACTGGAGGCGACACACCTACACACTTCAGGCAATACACTAATGTGTTGCAGCACACCATTTGGGAAGCCTTGCAGTAGATGTATGTAACACTTACCTGACTTTAAGTGACAGATTACATAAGTTTAATCAAAGAAGTGGCAGGTGAAGAGGATACTTCATATTTTCCCTGGAGCCTGAAGCCCTACAGAGACCTTTCTGATCCTTGCATGAAGATTTTGAATAGTGCTGAGCACATGTCAACATTCAGAGATGGGGCTTCTATGAGAGCTCACATCCACACCCACAGTTTAGCCCTATGTGTTAGCAGGGAAATGCTCACTTAGGGCACACACTCATGCAATTATGAATGGAGAAGAAGATTTAAGAACAATTTCAAGCAGAAAAATGCCTGGCTGGCAAAGAACTAAGCAGCATCCTCTCCTGCCAACGCTCTACAAGCAATGAAGACCCAATAAATTTAGTTCAGTCCTAATCCTATTATTTGGAAACAAGTCACTGATCTCAGGGGAGTTTAGTTGGGCTACATTAACGACTTACCATAGTAGCATAACTCCTCTGCTAGCTGCATCCACATAGGTCTATGTTAGTCACTTCAGTAAAAGTTCTCTCTGTCTTGGTCTCCCAGCTTTACTTGTGTACTTAAAACTGTGCATGAACCACATGTGAGCTGTTTTATACAGCAAGCAATCATGTTGGGAAACACCTATATAGTATGAGTACTTGATGATAAGTGTGCCATTGAAGCAATGTATTACCCTGTTAAAGTGCTATCTTTTCTCCAGGGACATACTACAAAAGAAACCATAGTGCAGTGATAGATATTTTTAATTAATTTATTTCCACAGTCTAAAATATTGTTTCCCGAAGTAAGCATCCAGGAATATTCAGCATATCAGTCTAATGGAACACATTAAAGTAACGAGCATCAGATATTCTATAAAACACAAATCATCTTAGAGAGTCAAGGTAACTGTTTTTTTTTTAATTAAATAAGTTTAAATAGCAATTCCTATTGTCAGGATTTTGTAGGCATTTGAGACTTTTGTCAGAGCACAGAATAACTTTCCATAAATTAACCCAACAGCTATTAAGTAGAGGTTGATACTATTGGTTTAATATTGTTAGGTATTTTCTTCTTTAAAAATCACATTTGTTTTAATATCATTTTGTAGAAAATCATTATTAAAAAATGTGGAATTTAGATTATACTAAAAATAATTGTATCTGGCCACTTGTATGTAGAAAAATATACGTGTGTGTGTATGTATGCATGCATGCACACGCGTGTGTACACACACACATTCTCACACACTCATACATATGCATCCATACATAATATGAAATTAACTAGCTCTGATAAGATACAGAAACATATCAATCATATTTATCAACTGACATCAGCATCTCACCATTTGCTGTATTTTCCTTGAAGTTATCTAGAAATTCTTCCAGGAGCTGTGACTGGTTAGGAGGAGGTAACAAGTTTCTTGCTTCCCTTGACATGTCACTGTCTGACCACATGGTGCATAACGCACTTGAATGGCAGTTGAGACTTGTAGTCAAAGTCAGTTTCACACTTTTCTCAGAGAACAATAACTCCATCTGTTTGAGGTCAAGATCAGATACAGACTCTCCATTTATAACCAAGATTTCATTGCCAACACGTAGTCCTGGGAGCATGAGAAAGAGAAGGGAAAAGAAGACTAAGCAGCACGCATACCAGCAGTCAGAGATGCTAAAAAAGACTTAGAGCACATTTGATTATTAAAACATTTACCTTTACATCTTACTAACTAGAAGCTCTTGGAATGCAGTTTGATAAAAGAATTACTTCATCAACACTGGTATCTGCCAACCTAAGAAAGTGTTCTTCTTCTTTATTAAAGAATGTACAAAGAGAGAGATGTTCTGTGAATTCAGTTTATTATGAAGATACAATCGGAAAGTAATCCTAGGCATGCCTATTCCCAAGTAAACCTCCCATTTTTCTTCCCCCATTCCTCTCCTTCTTTCTTTTGTCTGGTTCAGGCTGCAGAATAAGCAATGGTTCGTTCAATTTAGCTAAATGCTTCCAGAACAGGGACATAGCTGACACCAACAATATGTAATGAAATGAGACAACAAGCAGTTGAGTTTGGCAGCCAAGGAAGATTATGGCTGGAATCTTGTTGGTACACTTATTTTATAATCTGCCACATAATGACACCATCAGCAGGGGCAGAAGGAAAATGGCTGTGGGTCCTCTGGTCATGAAGAAAATAGGGCATTGGAGAAATAGTCCACCACTGTGCAACCCTGGACATAGAGCAGCCCCCAGCACAGGCCACCAACAATGTCCCAGACAATTTTTGAAGAGTAACAGGAATAATAATGATTGTAGTAACAGAACCATTCAGAACTGGTAGTAAGGATAGAAGTAAAAAGTGTTAATGAAAGTTGAGTTCGCATATAGAGATGAAATGTTGCCCTAACTATTACTGCTTTATTCAACTGCTGATTTAGAGATAATATCTTGGTAGACTCAAACAGAAGAACAGTTCATCCTGAATGTTTTCTCTATACTCACTGGCATATGTTAACTGCACAGGTGTATTCTTGTTGGGAAGCAATACTTGGCTGAATAATTCAGTATAAACACTGATTGTCACATATGAATAGTTCCTTGGAACCAATAGCCAAACACATCTTCCCAGCAAGAATACACCTGGCAAAAAATTAGACATCTTTATGGTTTTCTTTACATAAAACTCACATCTGTGTAAGAAAAGCTGGCAAGTATAAATGTCAAAAATCTGTGTTAATCTGTTTCAATATAAAAAGAAGGGAAAAAATGAATGGTGCCACAAGAAACTTTCCTTATCTCTCGCTTTCTCTTTTTGAATTTTGTAATGTGTAAGGCAGCCCAGGAGATTTTCTATTTTATTTATTTATTTTTTGTTTTAAAAAAGAGGAATAGCATCATTCTGATACTCTATCACAAAAACTGACAGGACAGGACGGAAAATGTGGAGCAATTACCCTTTTGTTAAATACACTATGTACCTCAGCAGGAAATATTTCAGATTTAAAGAAATAGTACAAACCTTCTCTGTAAGCCATCCCATCAGGAAGAACATCACTTACAAAGATATGGCTGAGATGCTGTTGTTCATCAGCTCGTGCAGTTACTGCAAATCCTGGAGTTTTTAAAGAAAATATGGCATTTTAAATTTGTCATCTTATAATGATAATTATAATGATTATAAGAATTTTGTTTCTAACAATGGTTTATAATGTTTTTTCTTTTACTACTATAAATACTTTGATATGACATCTAATTAATATTTTGAAAAGTTTATATGAGAGAAGAATAAAATAGCGCTTATTATTAATAAAATGCTTAAACCTTTGAATATATTGTAGCATGGAGGCTGGCATCTTCAGAAGTGTGGATATTACAAGTTCTCCCTACCCTACCACATTGTATTTTGACCCTACCTACATAATCCCCTTTCTACCTGACCCACTCCAACTTTACCTGTGGAAGCCCTTCCTATCTATCATGACTGTAAAACAGAACCCTCAAGTTCAAAGTCATCATACTTCCTTGATACTACCAGAAGAATGCTTCCTCCCTCATTTATTTCCTCACTACCAGATTCATCCTTCCAAAATTATATTGCACCCAACTGGATTTCCTCCTCTAAAAAATGTCTCCACAGTCTGCAGTTAATGCTCTTCTCTGCTCACGCCCACAACTTTGGCTTCTCACAGCTATCCAGCTCTGTTTCCCTGACAAATCTTTAACTCAGCAGCCTGATCCTACGGATTAACAACTGAACGTTTCTACTGCTGGTGGCTCCCACTACAACATAAGGAGAGAGTAAGCAATAGCTGCCAGGGCTGTACCAGCTTTCCTTCACCAGTCACATCCCCACCATGAAACTGATTCTGTGCAGTTGTCAAATGTCATCTTGATATACGAATCAAGCTTGGATATAAATAAAATAAATAAAATCATCCATAGCAGCAAGGACATTGGAAAGTCCTCTGGACCATCTATCTGCAACTAAAAGAATTTACCTTACTAATTTGCAAGTCAGCAGTGGGAGTAAGGACCATTTTTCTACCATGGAAAACCTCCCAGACCACTCCCATGAAAAACTGCCCCCTCCCCCGCACGACAAGACATGCCCTGTTAGTCTAGCAGTAAATCAGCTGCTATTTTTTTTCTCCAAAGCTGAAAGTAACTTTTTTTTTCCTAAACCAAAAAAAAAAAGTCTCAGTTATTTCTGGTTTTGCATGGAGGGGATATGTCCATGCAGTGTGCCTTGCAAACATTAACCAAACCTCAGCCATTTTGCTGTAATAATTTAGCCTGTATACAGGCTGCTACTATTTCACAAATCCCATACCTGAAAAAAGTTGCAACTCTGCATATGTTGGCCAAACTGCTTTCTAAAGTAAGCACAGTAAAGGTCAAAACCTACTGATGGAGAACTCTGTTACATAAACAACAGGACAATCCAAGATAATGCATATGTTCTGAATGGTGCTATGGAGACTGGAGAACCTAAAAAGTATTCCTTGGCTTCATAAAAAGGAATAATCAACAGATAACATTTAATGTACCTAATGTGGAGTACAGAACTATCATTGTTCAATTTTTGTTTTAAAAAGAGCAGAACCTGTCCACATTTTTATTAGCTGAAATGAGAAAAGAAACATTAGGGAGGAAAAAGAAAGGAGCACTGAGTAAAAAGTAAGATATCCAGGAGTGATGAGTGTAAGAAACTTTGGAAATTTTGGAAACTTTAGACTTACCAAAATCAGCAACACCCTCACTCTTGGTAAGATTCACATGGTAGAAACTTAAAGGAAATATTTCTATTTCATCATATATCTGCAAGGGAGAAAAAAGTTGAACTGTGAAGAGGTATGCCACTAAAGAGGTAATGCGCAGGTATACCTTTAAGGCTACACTATTAAGGAAAAGAACAGGTTGCTTACCTGTAACTGTGGTTCTTCGAGTGGTCATCTGTGCCCTCACACACTAGGAGCTTTCGCACACGCTCAGTAACATTCGGAAGATTCCAGAGCTCTGCAGCTCGGCAGGAACCCCTCCCCCATGCCCTCACTGAGCATGCTCAGCCTGCCGAGCAACAGTCTCTCCTCAGTTCTGTAGTCCGCCAATAAGGGACCTGAGAAAGAGGGGATGGTTGGGCGGGTGTGTGTGAGGGCACAGATGACCACTCGAAGAACCACAGTTACAGGTAAGCAACCTGTTCTTCTTCTTCGTGGTCTCTGTGCCTCACACACTAGGAGACTTTGTAGCTTAATGGTTGGACGGTGGGCCAGGTCCTAGAGAACGGAAACCAGCACCGCATGTCCAAAGCGGGCATCTCCACGGGACCAGCAGTCAAGTTTGTAGTGGTGCACGAAGGTCGATGGTTGGGACCATGTCACCAGACGGCACAGTTTCAGCAGACCAACTCCTCGCAGGAGAACTGCCGATGTCGCCACAGTTGTGGTAGAATGAGGCCAGAGCAATGCTGGCGGAGGCTTCCTGGCGTATTCCTATGCCAGCAGGATAGTCTGAGCCACCCCTTACAAGAAAACGTTGGGTGGATACCATGGGGCCTGTTTGACACCTGCCATATCACACAAAATAGGGTCTATCGAAAGGAAGCAGCCCTATCTGCCCGTGTAGAAGGCCAAGGCCCGATGAACATCCTGGGAGTGAGGAGATTGCTCCAAAGGTGTAGTCGGGTCCGGATGGAAGGTTGGCGAGATGATGTCGTGACCGAGATGGAAGCTAGACACCACCTTCGGCAAGAAGGAGATGTCAGGCCGAAAGACCATGGTGTACTTGCAGAACACGAGGTAGGGGTCATCAGAACTTAAGGCTGTCAGCTCAACTGCCCTCCTGGCTGAGGTGACAGCCAGCAGGAGGGCATTTTCTTTCTTTCTTCCTTTTTGTTTTTAATGGTGAAAACCCTGTCATCAGGGCTCGAAGGGCAGCCTCATCAACTGCGATAGCAGCAAAGAAGCAATCACAGCAGTAGCGGCGGCGATACTGGTGGTAAAGGAGCCGCAGGCCCTTCATAAACCACCTCACGGTAGTTGCCGATGGAGACCGTGGAGGTTGGAAAGCCACGAGAGCAGCAAAGTAAAGATGGAGCACCGTAGGCAGGATCACAAGTGGTACTGGCTCCCGGTGTGCTTCGGCAAAAAGCAAGCAATCATTGCCATTTGTAGTGATAGTGGCGGCATGTCAACTCCTTCCTGGCCGCAATCAAGACGTTACCGATGACGGGATTGTCTAGGGTGGTATCCGCCCTGTATGGGAGGCCAGGAGTGGCAGGACTGGACAGAGAAAAGACCGTTTGGGGTGCGGCAGGAGATCCGGCGCTGTCGGAAGCTTAAGGAGTCGATCACGAGCGGCCTTGAACAGGGGTCTGAAGTCGTGCTGCCTCGGCCATGAGGACAACGTTGGCTCGGTCCACGAGGACGCCCACTAGGTACATGAGGGGAAAGGAAAAACGGAGGAAACGCATAGAGGAACCCACCGTGCCACCTGGAGTGGAAGTGTCGCCGATGGAATCACAACCCAGACCAGCCCTTGAGGAGTATCGGTGAAAAAAACTTTGCGTTCTGGTCGATGGGGAAGAGCTCGATCATCGACTCGCCCCTCCAGTGTCGTAACATCTGGAATGTCTCGCTCGAGAGGGAGCACTTAAGATGACAAGTGGCATCCCTGCTGGGGCGACCGCTGTGGTATTTTCCTGCTCCGCCAGGTGCACCGCTACTGGCTGGGTGTGAAGCAAGATTCACAAGTGCCAGAGGTCTAGGGCTATGTTGAGGAGGGCGTGGAATGAGTCCCTCCTTGCTTGTGACATAACAAACTGCTGTTGTGTTATCTGTCAAGATGCACACCATACGGTCTGCAACCAAGTGGCGAAAATGCCCTCGGCGAAAACGCACTCGGCTTTCCCAATGGCAAGTAGTTCGAGGGCGTTGATGTGGAGGATGGTCTCGTCGTCGATCCACCGGACCTGGGCTTAAGGCCACTACAGTGGGCTCCCTATCCGAAAAAAGGGAAGCGTCCATTGTCACCTACAGTGGGCTCCCCATCCGAAGAAAGGGGGTGCCTATTGTCACCTTGAGCTATGAAAATGGTTCCCAAAAAGAGATCCCTGACAGGAGATGGTTGTAAGACTGCCACCATAGCAGGGAGTGACGCACCTGCGGAGGTATTCAACGCGGACGTCTCTGCTCGTACAGAGGCGGGTTGAAACTGAACCGAACAGTGCTGAAGAAGTCATTCAGGTAGGGGTAGGTCACCACGACCTTTGTCCAGAGGTATGATACCACAGGGGTCATGTATTTGGTGAAGGCCCTGGGCGTGGTAGAGAGTTTGAAAGCTAACCCCCCGTACTGGTAACAGGTGCGGTCGACCACGAGCCATAGGTATCGTCTGCGCTGCGGGCAAAGCAATGCAAAAGTAAGCATCTCGGGATCGATGGAGGCGAGCCAGTCTTGAGAAGAGAGAGAGTGACCATCTTGACCCTTTTGGGGGGATACTCTCATTCACCCCTCCGTGGTCCAAGACAGACCACAGGGTTCTGTCCGATGTTCGGCACCGTGAAATACGGGGAGAAGGGGCCAGTGGTACTGGGCGAGGACAGAAGTTTCTCAATCGCTCCTCTTTGAAGCAGGGACTGGATCTCTTCCGGCAGAGTGGAGCTGGCCAGGGAAGAATAGTAGACGCCACGCAGGGGTATACTTCCAAATTGTGTGGCGCAGGTAAGAGGGGCAATGGAGATATTCCCCAATTCTGTGGTAACGCGGTGCCAGATGGTGGCGACCTGCAAAGGAGGCCAAGTACGGGACTTCGTCCCTGGTGAGCGCTTCTTCGCAGAAGAAAATTGGCGCCTCCGAGACAGTAGACGGTCAGGAAGGGGCCAAGCGAGGAGACCGGGGTTGAGAAGTCGAGGGTGATGACCTGCGTACGGTTGCAAACAGTCAGGCATATCGTGACTGGATGGTTCGTTGCCTGATCCAATACAGCATTAAACAGCCCCTGGCCATCGAAGGAGAGGTTCTTGAACCTTCTCCTGCTGCCCTCTTAGATGCCCAATGATCTGTGCCACACATTTGTTTGCCGTGGCTTGGGCCTTAAGTAGTTGCATGGAGGAGACCCGGGCCGTCAATGGGAGGTCTTCAATGCACCTGTGGCTTTCCTCCTGCAGATCTGTGGAGCTCGGCTGTGCAAGGTGCCGGAGGGGGGCAGAGTTTACCATCGCAGCAGCAGCAGCACCGCAGAATGAGTAGCCCACATGATGGCTGTGCACTGGTCCCCTGGCACTGAGTGACGAGGCAGAACAGAACCGAATGCCAGAGTGTCCAAACAGGATGGGCTGTGGTCCACAAGTACTTCTGGTGAAGTCGGTGTGCCTCAGATGGCGGGCACTGGGTCCTAGATTGATGGAGCCACGTCCAACACGTCTCCTAAGGCCAGAGTTGAGACAAGTGAGTGGCCGGTGTCAACCCTACAGACTCAATTTCAAGTTGTAAGATCTCAAGTTGGAGGAAAAATATGTGTCCGGTAACAGTTGCAGGTCCATGAAATCACAGACACGAACGGGGTACCGTAATTGGTCGGTACCGGCAGAGTAGCTGGAGGTGGAGATACTTTGGTGGCCCTAACTGTAGGAAACGTGGGATGGAGACCGCAGCAGGCGATCAGTCGATCGGTGCCTCACGTTGGGGTGGGATCGGTCCCTATACGTGGGGGAATAGGAATGATATGACATCGGTTGAAAACCTACTGTATTCCCAAGCAGTCTCCCATGCAAGTACTAACCAGGCCCGACCCTGCTCAGTTTCTGAGATCAGACGAGATCGTCTGTGTAGGAAAAGGGCCATGGAGGGGTGGGGTGAGAAAAGGTCCGGTAGAGCAGGTCTCCCGCCGCTGTGAGGATGAACTCCTTGCATCCTCAGGGCGGTCCATCTTCCGAGGGCGATCGGCAGAGACACCACGGAAGCAAGGATAGGCGGGGCCGTAAGCACGAGCCTTACCACCGATGCACGATGCGTTCAGGGGTGGGAGAGGAGGGATCCCGTTACTCACGAGGTGTACTCCTCTCTTTCCCCTGTAACAGTCCACGCACGCGCGCCTGCTGCTGCTGCTGCTGCAGACGATGACCGGGCGCCGCGCCGCGGTCCCGACGGGCAGGCTCAGGGTGACTAGACGGGGAAAAACGCAGCCATAAAGATAGGCCAGCCCGAAAGGCACAGCTGAGGTGGCGATGTAGTCATCGTCGTCCTCAGGACGGTTCATCCGCTCAGGGTGATCGGGTGGAAAAACCCGCGGCAGCAAGGGTAGGCGGGCCCGAAGGCGCGGCCAAGCCATCGGTCTTGTTGCCATCGCTCCTTGGGGTGACCGAGCGGAAAGACCGCGGTAGCTAAGATAGGCGGGGCCGACGGCGCAGCCAGGCCAGCAGTCTTGTCGTTGTCCTCCGGGCGGGCAAACCCCTCAAGGTGACCGTGCGGGGAGACCGAGGCAGCGAGGATAGGCAGGCCCAAAGGCGCAGCCGAGCCAGCGGTCCGATCTTCATCCTCCAGGAGGTCCAACCCGTCAGGGCGACCAGGTGGAGAGTCCGCGGCAGTAAAGATAGGCAGGCCCGAAGGCACAGCCAAGCCAGTGGTCTCGTTTCCGTGCTCCGGGCGGTCCATCCCATTAGGGTGACTGAGCGGAGAGGCCGCGGCAGCGAGAATAGGCGGGCCCAAAGGCCAAGCCAGTGGTCCAGGTCTCATTTTCCGGGCGGTGCAACCCCTCAGGGTGACCAGGCGGAGAGAACGCGGCAGCAAGGATAGGCGGGCCCGAAGGCGCAGCCAAGCCGGCGGTCTGATCCTCCTCCTCCAGGCGGTGCATCCTATTAGGGTGACCGAGCGGAGACACTGCGGCAGGGAGGATAGGCGGGCCCGAAGGCGCAGCCAAGCTGGCGGTTTGATCCTCCTTCTCCAGGCGGTGCATCCCGTTAGGGTGACCGAGCGGAGACACCGCAGCAGCCGGGATAAGCAGGCCCAAAGGCACAGGCAGGCCAGAGGTTTGGACCTTGAGTATCTCTGGGGGGTCCATCTTCTCAGCCGCACGTAAGGTATGTTTCCTTTCTTCTCTATCTCCTTTCGGGTGCTCTGAGAAGGAGGCCATTTGCACTGGGTGGGAGGGAGTGGCCTGGAGGATTAGGCCATCTGCGAGTCCAGTGTAGCCTCCCTGAAGAATGGTGCGCCTGATCAGGGCATGGTCGCCAGGCGCGCTGAGAAGACATTGTGGGCAGTCTAGCCGCACATTAGGTTTTTTTTTTTTTTTTTTTTTTTTCACAGCCTCTTCTTGGTGGTGAAGCCACAAGACAACAGAGTCCAATTCCTTTCAGGTGTTTCCCAGGAAAAAGGAGGGAATTCGACCTTGCGACCACAAGGACGCAAGAGTTGAAACGGGGGGGGGGAGTTTGAAGAGAAAGTCAAAAAACACAAACCAAAAGCCTTATAGGCAGCTGCAAAGCTAAGAACCTTCCGTTCGCTAAGGCGGACGAAAAAGAACTGAGGAGAGACTGTTGCTCGGCAGGCTGAGCATGCTCAGTGAGGGAATGGGGGAGGGGTTCCTGCCGAGTTGCAGAGCTCTGGAATCTTCCGAACGTTACTGAGCGTGTGCGAAAGCTCCTAGTGTGTGAGGCACAGAGACCATGAAGAAGAACAATTAATTTGCTTTAGGTGACAGTTTCTGGGTGCCATTAAAGAGGAAGAAAGTTTTGATAATTCAAACATGCCTTGTCATCCCACTATCATTCTTAGGATCAAACCAGAAATGATACTGAGGCCTTGTGGCATTTTATTTATGTGTCTGCCCTGCTAACATGTAAAGCAGATATTGGAGAAGGAGTTGTTTAATGATGAAACAGATTGTATTTCTCTGAGGAAGTTCCATTCAAGCTAAAATTGAGGGCACTGGCTCCATTAGTGCTTCTCCACTGTTCTGTAACTTTGTCATTTTGTGTTTCACTTCCTACCAACTTCAAGAAGACTGCTCTAGAAAAAGCCCATTTCCACACTAGATTGTTATAGTGCTATTATTCCACTTTCAGCAAACCCCAGGATTCCATACGATGTTGAAAGTGGAATAATCATGCTATAAGAGTGTAGTACAGAAATGGCCAAAGTGTTCAGAGAAATATGGAATCTGAACAGTATGTTTGATTGTACAGGGCCTATTTTATTCTCGTAGAAAATCTGATGGAAGCAAAGTGGAGTAGGCATCATTCAAACCATGTGCACAGCTGTGCAGTTTTCTGTCTACTGTATCATGATGATATAATTCTACAAATATAGGATGTTATCACAAAATCACAGATCTTTTCATAGAGCTACTTGCCTGATCTTGTATGTATTCATATGGTTCAGGAATGTACTGCTCAATATTTTCATCAATATGTCTTCTAAGTTGTAAGCCATGATGTCTTGGTTCCAGCTGCTTAATCTAAGAAACAAGAATAATTTATTTATAATCCAGGTATTACTTGTACAAATCCAGATTTCAGACTAGACAGACATTGTCAAAAGCCATTTAAGTTATGCCATTATGCAACCTACAAGTCACTTTTTCAATAACAGCTGAGTACATCATAAATAAATAAACTTAATGGTAAAGCTTTCACATTGGGCTGCAAATTTCTGCTCTTTCTAGAAACCAGAGATTTGTAATGTTACTTCCTGCATGTGAAATTAAACAAGTGGTTAGATGTGCCAATAAACTTTGAAACTTTTTCTCTTCCTCAGCCTACACTGGCATCTGTTTGTTTCTGCAGGTTTTCCAGATGGCTTGCTTCTGCTCAGTGAAACATATACAGCCGATGTATAAAATGCATGTGTGTACACAGACTGTTAACAGAGGAATGTTCTGTCTGGGCTAGCTTTTATTGCACTTTTACTGCCAATTCCCCCTGAGATCATGAAACACCACCTATTTGTCACAACGTGTGTTATCTCCAGGAAGCTGAACAATGGAAAGGGGAAATGTTTCCCTTAGGATATTGGCCTTATTGTAGAATGTAACCTTGAGGTGGTATCCCTTAAAAGTAAGACATATAGTTGACACCATACCGATCTTATTTCAAACACCAGCCATGTAATAGCTCAAGTGGAACAGGCTGTGCATCCATTAAGACATAGGGCTGAATCCTTTGGTACAGAAATCTTTCTATACAAGGAAAGACCTTTGATGTTATGGAAGACAATACTAACAAAAAAAAGGGGGGGGGATGAGGAAACTTTTGCTTGCCCTCACATACAGCTCTGTTCGGACGGGTCCTCCCACCTTTCAAATGGCTGAATCTCTAATCAGATCATTCAGCAAGAACATAGTTGTTTGTTTGTTTTTAAATGTAGCACAGTACATTTCAATTTTAACCGCTATAATCCTGAATAGCTGTCACATATGTTCCCTTATAACTGGTTTTTTTCCCCTCAAAGTACCAATACATGGTTGCTATACAAACACATCATTTCAACAGATGCTGGTAGCCCCCTATTTCCTTTGGAGTTGGCAATGTTTTTATTTACAGCATGTCAATGAACCTTTATTTGAACAAACAAAGTCAGAAAGTTGCTTTGTCTGCAGCTGCACCTTCAAAGAAAGAAGGGGGAAAAACTCAATATTTTTCTTTTCAAGTGTTGAATTCCCCCAAGAATAATCTACTTGACAGTATTGGGCAGGGTTGCAGCCAGCAGTGGGGAGAACCAAGTCTAAAGTGACTGAGTCCACCCTTTTCTAACTTTAATTATTTTGCTCTCTCTGCCACCTCTTCCTATCTCCCCCATTTTTCACTACCCAGCAGGCACTGAGGAAGAACCGGTTTGCTTTGCAGAAGCCTCAACTGAATTCTTGCAAGGAGACTTTTAAAATTAGACTGAGAGTTCCATGTGATAATGGCTACAATTTGCCCATCCCTGAAACAAAAGGACAGCAATAACGGTACAGAAAATATGGTAATACAAAGCATGGAAGAACAAACAGATAAATGTTCTCAATTTTTACCTTAATGTACATTTCTTAAAACCCACCACTTCATGATTTCATCCACAGTTTTAAGAACATGTACGTGACATCCACGTACTCAGAAATATGCCACTGTTACTTCTCTTTGGCATTTTATAATTGCTTGGGAGCAAAATTTCTCTGGTGTATGTAGGCTGCTGAAGACATTTATGACCTGATTTCTGATCTCGCTATTACCACCTGAAATAGTTTAGTAGACTAGGAATGAGCAGTATGTCCCTGCTTTCTCTCATCAACTTTCTTTCACTATTACGTATATGTGGCTTTGGCAGATAACCTAGACTGAGATTTTTGGTACAACTATGCAGCCATACTGTCACCACGAGGAAAGAAGACAGAGAATTTTCTAAGCCACCCTCCCACAGACTTGGCTCTGATGATGCCAGAGGGCCAGGTATAGAGGAAACAGAGGATGGGAAATGTGCACCAAGTGGCAGTGCCCTCTCTGGCAATGGAAGAAACATCTGAAGCGATGGGTAGCCTGGACTGCCACTTCCACTTTTCTGGTTGCGCAAGGTGATCCAGGATGCCTTCTTGTGTAAGCCCTGAAAATGTCAAGCCCTTAATACTAAGGTCCTTTGCATGAGTGGTTTGCCTCAATGGGATGCTGTCCTAGTTTCTCAAACCACATTCTCCTGTGATTCCTGAAACTGCAAACAATTGTTAACAGCTCTATCCAAACCAGGATCAGATGTCTACTTCCATTCCCCAGCTACCTTGGGAAGATATGTTGTACAGCAGTAGGATTTAATAAATGTACAGCAAGCCAGCAGGGTACACTGCTCTTTTTAAAAGCGTCTGCATTCAATGCATTAATATATTGTCTGTGGATTATCTTTTTGCTATTCATATCAACATGGGCATATATTGACTACATATATGATTGTTTCTAAATTAATGTTTTGTTGAACCTAATGAGCAACAAACCTCATCCAAGTATAAAAAATAAAAGCAGATAATAGTGAAGTATGTCAACTGCACCAATTCCACAGTTACAGTAGAATGGTTTAGAAGCACAGAAACCAACAGCAGCCAAGCAGTTTTTGCTCTGTTCTCTCTTTGCCCAACCACCCCTGCAACAAACACAAAAAAACATACAACAAAAACAGACAAACACCACAGTGTACTAAGGAATGAAGAGCCCCGACACTCACCAGAGAAGTATGGAAATGTAAGAAAAAAGAACCAGGAAAGATGTAGCAGAAAGGAGTCAGCATTAAGAGACTGCTTATGAAAAACATTAAAAAATATTCAGAATGGAAAGGAAGACAAAACAGAAAAAAAGTTTTAATTGAAAAAAGAAATCAGAATAACCTCAGATCAATGAAGTGATACATACATAAGAAAAAAAAATAAGAACAATGTTTATAACTTTATTTTTTACCATAAGATAGTAATTAAATAATCTGTTTTCACGAAACATGACAGAGATAGAAAACCTCCTTGTCCAAACAAAAATATTCTCCTTGGTATCTTCACTCAAATTTCAGATCTTTGATACCATCTAGTGGTCACCCATATATTGCCTACAATAGCAGGCTCCTCCATTCCCTTTTACTATATATAACATTGTAAATTTGTGGTTGTCACATGCTTTGAAATAGGTTCTGATTTATAATGATCTTATCATACAGTTTTCTTGGTAAGTTTTATTCACAGGAGCTTTGTCACTGCCTTCCTATGAGGCTGAAATAATTTGATTTGTCCAAGATCACCCAGTGGATAGTTGAGCAGAGATTCAAACCTCAGACTCCCAAAGTTCTACTCCAATATTCAAACCACTGCACCATGCTGGCTCTGCACCATGTAATTAAAATTAAAAATTAAGGTTTTTCCTGCTTTAACAAACAAGTATGTTAAATGCTTAGGTGTAATTAAACAAACACCCTATGAATATAGTAATATGAAATTATTATTCTTCCTAATAATTGGCAACACAGTAAACACCAATTATAAAATTAGGAAATAATAATTTCCTATTACCACTTTCACAGTAGTTAATTATATCTGAGATTATTTAATATCCCTATCAGTTTGTTAATAAATCCAGGAGAAATTTTAATTCTCCTTATTTTATTATATAAAGGCAAGATATAATTTTACTGCATCATTTCCACATAATCACTATACAGTTATCAACAGCTTTTTGTGGACAGCTGCTGTAAAATAACAGGAAAGCTGGCATGGGCGATACTGCAACAGTTGGCCCTAGTTCTAAAAGAAACTGGGGGCTTTGTTTTTCCATTTGCTCCATAGAGATCAACAAACTGTGTATACAGGTACACAGATTGTACTGGCTTGAATATGACACGCAAACAACCCTAATATGACTCATAAAATCAGGAGTTAGCAAACATAAGCCCCAGAGTCACATTTCTCTTCCTTTTCCTACAGTCAGGTAGTGCTCAGATTCCCCTCCATCCCAGAGGAGCAAAGGTGAGAATCACAGAGCTTTCCAGGTGTCATCAGACTTCAATTTGTATCAGCCCTAGCCAATGCTGAGAAATGCTGTGAGTTGTATCTGGAGGGCCTCATGAGTCTGATCTGCAGAAGATGCACAACGCTGGGCACAGTATTAAGATAATTCAATTCTACTCCATTTGGACTTGAGTTCTTTCAGAATTCAATGATTTAGATTCAACATCAAATGAGACACATAAATTCCTTAACAGGTTTGGTTATTTGGGGTCACCAACTGTACCTGCACACTTGTGCTATTTGTGTCTGAGTCATTAAGGTTCATAATTGTACTCCTACATTTTACCAATAAAAGAAATGATGATAATCCTTCCTGTACAGCCCAAACTTACATATGAATTAACATGATACCTTTGGGGTTTGGGAGACTAATATGATACTTACATGGCTTGGGAGACATCATGGGCCAGCCTTCTAATTTAGTTGGCTGTTACAGCATATTTAAGATATACATTTTTTTAAGATTATGAAGGGAACAGGTTTTAGCATACACTGGATGGGGTTAGCGTGCACACACACAGGCACACGCACACACACGAAAATGCAGGTCTGCTGTTTGGGTGTATTCCTGGCTTCAGTCCTGACCCTGTTTCTGGGGTGGCCAGGGGTGCATTTGGAAAGTTAAAGCTAATATGTTAGCTGTGCCCATTCCTTGGGATGTCTGACCTGGCTGCAGGGACACATGCCTTAGTTATACCCCAAATGGAATACTGTAACACACTTCATGTGGGGCTGTTCCCCACCCCACCCAGGTGTTTGGAAATTTCAACTTGTCCAAAGAGCTGGAGCCAGATTGCTAATGGGTACTGGTTACAGGGAACACACCAACTCCTTTTCCAATAGCTCCATCGACTGTAGGTCTGCTTTTGGGCACAATTCAAAGTGGTTTTGACCTATAAAAGCTCTGTTCAGCTCAGGTCTAGGCTATTTGAAGGACTGTCTCTTCCCATATGAACCTGCCTGAACTCTGAGATCTGTAGGTGCGGCACTCCTCTATATCCTACCACTTTCACAGGCATAGTTGCTGGAAATGCAGGCAAAGGCCTTCTGTGGTTGCTACTACATTTTGGAACTCCCTCTCTGGGGAAGTTAGGATGTCTCCTTTTTTGTTTTCAGTGGCAGGTTAAGGCCTGTCTTTTCCAGCAAGCTTTTGGAAACTGTTTTGAACCAGAAAAGGACTTCTACAGTGCTGTACTCTTTTTAATCTGCTTTAAAGTAAGGTTTTAGTTAGTTTTAATTCTATTTAATACTGTTTTAATCTTATTTTTGTACATTTTAATTGCATGTGTTTTATGATATTCTCTGCCCTTTTTTTTTGGTAAGCTACCTTTGAGATTCACCTTGAGATTCAGGAGAAAGGCAAGATAGAAATAAAGTGATGAATGGATGGAAGATCAAAACTTCTCATATTTAGCTTGCTTCACATTCTACTATAACTCGTGCACTGTTGCTATTTGGCATGAAATCAACTTCAACTTACGGTGATCCAATGATATGAATGAGACACTTCCAAGTCACTCCGTCATCAACAACCTTGCTCAAGTATTGAACTCAGGGCTGTGACTTACTTGATTGAATTTAGGCACATGTAATATGGACTTCTTCTGTTCCTACCAATTTCTACCTTACCAAGCAACACTGTCTTTTCTAATGAGTCATGTCTTTTCATGATATGTCATGATATTACACTGCAAAACAGTCATTTTGCAATTTTAGAGCAAGAGGGAAGAGGTTTAATATCCAATGTGTAGACTGATGAGACTGTATTGTATACAGGGATCTCTCTTATCTGCAGTTTCATTTGCCACAGTTTCAGTTACCCGGGATCCACTGTGGTCTGAAAATACTGAAAGGAAAATTGCAGAAATCTCTCTTCCCTCAGAGCCTCACCTTCTTCGTACCCTTTGCATCGGGGTGTCAGAACGCTTGTGGTCTGCTCCAGGTCCTGCACCTGCACCTTGCCTGCCTGCCCACCCACCTGTCCCCCACTTTAACTGCTCCTCTACCAACACCATGACAGGAAACAGCTCTAGCATCACTGGAAGTAGCCCTCTAGCTTTGAAGGGACCATAGAGACATGTTAAAAAAGACTCATTCTATCCAGTACTATAGGGTTTGGTATTATCCACTTCCAGGAATCCATGGGGGGGGGTCCTGAACATACCCCCCATGAATAAGACAGGACTACTATATTTTTCTATGACTTTATACACAACCCTTTAACGTTCTCTACACCCATACCATTTGCAAATATAACAGGAAGACCTTAAATACTTAGTGTTTTAAGCACCTATATGAAGGTGCAGAGTGGCGTACCTTGCAGGCCGTTGTCAAAACATCATCTATTCTGTGTTCTGACTTGAGAGTTAGCATTAGCCCTTGGCCATCAGGAAAGCGAACAAATGACTGGATGTCCCAGGTATTTTCTTTTGAAGTATTTTCCAGAGCTGAATAGTACACGTTTAGAAATTCATCTACTTTCTGCTGAGGAGAGAAAACAAACATACACATATTTTAATACAGTGATCCTATCAGCCATTAATTGTAACTAACATGCTTTTTTGAAAAGCAAGGGGTCTATTCACTAACCAAAATATTACAAATGAGCACTGGTGTCACTTCTATCAGCTGTGTATCCTGTTATGGTAGTATAGGACTAGGCAGACCACCAACTAGTGCCAGGTGCAAAAGACATACACTTAAGAATGAAGAGTTCAATCCATAGGACATTGTTTTGAGTAGTAAGAATGAAAGGGAATTGACATTCATTTTGCACCAAAGTCCTGTTACTTCATGCTGTCTTCATTTCTACAGCGCATCTGGGATGAGAGAGGGGGCATTTTGTTGCTGCAATTGGGAGTCAGAAATCCTTGCTGGCCTACTATAACAAAGAGAGATGTACTTGTTCATCACAAGATACCTTCTGACTACCTCCCATTTTATTACACTTTATTTTTTGAAAGAGGATCAAGGACACTGCAGAAGATAATAGGAAGAGTGATGAGTTATTTTATGTGATTTCCCCTCAAAAGCTACATCTCACCTGTGTCTCTCTGTTCCCTACAGGCTTCAGCTTCAACTGGGGAAACAGATTATAGCACAAACAAGTGTTTCAAAGTGAAATGAGGTGAGATGGATACAATCTGAAGAGTAAAAGGACACATTTGTAGAATTCCCTTGTGATTAGTTAGAACTTACTGAAATGTTCTTTTGAAACTTTGCATTATGCTATAGATATGCCGAAATTTTTCCATTTCTTCTCTTGGAAAATCTTTATTACAAAGAGCTGTGTGGTGCCTTCTTCAGTGTCCTAATTCTCATGAGAGTTCACTCCCTAAATGATTTGGACCACCAATACTTGAAGGAGCACCTCCCTCTATATATGCCTGCTAAAGGACTACACTCTGTTGGAGAGACCCTTCCCTCATTTCCCTCATGGGAATCAATACACTGTTAGAGGACATGAAAGAGGCCTTCCCCTAATGGGGCTACCTGTTTGTGGAATGTTTCTCCCACAAAACTTAACTGGTGCTTGCATCCTAATGATAAGATAAACATGACTTTTATTTATTAAAGCCTTTGGGGTCTAACCGAAGTCTTCCAAAATGTACAGTACCATGGTTCTAAACTATTTTAATAACTAAAGCTGTTTTAATTTGTATAAAATGTTTTTAGTGTGCTTACATTATTTTTACTGCTTCTAATTTTAAATTTTTTAAAACTTATTATATTATATTGATTTTACTTCTAGCCTATCCTAAATTCCATGACACATGGATAAGCATAAATATTTCACTTTATAAAATAAATAAATCAGAATGTTTACTTGTTTAATTCAATGAATAGCAAATTGACAAAATTTTCAGATGTCTTTAAAATAAAAGCAAACCAGCTAGCTCTGAATTTGAAATTCACAGATCACTAAATAAAGAGGCCTTTTGTTGTTTTCCAAACCACAGATGAAGCATCCATCCAAAAAATAAAATAAAATAAAATAAAAATAATCAATACAAGTGACTTTAAATCCATTTATTGAAAGGTGATCTCATTATCAAACCACAATGCACTGAACTGGAAGTTTATATATGAATGACAATATTTACTTAGAAGAAGAGCCATTTCAGATTGTTTACATTCCAATGAAATCTGCGAGAAGTTGCACTGATTTCAATGCAACACTGAGTTTAACTACATCTTACATTAAAATAAAAGTAGATTCTGTATCTTTTTGTCATTTCCAGTTTTAGGGGTGGATCTGATTTACATTTCACACCACCCCCACCCTCTCATGGGGAATATCTGGAGAGGTTTAATAATTCCCTTCTTGGGCTGCAGTCTAAGATCTTCTTGCCTATTCTATTAACCGCAGAACAAGAGAATTTGCCAAACTTGGAGCTGAAGTAGTACAAGATGGTCCTTAATGAGTGCATGTCAAGTTCAGTGGAGTGGGTCTGTGGGACTCAGATTCTGATATCTAGCCCGGTCAGCTTCCAAGACACCCCTAAGATGCCCAGATTTCCCCTGCACCAGATTTGTCTGTAGGCTTATGATTAAACTTCCACTTGTGTCAACTTTTCCCCTCCCACCTCTGCTTGCAAAGTCACAACATCTGAGAGCCTTCAAATGGCAGTAGGGCTGCTCCCTAAATAGCAACTAAATGATGAGTGATTATTTACAAGAGGGGTTGCTGACAGTTCTTAAATGAGCTTTACTTTTTGGGGACTATTCACAGAAATCCTCTATCGCCAGTATGCATTTTGTTATTTATTCTGTTTATTCTATTTATTCTGTAGATTTATCAAAATGTGAGAAAACAGTAAATGAGAGGTATATGATTTATCATTGATTCAATATGTTTTACTAGACACTTCTTATTTCTGTAAGAAATTTCATCAGCAGAGGGCAGTGTAAGCCAATACCATTCATATAAAGAAACACAATACTCTGCAGTTATGCTACACAGATTTCCAAGGCTTTTTAAAAAATTACCCCAATTTTAAAATAGCTGTGTTTGTCAAAATCATCTCGTTGCTGCATTTAGACTCTGAAAGCAGAAATATTACTATTAATAGTTTACAGAATAGGCTAAACAACAGTCCAGTAACAAAAACAAAATAAAACACACCTACCAAAAGGAAAAGAAAAAAGAAACCCACCCACAAAAACAAATCCCAGCACCCCTTTGAACCCAGGGTCAATCCTTTCTGCTAGACTGTAATGAAACTATGAAGACAAACATTCATTCTGAGTGTAGCAAGAGGAGTTTGAGCACATACTCTCTAAACTCTAAGCCACTTCTTTTCATTATAGAACCTGTCTGCACTAAGAACACCTTCACTAAATCAGCCTTCCTCAACCTACAGCTTGTAAGATGTTTGGGACTGTAACTGACTTCATCCCCAGCCAGAATAGCCGAGTGGTCCAACATATTGGGGTTATTTATTTCATTATTTTTCTATCATGGGTTACTCCCAAATAGGATTCAAGGCAGCTGGAAAAAGCCTCATTCAAGAATTCAAAAGTCTGGTTAATGCCAGTTAATACCAGTTTGGGGAAGACACTACAAGATTTGTTTGTTTTCATTCTATAAACTGATTTCACTTTTGTCAGAACAGCTAGAACTGGTGTTTCAGGGCAACATAAGAAATGACCTGGCCTAAGGCATTTGCTTTGCCTAACATTTACATCAGTGGTGGCCAATGGCTTCCAAATGAGGGTGGCAGTGGATCTGCTTTGGATCTTATTCCAGACTTTAACACAGCAATCCCAGGTGTTGATCTTAGCTCCTTTAAAGTTTGGAACAAAACCCAATGAGGATTCATCATACCACTGGCATGCAAGACACCAGCTGCCACTGACTCACATAGTAACGAATCTTCACTCACTGTTTTTATGGTATTATAAAGTAAATAAAAATATTTCCTTAAAAAGTGTTGATGGAAACACTTTTAAAAAAAATAATAAGTGTTGGTTGTGCTCAAGAGACATTGCTACATCTACATTTTCCATCTTCAAATTTAAGGGGTTGTATTTTCCCCCCAGCTATGTCTGCCCAGTGAGTAATCCCACAATACTTTATTCATTCGTTGCCACACAGAGTTCTGACAAAATATTCAGTTTTCCAGAAATTTGTGCCAGGACTGTAGAAGGTACTGACTATGACACAGTGTTGCTTGAAGAGCAATAGGTTACTTCATGATTTCTTCCTGCTTTTGTCACTATTTTCATATGAAACACCTCAAAAAACATACATGGAACATTTAATGAGGTTGTGTTTCAGTAAATTCATAGGAAGTTTCTTGTAATGGTTCGGTTTTATTTTTCTTCAGACTTCTCTAACAAAATAGGCTTGTTTCCAGTCCCAGTGGTTTTGTGAGTTACGATGAATCACTTTTTGAGTTTTTGGATGAGGCATTAAGAAGTATACAGAAACTTCAGCCAAACTGCAGACACTGTTATTCAGCTCTTTTCAAATAAACACAAACGAGGGTTGCCAGGTGTCTTTTATTATAAGGGATATCCATTATTTGTGGGCCAAAAACCTTGTCTCTTATAGAGTTGGCCAGGGCACCTTATCATAAGAGATATCCCTTGCTTGAGGCTTGGAATATGTGTTCTCTTAAATAGACTAAATAGGATGCCAAAAAATGCAGTATTTAGGGATGTGGGCATCTGAGAAAAGACTCAGAACTGCTGATGTATGCCAAAAAAAGAAACCAAATACTGATGTTCAAAAAGACAGAAAACTGTACATCATGTAATTTATGAATGTGGCAATATGTTACTTTTATAGAAAAATGCATGGCTAAGTTAACTGAAATCAATACTTTCATAGGTATTTAGGCAGAATCCAAATCTGTTAACAGCAACTTTCTAGCTGTCAACCTCATATGCCATGAATATTGACTGTCCCTTACTGCTGTTTTTAAAACCTGGCAACCCTAACATAAACAGAATTCCCAGCCGTATTCATTTAGTAGACACAGGATCACATAGCAAAGCAAGTTCCACAGGAGGAATCATAGAATCATAGAAATCTAGAGTTGGAAGAGACCACAGGGGCTATCCAGTCCAACCCTCTGCCAAGCAGGAATACCCTCAAAGCACTCCCGACAGATGGCCATCAAGCCTCTGCTTAAAAACCTCCAAGGAAGGAGACTCCACTACACTCCGAGGCAGCAGATTCCACTGCCGGACAGCCCTGACTGTCAGGAAGTTCTTCCTGAGGTTCAGGTGGAATCTCCTTTCCTGCAGCTTGAATCCATTGCTCCTTGTCCTGGTCTCTGGAGCAGCAGAAAACAAGCCCTCTTCTTCCTCTACATGGCATCCCTTCAAATATTTAAACATGGCTATCATGTCCCCTCTTAACCTTCTCTTCTGCAAACTAAACATACCCAGCTCTCTAAGTCTATTCCCACAGGGCATGGTTTCCAGGCCTCTCACCATTTTGGTCACCCTCCTCTGGACTTGCTCCAGCTTGTCAATATCCTTCTTGAATTGGGGTGCCCAGAACTGGACACAGTATTCAAGATGGGGTCTAACCAAAGCAGAGTAGAGTGGTACCAGTACCTCCCTCGATCTAGACACCATACTCCTATTGATGCAGCCGAGAATTGCATTGGCTTTCTTGGCTGCTGTATCACACTGCTGACTCATTGGCCTCTGAACTCAGGCTCATTCTAAAATTTATATTGTAGATTTTTTCCATCTATTCTGAAAACCACTGGGCACATAGAAGCAAATATTCAAGTAAAAATTTAAGAGCACAGGATACATGCTGCTACATCTGGGAAGAAAATTCACAAAAGATAGCAAAGTACCATCCACATTTCTGAGACAGACAAGCTTTCATTCAAATCTGAGATGATATCTTAAAATGTTTTCATTTCAAATGCTGACTTACTCTTGCTGCGTAAAACAATGCACCTTCACCAAAAATACCAGGCACTAGAAGAATTCTATTTACAAGATTTTTCCACTTTGTAGATGGGAATTTTCTATGCATGCAGAGTCAACTGACACTTTTGGGTGAAGAGAAGAAGGCAGCAGTAAAATTCCTCTTACAAAAACAAACTAAAACTGCTGTTAAAATTCAATGATAATTCAATTCAGTATGAGAAATAAGATGAGAATTTGAGAGTGTTTCTAAGGAAAAGAGAAAACTAAAGAGCTGAGGCTAAGAGGGCAAAAGCAAAGCCCAGAGCTATACCATTCAGTGCTGAAAATATTTCTGAAGCATAGTCAGCTCTCTTTATAATATTAATGAAGTCTTCACTCATTATAATCTCTTAATTTACAAGAGCTTTTTTTCTGCCTTGATGCCTATTTGAACCAAAAGAAATCTCAACAAATAAGCTTTTTTTGAAGGAAAAAGAGGTATTATTAGCACCATGTCGTAAGTAATCAACTGGCTACCATACAAACATAATGTTGGAGTACACAAGACCTTCCATCTGATCCAGCCTAGCACTTAGGTTTTAATCAGTATTGGTAGACCAGGCAGTTTGCCCAACCACTGTTGTGTTGGACAGAGAAACAGGTGATGTACACTCAACCTTCATCCCAAAATACTCCGCAGTGCACTAAGTGGTTCTTTGGCAGTCAACTCAATATAATTTAAGCATGAGAAGTTTGAAAGCTACTACCACACAGTTCCATTGCATTTGAGCCATCATTTCAAAAGATGTAGCTCAACCCCACTGTATTAACTGAAAAATATTTTAACAACATTCATGGAGCAGGTTAGTGCAACAACACTGCATTGTTGCTAGGAATCAAAAAAATACTTAAAATGCCTCTTGTAGACATTCCCAAAGCTTTGTAAAAAAAGAAGACTGACCAAATAAGTCTCCCCTTTAAAAGCTTGTCTTCTTTCCCTATACATTTGCACATTATGAATTTAACATACCGAAGAGCAACAACAGTGCAATTCAAAAAATTAGTTTATCTTACCTCAGTAGAGTTACTGGAATTCTGAGGTAGCTGTGTTCCAGTAAATCCATGCGCTCCAGCTGAGTCAAAAATCTAATTCAGAGGAACACACAGATTAATTAGTATGAACAAAACATTGCATAGAATCAATTCTTGCAAAAGTTGAGGAGAAGCAAATATGTATAGGTATGTGAAGCCACTCAACTGCGTTAACAGCTATCTACTTCTAATATGGGTGCAGACATTCCACGTGCTTTATGCAATTTTTTTTGAAGCTATGTCCTTGCATTGATGATTTCACAGTTAGATTCCAACGCTCTGAATTCTCCAAATGCTTAAAAATTATCCCAGATAACTGTGTTATGTCCACAATATACAATGCTATCAGAGAACTATCTTGACAGTAAAAAGCAATGTGCAGACACCCAGACCTGGACTAGGGAGGAGGTGGAGAGAAGAGGGCAGGATTGTATTAGCTAAGTAAAAAGGCAGCATAGTTTCCTTCCTGGCAAGAAGTCAGGCACAACGACTTTTGGGAGGCTTCTTGTGTTATGTCTCCAGTACACAATACTATCAGAGAACTATCTTGACAGTTAAAAGAGATGGGCAGACACCAGACCTGGACTAGAGAGGAGGCTGGGAAGAAGAGGGTAGGTTTGTGTTAACCAAGTAAGAAGGCAGCATAGCTTCCACCCTGGCAAGAAGCCAGGCACCATGACTTTTGGGAGGTTTTCTTTCCCAAAGGCTTTCAAGCCAGCGCTCTCGCTAGACCGTTTCTGAGCACCCAGTTTTCTTTCTTTGCCAGGCTTCTTTGCCTTAACCTTGCACTGAGAGAAGGGGGAAGGAAGACTGTATGTCCCTTTGGTACATTATCTCCAATTCCTGTTATGCCTCCTAAAAGTTACATGAGAGCTTAAGATAATATCAAGTGCTTTCTTGGTAACAGCCGTGACCAATGAGACATGAACTGATTTCAGAGGAAGTTTGTCAGAACCACTGTCCACAACCAAACGATGACTGGAAGAGAACTCTATCTGAACCCAATCCCACTTCTTGAAAAACAGCGTCAAGTCCAGCTTCAAAAGTTATTCTATTGATCAAGCTGCCGTACTCTAAAGAAGCCCCTGAAAATAGTGACACAGCACTTTGATCTTTAATCCACCTGTGCTCATAATGCTACCATAATTCTGTGCAGATAGTTTACAGAGATCTATTAAATACCAGAACAAATTGGTATTTTTTAAAACCAGGCCTAAATTCATTTCTAACATTTCTTCTCATCCACATATACTTTCCCTTTGATAAATGCAACCCTAGTACCAATAGCTAATACCAAGTTTAGGATGACGGCAAATAACAACTTTAGAGTCCTCTCTGTTAAGCAAGACTCCAGGCTTCATTTTAAAGTGTATTCAATACCAACAGCTTTTTGATGCAACTTGTGTTTGACAGCTGGTACACACATATGATTTCCACGCCTTAAAATACTTAAAGGATTGGGAGTAAGCTACAGAATTATCTTCTCACGCACACTCATCTGCCCAACCAATGATTGTCAGTAAGCTGGGAAACAAACCCTCTAAACACATTTGAGTGGCAAATTAGTGCTCAGCATACTTCTTCCTCCTTGTTCTTGAAATAACTGGCCATACAGTAATGCACCACTGCCATCATTTTCTCATGCCCCTCAGCGTCTGATATTTTGATAAAGGAGCATGTGAAAGACTACTTAGATAACACAAACTGCTCCCTTTTCTGATTATTGTTCAGTATCTTACTAAAGTCTTGAGATAGGAAGCTGGGTTTGTAGCTCTAACTGATTCACAGCACTTGTGACTTTCTCATGCACTCAGTAACTGTTGTTTTATCATGCAGAAGAGACACAGGCTACTTTGCTGTTTGTGCTACCAAGTACGCAAGCTGTTAAAAATGCAAAAAGAGGGTACCTGTATTTGAATGAGAATGAACTAATAATGCCTGAGTTTGTCTCAGAATTTGGAGAGAAAGTTTCTCAGCTTTGACTTGAAACCCCATGTATTATACAGCTAAAACCTGTTATTTAGCTACATTGTTTCCCTAAGTCTTTGTTGTGTGCTTTCAAGTCATTTCTGACTGATGGCAATCCTAAAGCAAACCTATCATTTCTTGGCAGAATTTATTCAGGGGGATAGTCCTTGTCTGCCTCTGAGGTTGAGAGAGTGTGACTTGCCCAAGGCCACCCAGTAGGTTTCCATACGGATTTGAACCACTACACTACTCTGTGTCTCTAATGCTGCAAACTGAGAAACACATTGACATGACATAATACTTGTTTGGTAAAATAGGATCCATGATAAACTAAAAATTTACAAGGAATTTAGAGGTCCTAGGATGTGTCATGGTCCCAGACCATTCATCCTCAGGAAAGGTTGTGAACAGCAGTAGTGACAGGCTGGTTTTGATCTCTGAGCTGAAAAACTTGAAATATATTGTTTTACCAAAATATGTGATACCGATCACTTTAGATTTAGCAAATAGGAATGAAGTCTTCACATAATTTTTTTCTTACATGTTCCAGTCAGAAATATACTTTGTAATAATATCTACACAAACATGGATTTACTCATACCAGCAAAGCACCATTCTTTGAGAAATTTCCTATCAGAAATAATGTTTCCATGGAGTTTGCAATGTAACAAAAAAATAGTTTCTGAAGAACAAAGAATAACCTTGTTTAACACATTGACACATAAATTTGTAAAATTAAAGGAAAAGACCATCATAAGTAAACAAAGATAACATGACTTACAATCTCTGATTTTATAATTAAGAAAATGTACTTCAGAAAAGTTATGTCCATTAAAGAGGCTGTTTCACTTTTAGATTAAAATCCTACAGAATCAAATGTAAACTCGGGTGAGCTATGCATTTAGTATGATTCAGTTATGGAGAACTGTAGTGGCAGAAGGCATTTGTGATAAACCTTTGTCCTGACACTGAATGCGAATGTGGCCAACTATTAAGGCCATAACTCTGTGCTGACAGAGTAAAGTCTCTAAAGCCCTTACAGTTCCGCATCACTAGAGGCCCCATTCTGGGCCACCCTGCCTCTTCAACCATTCTCTATGGTTCAGCAACTTGGTTGTGATTTTGCCTTCACATGGTGGCCAATGGGGGTGGGGAGGAGAGCTAGCACAAAATACTGGGGCCTGCCAGCTCAGAAAGAGGCCCTAGCCCTAACTAAGATGCATTTCTTCCTTGTCTTGAGGGCACTGCAGCCTCCAAATCCCATATTTTTTTACCCAACAGGAGAAGGAAGAGCAAGTGCCAGCTGTGTTCTTAAAAGACTGCCCCCCATCAAGCGTTTGCTAAGTAGCAAAGTAGTCTCAAATTACATACCAGATATTGTATATGGGGGGGGGGAGGAATCTGTCTGTTGTAAGAGCAGCTAGTGTCCACTCTTTCTGCTCTTACTTGTACAAGCCCAAGCAACTGAGGTGAGCAGCATGTGAAGTAGAACTATTTAAAGTGTGCCTCAAGTCTTCCAAGAGGGAGTCTCTTGTGAGAGTTCTGGGCTTCCACAAAATCTCAAATGTCACAGGAACCTGGAACTCTCACAACAGACCATCTTCTCACACGACTTTAAGCAGGCTTTATATTGCCCTGCCTCATGTGTACCAGCCAATCTTGAACTGACCTGGCAATAGAGACCGTTGTCCCACAGTTCTGTTTGAAAAAAACCCTGGCAACTCTAGCTGACGGTTTTTGTTTTTGTTGTAACAAGGACAAAACCTACTCTCAGGGGCCAGGCTTCACATGTTGGCATCTGCTCATGAGCTAGACTAACGTTGTCTATCGCTCATGACAGTGCATGCTATTTACTTCTAAATATATCAAGGCGCTGTTGATAGAAACCACAGCTGACCTAAGAACAATAAAGTCCCTTAGAAGTAACGATACTGACAAGGAAAAAATTGGAGACCACAAAACTGTTCCTGGAACACCTACATAGGACAGATTCCCTCTTTCTGAAATGCTGCACAACATGTTTGAAAACTACTAACATATTGCAATGCTTTCAGTGGGGTCTTCTCAGGTACCCATTTTAATGGCCCCAAAAGAGGATCAATGGTTTTTGAATGGTGGATAACTGTTTCAGAGTTGTTGTTCAGTTTAGATGCAAACCAGGAAAAAAAAGTAGTGAGAGAGACTGGAAAAATAAACACATACAAGCACCAACTCATACTTTCATGCTAAGTACTTCTAGAGTGTCATAAGATGCCAATTATTTAGTACAGAGCCAAGAGGGAAGGGACACTATCACTTTCTATGAAGTGACTCAAATATGGAATATTCTCTAAAGAGTGCTGCGCACTGGGAGTGTGCTAATTATTGCCATTCAGTGTTATTGAAAATGATGTGACTGAACTGGAAGCAAGTATTAGGAAATGCAGCAAAATCCAAACTGCCAGAAGAAGGGAAAGGGAAAGTTTAGGTCTCTTAGACTTTTTCATAAATGAAATCCCATATGCACCTCATAAAAGGCTTTCCTGAAGTAGAAGCCTGGAAAGTGAAACAGAAATAGACTTCTGAAGCACAATGTTGTTTGAAGCTATGTAGACTTGTTGGCTTAACTTCCTCCACAGTTGATGGAAGAAGTTGATAACTGTTTTTTGCATCCTGTAATTTGGCACTTAATGTGATTTTGGACTATCTTTAATATATACCAAGTTTTTTTTGTCTTTGTTACAAGTCATGATTTAATCCCATATATTATAATAGAGAGAATGGAAATACTAAAACTCATAGAAGAGAATCTGAAAGAGTATTTTCTCTTTCAGATCCTCTTATATAAGTTTTAGCTATGAAATTATGAGATGCATAATTAATTTCTGAACAAGCACCTTTGAAGAAACACAGGAGAAAACTCTTGATATCAGGCAGTAATGTAGACAAATATTTTCCTGTATTGATCATCAAATACAGACAGGTTTCAAACAATATTCATTTCAACCAACAATCTGATATTTAAGCAATAGCCAAGAGAGTTATTGGAATCCATAAGGCAAGGGAAGAATACAAAGTTTTACAGGATGCAAGGCAAAAAGGGTGACTGAGATTACTGGATTTGTAATCGTATTTTTCCACATGCTGTTTGATTTGGTTGAAAGATTGGACTGTGTTGACTAATAACGACATTACTGGATTTAGAAGAGCATGATATAAGGTTTGGATGGCATCATTATATATGGCACAATAAACTAAAAATGAATGCAGATTTTAATAATAATTTTGTAAGACACTCCTTCTTAAGAATATAGAATAGATACAAACCAAGGTTATGCCCTAAGATGTCTTTCTGGGTTTCAACACAAGAAGCCTTCTATAGAAAGGGGCGGGGGGAAGCACCAAAGGGAGTGGGTAAATTACCAGGATCTTTTGGAATGTGATCAAGAACAACATAGAGTTAAATCAAATGAAGAATTATTGACAGAGGGTTAAAGTTTTCAACAGTATTCATATAGAAAAATATTTGAAAGATTTAAAATGGATAGGAAAATGTATGGTTTAAAAAGGACAAATCAGGATTTGAGGTGCAGTTATGTACAGATGAGAACATGTGATCGGTAAAATGTATAACCTTTTGTTAAAAATTGAGTTGGAAGAGGAACAAGTTAAAGATTGTATGGTAAAGTGGGCTCAGAACTTGGGACATAATATAAAAAAGGAACAATGGCGAAAATGTCATTAACAGGAGTGAAATTTACTTTGTTACAATCCTAAGGAGAACTTCTGTAAAATGATGCATCATTGGTATTTATCTCCAGAAAAACTGGCCAAAATGCATAATGGGATTTCTCATGTATGTTGGAAATGTGAGAAACAAACATGGACAATTTATCATATGTAGTGGACCTGTGAAAAAACTAAAGAATTTTGGAAACAAATACAGAGTTTGATTCAGAAGACTTTGAAGGTTAATTAAAAGCTGAACTGTTTTTACTCGGACTAATAGACGACCAAATGAAGAAGAGATACAGAAGATTAGATTATTACGATATATGTCAATGGCAACAAGATTAATGTATCCACAGAAATGGAAAAACGCCATAATTCCAATGAAGACTGACTGCTGAAACTGACTGACTTAAATTACTGTGAGCACACCCAAACATTGTTAGATGCTATCACGGCACTTTGACTTAATTAAACATGCTCACACAATGTGCAATTTCCAAATGGATATAAACTAAATAATGACCTGGATAAGTTTGGCTGTCCAATAAAAAGCAGCTCATTAGACCTGAAGCTATGAAAAGGCCAGATGGAAGTATCCCTCTCTATGTGCAGTATGCATATAAATGTCAATCACTTGGGAAACCTTCATGGTTCTATCAATTTACAGTTACAATAAAAAGGAAAAAAAATCAAATAGGGCTTTCTTTTCATTACATTTTGAGGGCTAACAAGAAGTTGCATGTCTGTCATTAGTTCTCCCCCATCATAATGTTTTGTTTTCCTCCTGTTGCTCACAGTCTCTTTATGTATCTCCAATTTTCCTTTTATTATCTGTTATATGACCACACCATTAGAGATATCTTAGCACTGTCAAATCGATATTGTTTTACTTAAAGTACTTCCAAATGATCAAGATTTGCCTAGAGAACTAACAATAACTGAAAAATTCAAAAACTCATGTCTTCTTTTTGGCTGGAAGGAAGGTTAATAATGAATAGCTTCAGCAGTTTGTCCAGTTGAGATACTTCAGCATAAAACAACAAACAAATGGTAGAAAGGTCTGGCTGTTAATAGAAAATTCGGTTTCATAAGCCTATGTATATTACTGTTACTGCAGAGTACTGACAATTGAGCAGTAGATGACTGCACATACCACATCCCAGACTAAATACCTGCCATCACTAATTCATGTATCACATTAGCGTTGGGACAGATACTAGTATTGTGATAGATCTCTGGGAAAAATCAGCCCAACTACTAGCTGACAGCTGTGCTCAGCAAAACATGCAATGAAATCTTTATAGTGGGCCCTCCATATCTGTGGGTGTTCCATTCCAGGACTCCTCACGAATGACAAAAAACCATAAATGTTCAAATCCCATATTATTAAATGGCAGTGATGTACACAAGGATGCTTTGGTGTGTCCACGCTCCTGCTGTCACCATTTTAGATACAGGATGCAATTCTCCATGACTACTGGAATTCACAGAATCAGAGAGCTGGAAGAGACCACAGGGGTCATCCAGTCCAACCCCCTACCATGCAAGAACCCACATCAAAGCACTCCCAACAGATGGCCATCCAGCCTCTGTTTAATAACCTGCAACGAAGGAGACTCCACCACACTCCGAGGCAGCATATTCCACTGCTGGACAGCTCTGACCATCAGGAAGTTCTTCCTGAGGTTCAGGTGGAATCTCCTTTCCTGCAACTTGAATTAGCAGATTTGGAGGCGGCATACATGGATGGTCCACTATACTAAGCTAAGAGAGGCTTAGATTAGCCCATCACAGTGTCACATCAAGACAAGAATGGTGATCTGTACCTGCCAATGTCTCATGCTGTGTGTGTCATAGTAGGGATGTAATTCTTCACTATGTTTCTTCTCAAAAGTAATGATCAGTAATTCCAGCAACTTTCATCCCATCAAGAGAAAGTCCTCAAAAACCAGACAGTTTTTGAAGGCTGTTTGCAATTCATGATTTATTTTGCACAAAAGTTATATGTGGTAATTTGTGCAGAAAACAGCATTTTCTTCATGGAAAATAGTATTTTAATGCAGAAATACTAATTCCTGCACAGAGAATGTTGTTTTCTGGGCAGACACACACTGTAATTGGGGATGTGTTTTGTACAAAATTTGCACATGGTTGTTTTGCATTCCTGTTTTCCTAAAGAGACTTTCTGTATGGAATATAACGTTTCAATGAAGAAATATTAATTTCTGTACAGAAAATGCTGTCTTATGCAGATTTGGTGCAGAACAAATCCCCAATTACAATTTTTTTCTGTCACAAACCACGATATGAGTAATTTGAGCAGAATAAGTCCCAAACTGCAAAGTTTATCATCAGTCCAGGAATCCTCTCATCGACATTTCTCAACATTCAAAAAAGATGTTTTTTGACAATTTTTCAAATATTTTTGAACATCCTTTCCATACCTAGTACATAGGGGATAGGTAATAACCCCTTGCTGGGTTTCTACAAGTCACTGTTTGCACTGATCAGTGTAACTGATTTAAATCATTTGTTCTTTATATCAATCATTAAATCAAAGTGATTACTGATATGCACGAACTAGACTATATGAATATGAATTATAGGAATCAGCTGAGAACTACCTGTGTAATCGAAGGCCTTTTCTCTTTTGTCTTTCTTGCAAGGGTGTCCAGTCCCTTAAGGGAGGAAAACAGACCCTTCTTGCTCTGCACCCTCTGTGACAGAGACAGCGTACGCTTCCTAAGAACTGCTTCATCCCTGGAGCAGATCTGAGAGAGAGAAGATAGGGTGTGGGATGTTAAAGACAGAGAGAGATTGAGAGAATAATTGTGAGAAGACAAGGTTAAATGAGACACCAACACTTAGCCATATTTTCCTCATCTTACACCTTTGTCTGTTTTAACCCTTATAAGCTACCCAAATACTGAACTAGGAAAACTGCAGGATATATGATGACGATGACGATGATGACGACGATCTTCTCACTAAATAAAAATTAAGTTCAATAAAGTGCTACAAAAAGTTTATTTTACTCATTTATTTAATATTCACCCTGCTTTTTTCCCAATATAGGACCTAAGGAAGATTATAAAATAAAACAGTGAATTCTGAAGTGTGCTGAAATATGTTCAAAACCCCTGTGGATGGCCATTTGTTCTTCTGTTGTCCTCAGTCAAAGTACATCTATAAACCCCTCTTATTCCAGAAGAAAGACTCCTCCTTATATCCTGATCAAAGGTCTGCAGCCTCAGATGATTAAACATACAAACTTACACACAAGATGGTACACAAACATACCCACATGCCATCCAAGCAATGTGAAATATCTCCTTTCCAAAACCATATAAACTCTTGTAAAGAAGTCAAGGAATAGTATGGTGTGGTTTGGCTGAATTTCAGAGATGAAGGACACATTGTGCACAGAATAAGTGCCAAACAGGTTCCAAAGTGCAAAAATTTTCATCAGTTTAGGTATTGTTTGAATTGGTTTCTATTTGTTCATCACCTCGAGAGCCCTTATGGACTGGGAGGAGAGAGAGAAATACTGCAAATAAATAAATAAATGAATGAATGAATGAATGAATGATGCATGCATGCATGCATGGTACAGGAGTGTGTTGTATATAAGGTTAAATTATGTGTATTATGAATATCGCAAAAACTAGCATCCTGAACAAAGTTTTCTCTTTGGTATTTTAGTGATTATTTTTGTTTTTATATTTTAAGCCACTATAAGGGCACTGGCAATGTGGTGATATCTATACATATTTTAAATAAAGCTGTGTTGGTTCGAACTTTTATAAGCGATCTGTTTTGAGATCACAAGGAAAAAGAAGGACTAAAATATCTGGGTTGCTTTTTTCTCTGTTCTTTTTTTAAAAAAAATTAACTTTCATTATGGTCACTTTAAATTTAACAAATTTCCTACAAGGTAAGCCTTTCTATGAGAGAAAAAGAAGTACTAAAAAAAAAAACCACATACAAATTACGTGTAATGGTCGCACACATATACACACATCCATTTCACTCAGTCCACAGCTGTAGTCAATTACAGCTTCCCCAAGGCATGGATACAGGGCAGAATCATGTGCAGCACACCACAAACATTTTGCACATCTTTTCCAGTATGAAAGTACTTCCACTGTAGCTGATCAGTCATTCCAAAGCAGTTTTTCATCAAACAGGAGGGAGAGCACAACATTTCAGCTCAAAAGTGAATCTGACTGTGGAGTTTCTAAATATTTTGTTAGCAGATTATCAGGCAGTCTTCTGTGGGGGGAAAAAGAGACTTCATTTTCTGACAACTTTCCAGAGACCAGCCCCTTTATATTACATTTGTATCAAGTCCCCTACAGCTTACCAGTGCATGAAAGGATGAGACTGAGAAGATGCCAAGCCTTCCTAGTGCCATCTTTGAAGGACGACTAGCAGCAGCCAAAAGACTTTTTGGATTCGGCAACTCCCCGCCTTGCAGACTGGCTAGATAACAGCGCATCCTAAAGAGGTCCATGTTGAACTTCTCTAGATTCTGCTCCCACTGCTGAATCTATTGACATAAACAAAATAAATATTAGAAGAAAAAAACTGATAGGGTGGGAAGGAAGCCAGTCTAAGGTTTGTAATTGTGTTAAATTGCTTTGCCCTCAAAACATATTCTGTTGAACTGTGCTCATTCCTGATAAAAGCTGATATAATGTCAAAAGAGATTTTTAACTGGAAGGGATCAGAAAGTACCCAAAAGTTAAATATGAACATCTCAGAATCATCCCAAGTTTCTTTCTACCTTTAAAAGGTAGATGTAGAACAAATAAAGTAGCCATTGAAGAGATTCCTGGGCAATTGCTGCAACTCTATAGAGATGGCAGTCTAGAATTTTCAGCTTATCAGTACTACCACCATAGTCAACATATTGGCTCCTACTTATCCAATATTAATGGATACATTTCAAATGGTGCAGTCTGAAGATGTGGACAGGAACTTTGGAGAAGTGAGAGTCATGATATATTTACTGGACCTATGTCCTTCCAAGCTTATAAAATCAGCTGAGGGGGTAGCTGAGAGGGTAGGGGAGTGATGAATGCCTCACTGCAGCAAAACAGAATTCCATTCTGCCTGAAAGAAGTCGTTATGAGGCTATCAACAGGGGAGGAAACCCCTTCCTAATCACGATTGCACCAGATAACTACTGGTCACTCTCTAATATCCCTTTCCTCTGGCAAGGTTCTAGACTGTGTGGTGGCCTCTGAGCTTCAGGAGTTCCCGAATGCTAGGAATTTTCATTTCAGTCTGGCTTCAGGCCCAGATATAGGATTTGGTCACCTTTGTGGATGACCTACACTGGCAACTGGAGCACCTGTTGGTTCTGCTGGACCTCTTGGCAGCTTTCGATACCATTGACCATGGTATCCTTCTGACTTGTCTCTCTGGGATGAGACTTGGGAGCACTGTTTTACAGTGGTTTCAGTCCTTCTAGGAGGGGAAAACACCAAAGATGGTACTGGGGTATTCTTGTTTGACCCAGTGACCACTAGCCTACAGGCTTTCCCAAAGTCAATTTTGTCCCCCATGCTATTCAACATCCATCTGAAAATGGAGAGGATATCATGGAATCATAGAGCTGGAAGAGACCCCAGGGGCCATCGAGTCCAACCCCCTGCTATGCAGGAACACCCATCAAAGCATTCTCAACAGATGGCCCATCCAGCCTCTGCTTAAAAACCTCCAAAGAGGTTTGCATGGGAACAGGATGGGAGGGAACCCTGGCAGGGAATAGGAGGGGGAGCAGATAGAGGAGTTATTAGCAATATCTGGTGTTCTGAGGTCAGGAATCACCAATATGCTGACCAGGTGAAATTCCATTCTTTCCATCTAATTCCAAGGAAGCTGTACCAGTGCTAAGGCAGTGTCTGCTGTCAGTAACGGACTAGATGAAGGCAAACACATTGAAGGCTAATCCAGAGAAAACAAAGGTTCTGGTCAGCCAAAAGGCAGATGATAGTATAGGGATTCAGACTATGCTGAATGAGGTTACACTCTCAGGTTACAAACATCTCAGGTTTGTAACTTGGGTTACAAGTTACTTAGGTCAACTCAGACTTGAGCCTGAAGGTCCATCAGTGGACAGGACTGCCTTTGCACAGTTAAAGCTATTGTGCCAGCTGCACCTATTCCTTGAGATGTTAGATCCTGCCAAGGTGATACATACCATGATTACATTCTATACAGATTACTGAAATCCACTGGAAGTGGGACTGCCTTCGGATATTGTTTGAAACTGCAGCGGCTAGAGGGCTGATTGGGGCTGGTTAAAGGGAACATATAACTCCCCTGTTGAAACAGTTTCACTGGTTACTAGTTTGTTTCCTGGCACAATTCAAACTGCCACTAATGACCTATAAAGCCCTATCCACCTTGGGCACAGAATATCTGAAAGATCATATCTCTCATTATGAGTCTTTCTGAATTTTGACACACCTTGAAGAATGTATTCTCTCAGTCCCACCACCATTACCGTCATGTTTGGTGATGACACGACAGACAGCTTTCACAACAGTTTCAGCCAGACTGTGAAATTCCCTCCCACTGAGAGTTGGCTCCCTCTCTGTTCTCCTTCTGCCAGCCAATGAAGGCTGTTTCTCTGGGACTTTGAGAACCGATTGTTTGATGCAGAAAGTCTTTTACTTTGGTTGGGTATTACTATTACTGTAATTTTAACTGCCTTCTAAAAACTGCTTTAAATCAATGTTTTAATGTGATTATTTTTGTTTTTCTAACATTTGTTCTACCTATTGTTTCAATTGTATTTTTTTTCCCACTCAAATTGTAGGCCACCCTGAAGCCCTGTACTGGGAGAAAGGTGGAACAGAAATTAAATACATAAATATTATTGCTACCATACTGCGCTCAAAATGTAAACACACTGCACTTTTGTAAATCACGAAAAGAAATAGTTGAATCCACTACATTGCTAATACAGTAATACTATTTTAACTAAATCACTAGGTTTTCTGTTGGAAAAAAAAACCCTTTTGTTTATTGGCAAAGTCTATATGCTTTGTTTTAAGGTGCATTCTTCATTAATTAGGCTTCATACTATCCAAAGATAAAACTCTTAAACGTATTACACATTGTGGGCATTCTTCACCATTACTGATAGTTTTTATGAAACCCACAGACAAGTACCTGTCCTCCCTCCACTTTCTCAAGGATTGAGGGCATAGAACCCTAGCGAAAGTAGAAAAATTGCTAATAACTCCTCTATCTGCTCCCCCTCCCATTCTCTGTTGGGGTTTCCTCCCTTCCTGTTCCCATGCAAAATGGAAGGGAATGGCAGAGAGGTTCCCAAGAGCCTTCCTCTCCTTCTCCAGAGTTCCCCTTTCCTCTTCACATGCATTTTGCCCCAGCCCAGACAAAACGGATGGGAAGAGGAAGGGGAAAATTCTGGAGGAGAAAAAGAAGGCTCTTGAGAGCTCCTCCCCCCATTCCTATCTGTTTTACCTCAGCACGAGTTCTCTGCACTGGGGCAAAATGCATGGGAAGGGGCGGAGGAGAACTGTGGGGGGAGGGAAGCATGCACACTCATGAATAATGAAATTTGCAAATGTCAAACCCACAAATGTGGAGGGTGGACTACAGTTTTCACTGAATCTCCTTTATCTTGCACTCTGGGTAGTGGCTGAGGCTGCAGGCTCCTTCTCACCACCACCATAACTGATGGACAATCATTTTCATTTTCTTTTTTTACACTGATTAAAAACAGTTTCACTTTCAAAACAAAATGAGGTCGAAGAACATCATGTTAGAAGCTTCAAGTGACATCACAAACAGTGATGTGGCAAGGCTTCCCCTTTCTAAGTATGAAAGAAATATTTACCAGTAGTTTCACCTTCACTAGATGCCTGCAGAGGCCCTTCCAATGGGAACTGGGGCAGAGAGGATTAATGATGGGGTCTGGGACTGAAAGAACCCCAAAGCTAGACTTGCCTTCACAAAACGGCAACAAGTAATTGGAAGTGCATCTCAGGAGAGGAGAACAAGGGACAGGGATGACAATGCTGCCTCACAGATAGCACATCATATGCTACATCTCTCTCTCTCTCTCTCTCTCTCACACACACACACACACACACATACAGGCCACTTGTGCTTCATGTGTCCTCTATTTTAACTGGGAACTCTTATTTTCTCCACTTCCTCCCTTCACTTCCCCCGCTCAGAAACTGCATTGTGTTTGCCAAGGGGTATGTGCCTGCTGTGCCAATGACAAAACGTTTAGAGAAGCTGAGTAGGAAAAGCATAAAAAGCGGAGAAGTTGATTTTTGCTATGTCTGAGATAGCAGGAAGGCATAATAGGGAAAGACACTTTGTGTAACTCTTTTACAGGGACCAGTCAATCCTCAACAGTGTGAGAGAATCCACACATGCACGCACACATGCACACGTGTGCGCGCGCACACACACGCACGTGCACACACCAGGTTGCCCTATTTCACATTTACTGTCTTCGGAGGTTGACATTTCTTGTGCCCTCCTTGAGCCATTATCGCCCCACACTTAGAGAGCCACTGATCTAGGCAGTCCAGGAGTGAGAATGAGAGACATCATTGACTGCGTATCCCGGCAATCTCTACATAAGGAGGCAACTGTAGAAATATAAGAACAGGTTGCTTACCTGTAACTGTAGTTCTTCGAGTGGTCATCTGTGCCTCATACAATAGGAGCTTTCGCGCCTGCGCGGTAGCATTCGGAAGATTCTAGAGCTCGTTGGCTTGGCGGGGAGCCCCTCCCCCTCGGTCGTACTACGCATGCTCCTCTCGCTGAGCCACGGTCTCTCCTCAGTTCTGGTCCGCCGAAGAACATGGGACCTGAAAGAGAGGGGAAGGCAGGGCGGGTGTGTATGAGGCACAGATGACCACTCGAAGAACTACAGTTACAGGTAAGCAACCTGTTCTTCTTCTTCGTGGTCTCTGTGCCTCATACAATAGGAGACTGAATAGCTCACCTGTAGGATGGTGGGTCAGGTCCCAGACCCTAGAGGACAGAGGCCAGCACCGCACGACCAAACTGGGCATCTTGCCTGGAATGGCAGTCAAGCCTGTAGTGGCGAATGAAGGTCGACGGTTGAGCCCAGGTCGCCACACGACACAGCTCCAGCAGGTCAAACCCTCGCAGAAGGGCCACGGACGTAGACACGGTCCTGGTGGAATGGGCCCGAAGCAGGTCCGGCGGAGGCTTCTTGGCCAGTTGGTAGGTCAAGTGGATAGTATGCGCGACCCACTTGGAGAGTCGCTGGGATGATACCTTGTGGCCTCTTTTACGCCTGCCATAGCAGACGAAGAGGTGAGGTGTCTGTCGGTAGGACGCCGTCCTATCTGTGTAGAACGCAAGGGCCCGACGAACGTCCAGGGAGTGCAGGGCACACTCCAGGGGCGAGGTGGGCTCGGGGCAGAAGGCCGGGAGCACGATGTCCTGGTTGAGATGGAAGGTGGACACCACCTTCGGCAGGAACGAGACGTCGGGCCGGAGGATGACCTTGTCGCGGTGGAAGACCATGAAGGGGTCGTCGCAGCGCAGCGCTGCCAGCTCTCCGGCTCGCCTGGCAGAGGTGATCGCCACGAGAAACGCCGTCTTCATCGCCAGGAGCCTATCGTTCGCTGTCGCCATCAGCTCGAAGGGCGGCCTCATGAGCTGCGATAGCACCAGCGATAACGACCACGACGGTAGCGGGGGCGATACCGGCGGGTAGAGGTGTTGCAGGCCCTTCAGGAACCGCTTGACGGTATCGTCCCGGAAGAACGCCGTGGAGGGTGATCTCGGCGGTTGGTACGCCGCGATCGCGGCGAGGTAGACCTTGATCGACGTGAAGGCAAGGCCTTGCTGCCGCAGGTGGAGGAGGAAGTGACGAACGGTCCGGAGGCCGGCCGGGAACGTCGGCTCACGCCGCTCCTCTGTGAAGGCGACAAACCGCTGCCATTTGTAGTGGTAGTTCCTCCATGTCGATTCCTTCCTCGCCGCCATTAAGATGGTACCGATGGTCGGGTCGTCTACGGCGATATCCTCCTGGTATGGAGGGCCAATACTGGAAGGTCCGGGTGTAGCACCTGGCCGTTAGAGTGGGAGAGCAGGTCCGGCGCCAGCGGGAACTTGAGGGTCCTCCCCCGGGAGGCCTCGATCAGGGGGCCGAACCAGTGCTACCTAGGCCCGTACGGTGCTACCAGAATCGCGTCTGCTCCGTCCGCGATGATCTTCGATACGACGCGACCGAGGAGCGGGAACGGCGGGAAGGCGTACAGGAGCTCCTCGTCCCACAGGATCTGGAACGCGTCGTCGATAGAGTGGGGATCGTGCCCCGCCCTGGAGCAGAAGCGTCAGCATTTCGCGTTCTGGCTGGTCGCAAAGAGGTCGACGGTCGGCTCGCCCCACTGGTGTCGGAGCATCCGGAAGGCGTCGTCGGCCAGGGACCACTCATGGTAGGAGGAGGTGTCCCTGCTGAGGGCATTCGCCATGGTGTTCTCCTGCCCCGCCAGGTGAGCCGCCAGTGGGTGGATCCTAAGGGAGGCGCACCAGTCCCAGAGGGCGAGCGCGATGGTCAGCAGCGTGGTGGAGTGGGTTCCCCCTTGCCTGTTCACGTAACACATGGCGGTCGTGTTGTCGGTGAGGATCAGCACGGAGCGGCCCACCACCAGGTGCCGGAACGCCATCAGGGCTTTGTGGATGGCGAGGAGTTCTAGAGCGTTGATACGGAGGGATGTCTCGCCGTCCATCCAGGTGCCCTTGACCCGTAGATCTCCAGCGTGGGCTCCCCAGCCCAGCAGGGACGCGTCCATCGTTATCGTGACCGTGGGTCTGGGCTGGCGGAACGGCATTCCCGACATCAGGTTCCGGTGGGACTGCCACCACAAGAGAGTCTGCCGGATCTCAGGGGGAATGCGGTACCAACGGGACTGCTCGTCCCGGAGCGGGTCGAAGACCCTGACGAACCAGTGCTGCAGGGGTCACGCTCGTAGCCTGGAGAGATAGGTGACGGCCGTGGTCGCCGCCATGTAGCCGAGCAGCTGCTGCAGCGTCTTGGCCGATACCGTCGGGGCCTGGGAGGCCGCCCGCGCCGCGCAGGTGAGCGTCCGGGCCCTCTCCATCGGTAGGTAGGCCCTTCCTGACACGGTATCGAGGGTCGCCCCGATGAAATCGAGGAGGCGGGTGGGCTCGAGGTGGGACTTCTTGGGGTTTACCTTGAGCCCGAGCTGGGTGAGCCACGTCAAGGTGAGGTGAATGTCTTTGTAAAGTTTGTCTTTGCAGGACGCCACCAATAGCCAGTCGTCGAGATAGGGGTAGACCGAGACGCCTCTCGTCCGCAGGAAGGAGACGACGGGAGCCATGCACTTCGTGAAAACGCGGGGTGCGGTGGAGAGTCCAAAGGGCAGGACGCGGTACTGGTAGCTGGTACCGTCGATCGCGAAGCGCAGGTACCGCCTGTGCTGGGGGCGGATCGAGATGTGGAAGTAGGCGTCCTTGAGGTCTATGGATGCCAGCCAGTCCCCTCGGCGGAGAAAGGGGAGGATCGATGGCAGGGTGGCCATCTTGAACCTCTTGGGGGAATGTATTCGTTCACTCCCCGAAGGTCCAGGATGGGGCGTAGGGACCCGTCCGCCTTCGGTACGGCGAAGTACCTCGAGTAGAAGCCGGTGGTCCTGACTGAGAGTGGAAGCCTCTTGATCGCTCCTTTGTCGAGCAGGGACTGGATCTCCTCCAGCAGAGCCGGGGTGGCCGGGGTGAAGTAGTAGACGCCCCGTGGTGGAATATCCCGGAACTCGATGGCATACCCCAGGCGGACGATGGTAAGTACCCAGGAGTCCGTGGTGATCTCGCGCCATCGGTCGAGGTGTCTGGCCAGGTTCGGATGATGGATGAGGTCTGCTGGAGGGGCGAAGGACGGCATCGGTGGTGTCCTGCGGGAGGCATCAAAAACGCGCCTTCCCGCCCGAGGAAGACTTCTTGGACGGCCGAGGCTGCCGTCGGTGGGGCCTCCTCTGTGCTGCCACCACGGATGGTCTCGAGGCGGTCGAGCGCGGGGACCGAGGCTGGTAGGCCGAGGACGAGGAGGACTTCCGCCATGACGACCTGGACTGGGACGACCGGCAAGCCTGGGGAGGCTGTTTGATCCCGATTTTCCTCGCTGTCAGCCGGGCCTTGACGAGGTGGTCCATGGCGTCGTCTGTGGACGTGTGGAAGAGCCCCTGCCCGTCGAAGGGGAGGTCTTTTATCCTCCAACGGCTGTCCTCCTGGAGGCCGGAGGAACGGAGCCACGCGTGGCGTCGGAGGACCACAGCACCAACCATGACCCTCGAGGTGGCCTCCACGGCGTGCCTCGAGGTGGCGAGTTGTTGGGTGGCCACGGCCTCTCCGAAGATCTGTGTGGCGGACGCGCGGGACTCTTCCGGGAGATCAGCCAGGAGAGGGCCCAGGCAATCGAAGAGGTTCCGGTGGTAGGCCGCCAGGCAAGCCATGGTGTTGGCTTTCCTGGACACCAAGGACGCCGCCGAGTAGAACCTCCTCCCGAAGCTGTCGAGTTTCCAGCCTTCCCGATCGGTGGTGTGGGCCCGGTTGCCACCCCGTGTCTGGGACGACTCCACCACCACTGAGTTCGGGACGGGGTGGTTGAACAGAAACTCCGCTCCTTCCTTCTGGGTCCTGTACAAATGTTCAAGCCTATGTGGGATAGGCTGCGCGGACGCCGGCTTAGCCCAGGGTTGCTTCAGCGCATCCGCCAGGGTTGGCAGGAACGGGAGCGGCACGGCCGATGGAGGTCGGGTCTCCAGGTATTGGAAGACCGGGTCTTGCGCCTGCGGGATGGGCTCCGTTACCTTGAGACCGAGCACCGTCGCCATTCGAAGGAGGACTGCGGAAAACTGGCGCACGTCCTCTGGGGCCGATTCCGGGAGCGGATCCCGAAGCCCAGCGGCGGTGACTCGTGGGAGGACGGCGTGGATTCCGCGGAGTCCGAGTCCGATTCGTAGGAGTCATCGGACGGGGATGGCGAACGTCCCGCGGCCTTCTCCTCCGCTCTCGGCAGTTGCGGCACTGGCTGCATCGGCGGAGCGGCAGGCGGTACCGTCGGGGCCGGCACGGTCTCCGGGGGCGGTATCGATGGCTTCGGGTGTACCACCGCCTAAGTCATCGACGTGGCCGAGGTTCCCGCTCAAGCCGGGGTGGCCTGCGGGGTCGGTCTGGTCGCCGTGGCCGTAGTCCGTGGCGGCGGGGAGACCGGTCTGTGGCAGGGTGATGGTTCCCGGGCCGCGTGGGAACTCGGAGACCTGCCCCTGGGCAATCGCCCGTGGCGAGAGTAGCGGCGTTCCCGTGGTGGCGAGCGGGAGCGTGGCCGTGGCGACCAGTACCTCGGGTCAGGGTGGTAGCGGTCCCGGTAGGAGGGCGAGTAGGAATAGTAGGAGCCCGGGGGCTCGTGCCATCCTTGGTCCAGCGCATATCTCCCCAAGTAGCCAGGGGAGTGCGCGCTCTTGCCCGCACGCACGCTCTCCAGGCGCATCTCTCGATACCGCGGGGATGGAGGCCTGGCCCAGTGGTCCGGAGATCGGGATTCGCCATGTCGGGGGGAGGAATGTCTCCGGCCCGGGGTGTCCACGTGGCGCTCCGGAGATGGACGGCGGCTCGGCGGCACAGTCTCCAAATCCAAGAAACTACGCAGCAGGAAAAAACGCAAGCCAACAAGAAGAACCTTCTGTACGCTGAGGCAGACAAGAAAGAACTGAGGAGAGACTGTGGCTCGGCGGGAGGAGCATGCGCAGTACGACCGAGGGGGAGGGGCTCCCCGCCAAGCCAACGAGCTCTAGAATCTTCCGAACGCTACCGCGCAGGCGCGAAAGCTCCTATTGTATGAGGCACAGAGACCACGAAGAAGAACTTAGAGGACCACACCCCACTGAACATATTCTGATTCTGAACCCTCCATATGTTGTTGGAGTGCAACCTGCATAATTCGTCACCATTAGCTATGCTGGCTGATACCTGACACTCTCCTAACTAAAGCCTTCTTTGCATACACACTTGGCCTTCCACGTTCGCTGGGACTGGGGGCACAGGACTCTCGCAAAAGTGAAAAATTCATGAATATCAAAATTTGTGTGTCTGTGGGAAGGGAGCTGAGGCACAGTGGGGAGATGGGTACCCACCCTCCAAATCAGGTCAAGGAAAGGAGATGGTCAGCATGGTCGTCCTGTACATCCTCTCTCTTGCCTATTTCCTTCCTTGGGTGTATGGAGAGCTTTGGGACAGGGCTTGTGGTGCTGAGAAATCAGGCTTTGGGCTGTCCCTGACTTGCCAGGCAGGGGCTTTTGGAGGAGAAGGAAGACTGGAGAGAGGTTTTTAATGAGCTGCACAGTCTGATTGGAGCCACCAAGGGGGAAAGTTCCCCCCACAAATGTAGTACCTGAGGTGGGGAAACAGGAGTTGGAGAAACCCGCAAATAATCAAATCTGTGAATGTCAAACCCAGAAATGTGGAGGGCTGACTGTCAACCATGTATGTACTAGTAGTGTAACAGTTACTTCCATTTAGAGTACATTTGAGCTTCTCTGAAATACTACTCTGTATATTGGATGCAGGCTTAGATACACTTATTTTACTGCTGGTCATTAGATCTCTGAGAAGGTGTGAAGATTGAGCACTTCCTTCCCTTTGGGGTGACTCTCCTTCTTTATGAACACCAATTGAGCATTACTTTGTCATGACAGTTAACTCAGGTTAATGCTCTCAAATTCCCTCTTAAATCAGGGTATCCTAAAGAGCTTCAGATCTTAGCCAAATAGGAATCCTCCTTAGTATTAGCAACAATTAAAGCATAATACTTAACTGCAGTCATAGAGAAAAGGGTGGGCTGAATAGACAGTGTGTAAGCTGAGGATGGGAGGGGAACAATTCTGCAGCCTGCACAGATTCCCATTATAGCATTTACATTGGCTCCACATGCACCCAGTAAAGTCTGCAGTGGTTTCCATGTTTCAGTAATAAGGAAAAAGTGGTTTATGATTCACACATGTCCACACTCTACACTCTACACACTCTACAATCTACAATCATCTTTATCTACAGAGGAAAACTGTCTCTGACATCAAGGATCAAGGTACAAAAGCCCAGAACTAGTATTTTAAATAGCATGTGCCTAGAAAGCAAGCCTTCCATATATGAGTGCTATTCTGTACTATCAGCAACAGTCACCATGTCACACATCTTAGCTAGAGATACGCTACCACAAGCAAAGACTAACAAAGATGTAAGAATGTGGCTCTGTACCATAATACACATGTAGAGTAAGAGCAACACTGTCTGCAAGAATCACAGATAGGAACTGGGAGATTTATCTCCCCAAATTTAACAACCCCAAAATATTAATGCATCACATATTTGAAGGAATACCTCTTCCCATATGAACTTACCTGTGAATTAGGGCATTCCCAGAAGCCCTTATCTGTATTCCGCCATCAAAAGTAGGTATGACTGATGGAGTTTTTTCAGTGGCAACCCTCAACTGTGGAAGATCCTCCCCACAAGAAGTTATATTAGCCTCTCAACTGTTGTACTTTAGGAACACAGTTATTTGTTCTGCCAGGCCTTCAATGTGTCTTAATTTTGCCTAGTGATGACATTGTTTTACGTTTGTTTTGAATATCCTTTGAAATGGCTGGGGAGTGGGTGGGTGGGGTCAAACAAATATTCAATATAGAATTTTTTAAATTAGTAAATGAATTGTAACTGTGAAATTTAAACTGTGTTCCTAGTACAGGCAGATACATCAATTTGCAAGGAAGTTAATTTTTTCAGTTGTTTCTGTCCTTCAGGATTTCACATAAATAAATTCTCACATGTAGGAATTATGTGGGAAACAATTTCAGTAACGCTAGTTGCCTATCACAGGTATCCTTAAACATAGGCTCAGGCCATTCTACAGCATCACATGGTTAACAATTAATTTCTCATTTGTAACACATATAGGTAAGAATTTTTTTATTGTCTGCCTCAAGATATTAACAAACTACACACTCTAGACAACAGAAGCTTTACAAGGATAAACATATGGAAAGTAAACAACTATTTGGTACCTGGTTCTCAATTGCTTTCCTGTTTTTAGGATCACTAACAATTGAGAGTTGTAGTTCAGCCATCTTTTTCATCTTGCTGTCCATGTCAATCTTTTGGATAAGGCTTTTGGTCTGATTTTTCAGCAATCTAACTGTATCCTCTTTCCCAAGTTTCTTTGCAAACAGTGAAGCAGAAGCAGAGTGTATGGCAGTAACCCAGTTTTCAAGGTCAGTCTGGCTTGTAGCCTTTTAAAAAACAACAACAGCAAAATCATTATAAACAAAATGCTAAAATAGAATCTTGCTGGTTCCAAAACCAACATCAGACAAGGATAACTGTGTGCGGTCAGCTTAAGTGAGGTCCCTCTTACTCTCCCCACCCCACAGCTTCATGATGCCTGCATGCAACTTTTTGCCTCAAGCCTCAAATAATAAAAGGGTTCTGCTATACTAATGTTGCCTTGAATAGCTGGCAACTGTAATTACTAGTAATGCTTACTCTTTATCTAAAGAGGAAGAACTTTGTATAAAAGATGAAATTCATCACATGATATTTGGCTACAGGGATGGCAATTACGTAACCCATCATTAGTCTGATTTTGAAGAACCATAACAGAATGGAAGTTACATTTAAAAGGAATTGCATGAAGGAAAAAGTAAGATGACACATTCACTGGCAATCCAACAGCAGTTTATGGATACCTAATTCTTTTGTACAGTGCAGCCCCACAATACATTAACAGCCTCCTCAACAAATGTATTTTTCCAGAATAGACTGAAGCAGCCCTTGGTTATAGAGAAGACTGCCTCATTTAGTAACCAGAAACAGGAAAGTTTAAACAGATGATTGGCTGGTAACTCAGTCTATCTATTATTTTGCTATTTCTGTTCACCACTCCCTGTCCAAAAATCCACAAGCTGAATGTGTCCTCCCACCCCATCTGTAGGATCACTTACTCCATGGGATGAAACAAGTTTTAGGATGCTAATTTATTACGGTATTATTAAATTTTAATCCATCTTCCCACTAAAAAATATCACCTTCACAGGCATTAGTAATACCATTGTAAATAACAAAGTCTTTAAAATTATCAAAGAATCAAAATAGTTTATTCAAAACATATGCTTTCATACTCTTCTTAAAAGCAAACCTTCAAAAAGTTACAATAATTACCAGAACCCCTAGTCATCATGGCTATTGTAGAACAGTACTGCTCTAAAGTGGTGGTCCCTGGACCAATGCCAGCCAACAAGCCATTGGTTGGTGGTTTCTCATGAGCTTCCAGGAAAGAAAAAGACAACTGTAGCCAAAGTACATAAATATGGTGCCATTCTCAGGTACACTGGGAAAAAATAATTGCTGTTTTCCCACCATCAGAGATCTAAGAAGCACTGCTGTAGCCTAAAAAGGTAAACTTTTCAAACTATGAGTCCAAACCATAACTCTTCAGATTCTTATAAAATGTATTTTTCCATTCTGAAAACATCAGAAGTCAGAAAGACTTAGCCAGTATGGCCAGTGTGACTTACAGCAATCATAACCAACATGAGTTACATTGATTTCTAATGCATCTGTGACAAATCCAGCCTTCTCCCTTCTTTCCAGAAATATATCTGAAGGGCCAGGCAGCTGCCAGGCTAACTGAGCTTCACAGAAATCATCTAAATGATGAAATCACCCAAGGTTATCAACTGGTCAGTTTGAATTTTCCGCCCAGGGAGCTACCCGTCTCTCAGAAAAATGCCTGTGTCTATAAAAGAATCTTCTTTTATCATAGCTAAGAAGCATAATCAGCCAAAAAGCCATGCCAGAAAAGCCCAAGGGTGTTCTTCCCCACAACATTGCTTTGCCGAGTAGGATCCTGACAGGTTTAGTTAGCTAACTCTTTCTTTGTTCATTTCATTTCAGAAGCAACTGAGTACTTGAAGAGAATCAAAGAAAAGGAACAGAAGGATGGATTCATCTATGTGTAGGATATACTCCCACAGTTGGTGAGGGATATACCCTTCTTGTTTCTTGAATGCCCAGGACATAACAGCAGAGAGTCTTACCAATGTATAGGAGTTATTAAAAACATGAGGACATAGTGGTATAGCCCCCCTCTGAGGAATGGACCAATGGTGTCTTAAAGTTTTTCCTACATCAAAGGACTGGAAATACAGATTCATAAATTTAGGAAGTCAAGTATGGATCCAGTTCAGAGTATTTCTCAGAAGCCAACAATGGCAGCCAATATGTGGTACAGGATATCACAGGAGTTGTTGTCCCATATACTATTGAAAGTGAGGTGAAAATTCAATATAGGGTAGCCATTTTAATAGCATGCACATGTCTCTGGTATTACACGTTTTTAGTCCAAATGCACAAAAGTCTGGTGAAAGCACTATATAAATATAACAAAAGCCATTTCCCTTCAAAGAAAAAATCCAGAGATTCCTGACAATGGTTAATCAATTAACTGATTGAAAAGATATTTTCTGGCAAAAAGATTTTTCTTTCATTTTAAAAAAGTATTTATTAAAGCTGTTGGAAAGCAGTAGCCATTTTAAACAGATATTCTCACATATGTGGAAGGAATGCATCTTCTAAGATGATATTCACTCCATTACATAAAAACATGATCATATTTTTTCTCCAGAATGATTTTTGTATTGATATGCAAAATCATGTGGGCTTAATCAGTGCAAATAGAACTCATAGTATTAAAATGACTAAATTTTCTTTAATAAGGTGACAGCCCGCCTGGCCAAGGGATGAACTTCTTTTTTGTATCATAGAGAGCTGAAAAGTATGCTGTCAGCTTGCTTCCAGGATTGCCATATTATGCATGGCCTGATGTCCTGGAGTCTTAAAAGAAACAACTTACCTGCACTTTATGGAATATCCAGAGAGAAAGGAGCCAAGTCCATGGAATCTAAAATTCTTTAAGAGCACTGTTGCAATTTCTGATTTTGTAGTTTTGCAATTTAAACTCGGTTTGGCAAATTACTTCATAAAGCTCACTTAAAATAATGAACTAAAAGCAATGCCATAAATACCTGGAATAAGTACACATCTCCAAAAGAATTGCTGAGACAAAAAACATTCTCCTTTTTTGGGTGTTCCGGACAAGACTGCACTATACTGTCCTCTGCAAACAGAGCATATCTAGGCGAGGTGTTCTGCTCCATGGAATTCCTCCCATAAGTCTCATAAAACAGCAAGGTGCATCCTTTAAGAAAGAAAAACAATGGGAAGAAATGAGGTCCTAGTTTATATCTTTGAACTTTCTTAACCAACCTATTCTGGGAACACAAGATTAATCCATGCACTTACAACTGAAAGCAACTCTCCATATTAAAAGTTATACCAAGTGTTAGCAAGCACCTGGCCATTTCAGTCCCATTAGGATTCCCAGATGTGTGCAAATGACTGTTTAAAGTAGGACTGGTAACTGTGTGGCCCTCCCTACATTGTCGGACTGCAACCACCGACAGTCTCAGCCAGCATAACCTATGCCAAGCAATACTGAGAGGAGCAATTCAACTACATCTGGAAGTGATTCCTGGTTTAACAGAATATATTCTCAGTATATTTCAGAGAAAGGAACTGGCAAAACCACCTCTCCGTATCTCTTGCCTAAGAAAACCCTATGAAATTCATGGGGTGACCATAACTTGACAGGTGATTCGAATACACACACATACATACACATTGTTGTACATATTCCTGTTTTCTGTTAGCAGACACATAAAGTTGTTTTTGGTTAACAGGGATATGAAAAAATCTTGCTAAATTACTTGGTCTTGATGAGACTGTTAGGAAGGGTTCATTGAGATGTCTCACCTCCAGAGGAGAATGAGACTTTGAACTTTCCCTTGAGTTTTCCACAATTTGCCCAAAATGTCTCTGCACAAAACTACTGCCCTCTCTTTAAGAAGCTGAACAATGAATACACAGAGAAAAAGCAAAGACTGGCTGAGCAAAAATAAAATAAAAATGAAAACAATCAAACTGATACTTTTAATTTTTTGAAGTCCATTCAACAAAATAGCAGTTATCATATAACTATTCAATTTGCAAAAACTGAGAATTGTGACTTTCTCAAGCCTGACAGAAAATCTCTCACTTCTTGCAAGCAAAGAGGAAAAAAACAGCTTTTCATTCTTGTGTGAAAGAATGAGACAAGTAAGGATCAAAATCCCTACTAACAACAAGTTGAACCTAAATATCCTAAAGGCACCAGATCCTGTCTGGTTTTAGAAGCTAAGTAGGGTCAGCCCTGGCTAGTACTTGGATGAGAAATCACCAATAAATACCAGATGCTATTTTTCAGAGGACGAACTGGTAAAGCCACCTCTGAGTACTGTTTAACTAAGCAAACCCTATGAAATTCATGGGGCTCCCATAAGTCAACAGGTTATTTGAAGGCTCATGCACAGAACAGAAACAGACAGAAACTAAAAGATTGCATTCAAAAGTTCAAGGATATGATAAGGAATGTATTAAAAAAATCAAAACATAAAATAGACAAAATTCTATTTGTTTGTTTGTTTGAACTATTTCTTGGCTGCTCCTTTAGGACACAAGGCGACTCTGAAGCAGCCATTTGAATCAAAATACAAAGAAAAATATTTTTACATCTCCTCTCAGCAGTTTTTTTTAAACAGAGAAATAAAAGCTTGCTGAAATAAAACTAGTATTCAACAGCCACCCAAGGATATGCCAATAAGGGGCCTCATAACGCTCCACAAGAAAGCATATAGCCCAGATTTTTGGTGTCACTACTAAAATTCCCATAGTTGTTATGCATATCCATCTGATCTAACACAAAGGCAAGCGAGAGAGAATTGTTTCTAAATTTGATCTTAAAGTGTTGGCAACTCATATCGGAGAAAAGGCCATTCTCCCATTTATGGGCCATTCATAGGTTAAAAGCCTGCTGTAAGAAACTATTACAACAGTGTTAATAGAACAGCAACATAAAACAATCAAAGTGTGGAGTTGCAATGAGTTGCAGGGAAAGCAATTGAATTATATTCCAGGTGTCTTGAACTTTCCTAGTTTTGAGGTATGAAATATGAACATCACATAACACCAAGGCATGCCACTGATTACCTTTATTCAACAGGAACTAACCTTCGAAGAGTGGCTTGCAGGTTAATTTGACTTCTCCCTGCCCTCAGGCTTACATTTTAAATAAAACACAACACACAAGGAAGAGAGTAGGAAAAGCATCTAATATCCCTGTATATTCTACAACTTCTGTGTTGTCCAATATTTCATCCATATACTTCACAAATCTGAATTCTATGCATAATCTAAAACAGTCATTTTCTAGCTGGTTCATCACTTTATCATTAGAATTAGCCTAAATTCAAATGTTTTCTGGGTGCCATTTTGTATATTATGTATAATGGCATGAAAGCTTCAGATCCATGGCTCTTTAGACACTCAAATGTCTCTAGAGTGACATTTGAATTCAGTGGGGTGGAGCCAATGATACAGTTTATCATCACCCAATGGTCAAAGGCTGACTGGACAATTCCTAAATTTATAGTTATTTGAAAAGTCATTTTAATATTTTGAAATTTTCAGTCCTAATTAGAGACTCCAAAGTATTTCCCATAAAGGATCATGTCACCAGCCATGCCCCTGTAATTCTTAGGTACAAATATTACCAGAGAAGCATGAGATAAGGGACAGAGATATACCTCTTATTTTATTACCTACCAACAAAACACAAATTAATGCTCAATTGCATCTAATATTAATTTCCCTTGCCTTACAAAATATGTTTGCGCAATTATCATGGGCATAACTTACACGGGTAGGAAACATATGTTGTTTGACTGCAATTTCGATAAGCCGTAGTTTATACAGACATGGTGTGGAATGAAGGAAATAACACTCCAAGAACATCTGTGCTTGCTATCAGCTTCGGCTGATATGCCAGCTGCGCCCCTTCCTGGACTTGGAACACCTAAAAACAGTGGTACGTGCGCTGGTAACTTCACGGCTTGACTTCTGCAATGCGCTCTACATAGGGCTACCCATGTGCTTAGTCCGGAAACTTCAATTAATTCAGAACATGGCAGCCAGGTTGGTCACCGGAAGATCTAAAACTGACCACATAATACCTATTCTGAAGTCTTTACGCTGGCTGCCTATTAGTTTCTGGGCACAGTACAAGGCGTTGGTTTTTACCTTTAAAGCCCTTCATGGCTTGGAGCCAGCCTACCTGCGGGATCGCCTTCTCCCATATAATCCGCCCCGCACACTAAGGTCCTCTGGGAGGAATTTACTGCAGCCAATCAGAACTAGGTTGGCTGCGGTTACCCAGAGGACCTTCTCTTCTATCGCTCCCAAGCTATGGAATGGCCTGCCGGAAGAGACCCAGCACATTACCAGTCTTGACTGCTTTAAAAAAGCAGTCAAGACTGTTCTCTTCTGACAGGCCTTCCCAGACTAGTGTTCCACCACCTCTCATCAATTGTCCTTTTGTTTTTAATTTTGTTTTTAATCTGTTTTAATAATTAATGTGTTTTAGGGGGATAGAAGGGTTGGTGGGTGGGGAGGATGGGGTACATTTTAATGTTTTAATGTATTTATATATTCCTGTAATGCCACCTCGATCCACTGGGAGAGGCAGGATAAAAATAAATATTATTATTATTATTATTATTATTATTATTATTATTATTACTACTACTACTACTACTACTACTACTACTACTACTATTAACATCTGGAAAGCCAAATATTTGCCATCCCTGCCTTATAGGCTGTGTACAGTAAAACTGACCAGTAACACCCTCTAAAAATGCCATCAGTATATTTAATTTTTTTTAATAATGTGGAACAATGACAAAAAAACAAAAAAACAAACTAAAGGACACACTTAGAAGGACTATGTGAAAAAATGTCCATCATGTAGAAAGCTGCAAGAACATTATCTGACTGAAAAATCTGGCCTCTTAAACTGGCCGTGTGTTCTCATTGGACTTTGGAACAACCTTTCTCTCTTTCTTTTCTTTTGCTCAACTGGAATCTCAGTAGCTTCATCTTCTAGTTTGTAGAGGATATGCATATCAGAGGAGATGTGTATAATGTTTGCAAATCCCACTTCAAAACAGATGGTACTCCATTTGATATAGATACAATGCAAAATTTAAAAGTTCTTAAATCATTTTTAATCAGTTCTTTTTTTAAAAAAACTATTCAAACGTATTTATTCTTAAAACACAAAGATAAACAATCATTGTGATTTATTTTGACATTTTCTATGGAAAATATTTTTTTTATGAAGAAATACAAAGCATTCTTACAATCTTCATCCACAGATGGGACAAGACAGCTTTCTTGTGGCTACTCCCCAGGGCCAGATTACAGTGTATGTGACATGATCAGGACATGGATGGAATGACTACCCCTTGCCCAGATAAATTAATTAGGCAGGACAGATGGGAAGGAAACAACATTCTGTGTTAAAGGAATGGTCTTGACGGCCCTTTAAGCACTGGTAAAATCTCAGAACACCAATCAATTCACTTTTGGCAGGTAAGCAGATGGTTAAAATCTTTTCTGTTACTGATAAACTAAACAGAGCTCAAGGGAAGACAAAATGCAAATAAAACCACCATCATCACACTATGGCTACAGTTGCCATGTGCTACTTTTAAGTTACCAACAAAAACTTGCAGTCATTTATATGTCATGGGCAACCAGCCTAGTTGATATTCGGCAAATTTTATTCCAAGTGCCTGACAGCATAAATAGACTGAAAACAAGAAGAGTTTTACCACAAAAAAATGCACAACACTGAGAGATGTCAGCAGCTGGAATAACAATAAAGCCCAGAAGCCAGAACAACATTAGCAAAGTCACTTGTGATATAGCCCAAACATTTTAGATACATATGCTTCATACAGAAGCTTACCAAATTTCAGTGGTAGTATGAGAGGTCACAGAGAGCTGGAGGGGTGGTACTTATGGACACATGCTGCAGTTAACTGACAGCAAATAAAATACATAGCTCTTCTACCAACAAAGTGAAGGGAAATTATTTATTGTTTCTTTAACATTGCACAGGCTGTCATGCAGGCATGATCTGCCCATTCAGGCTGTTTCCTCCACTAAATAAAGCTGATATGCAAACTAGACTTGCAGAACTGCAGTTTCATCCCGTAAATTAGATCTGACCATAGTCTGGTATCTCTACAAAAAGTCATAAAGATAGTAAGGCATGTAAGAAGCCCAGGAGCAACTCCTATGCTTTCAGCTATTCCCAGGTTTACTTTCTGGCTAAATTGAAAAAAGGTGGGGAAAAAACTGGGGGGAAAAAGGGGGGAAGGAAAGTTGCTGCCTGCCATGTGGAGTAAACAATACTCAGCTACATAGACTTGAGGTGAGTGCTGCCTTTTCTTCATGAAATCTCTTCTCCTTCAATTTTCTTTAAAAAAGACAACACCAGATTTCTTTAAATAATTCCACCCTTAGAGTTCATTAATAACTACTGTACAATAGTAGGCAGTGCTTCTAAATGCTTCTTCAACACAAGCATAACTTGAAAAATTGATTTCCTTTTCTGTATGCATTCAAACATATATATTGGTATATTTTTACATTTCTCTGTATTGGTTTTTACTGAACAACAAACACGAGAGAAGAGAATTTAAAGAAAACGCCATCTTCTGTCCAAGTAACCTATTCCTAATGTATGTTTTAATATGTGTAAGCTCCTCACCATGACATTCTTGCAACGAAGCTAGTAAAATGTGGGCTGGACAGGGCTACTGTTAGTTGGATTTGTAATTGGTTGACCGACCGAACCCAAAGGGTGATCACGAATGGCTGCTTTTCGTCCTGGAGAGAAGTGACTAGCGGGGTGCCACAGGGTTCTGTCCTAGGCCCAGTGCTGTTCAATATTTTTATCAACGACTTGGATGAAGGAATAGAGGGCATGCTGATCAAATTTGCAGATGACACCAAATTGGGAGGGGTTGCTAATACGCCAGAGGACAGGATCAAAATTCAAAATGACCTGGATAGATTGGAGAGCTGGGCCAGGGCGAACAAAATGAAATTCAACAGAGAGAAATGTAAGGTCCTACACTTAGGCAGAAATAATGGAATCCACAAATATAGGATGGGGGACATGTGGCTGGATAGCAGTACGTGTGAAAGGGATCTCGGAGTCTTCATAGACCACAAGCTGAACATGAGTCAGCAGTGTGATGCGGCAGCCAAGAAAGCCAATGCAATTCTTGGCTGCATCAATAGGAGTATGGTGTCTAGATCGAGGGAGGTACTGGTACCACTCTACTCTGCTTTGGTTAGACCCCATCTTGAATAGTGTGTCCAGTTCTGGGCACCCCAATTCAAGAAGGATATTGACAAGCTGGAGCAAGTCCAGAGGAGGGCGACCAAAATGGTGAGAGGCCTGGAAGCCATGCCCTATGAGGATAGACTTAGAGAGCTGGGTATGTTTAGTCTGCAGAAGAGGAGGTTAAGAGGGGACATGATAGCCATGTTTAAATATTTGAAGGGATGCCACGTAGAAGAAGGAGGGGACTTGTTTTCTGCTGCTCCAGAGACCAGGACAAGGAGCAATGGATTCAAGCTGCAGGAAAGGAGATTCCACCTGAACCTCAGGAAGAACTTCCTGACAGTCAGGGCTGTCCGGCAGTGGAATCTGCTGCCTCGGAGTGTAGTGGAGTCTCCTTCCTTGGAGGTTTTTAAGCAGAGGCTTGATGGCCATCTGTCGGGATTGATTTGAGGGTGTTCCTGAATGGCAGGGGGTTGGACTGGATGGCCTGTGTGGTCTCTTCCAACTCTGAATTTCTATGATTTCTATGATTTCTCACCAAGAAACTGACATCTTTGAATGGCCTATAACTTGAACTATGAACAAAGCCTAGAAAAAATATTTTTGGATACAAGTCCCAGAATCCCCAATGTTCAACAAAAAACCTATTTATTCTGTTTCAGTTATATCCTGCCTTGCGTCGTGATATCTCAGAATGATGTACAATAAAATCACTTTAACAGATTTAAAACAATTTAAGAAACAGCCAAATAACCAGACAGACTATGCACCAGGCAGGGTCATCTAAGGACAGTGTGCTGACCTTTCTTGCTGCCTTTTACTATAGGAATCTCAGACTGTAGTTTGGCATTATTAACATACATTCTTAGAACACACACAGACAGGAAAGACAGAACATGCTACATCACAAATATTAGTACATGAAATGAAGCTTGTTAAAATCATCACACAATGGTGACACAAGTGAATCATAAAACATTCCATTATGAGGCTTCAGCTTTTGCAAACTTCCTTTTCCAATAATATTTTGAACAGATGTGGAAGTGAATACTGAAACACTATCAAATAACGGAGCCCAACTTAGCCAAAGCATCCTACCTTTCAGAGTAATCCAGTATTGTTTCCATTTTCTCCGTGTAACCAACTCCAGCTTCTTCTCTTTCTGCAGGGTCACAAGAGGTTTGAAAAAGAGCCATCCAGCTTTGCGAACAACCCCTTGCTCTTTCTCATACAGCAGATCTAACTGCTCCAATGAGCTAAGTGATTCACTGCTTGAGTCCTCTGTTTCTGTGGAGGTGTCCATGTTCTCCATATTGGTCCTGCTCAGGTCAAGCTCCCGCATGAAGTTCTCATAAATGTTCTGTCTCAGAACATCACTGCTGAGTGCACTGGCAGATTCACTTCTCTGGGGAAAGATCTGGCCAGACCCAGGAGACCAAAGAGAAGCAGTGAGATGTAAAGGAGGAAGAAGTGTGTCGGGAGAAAGTCTTTCAATTCCAGTGTCAAAGTACTCTGTTGAATCCTTATATTTTGGCTCCTGTAGACAAAAGGAAAAACTGCACAATCAGCCAGTATAACCCAATTGGCATCATGCTGCAAATAAAAGCTCATGGGAGTCCAACTCATGGCACAGACAGGTCTTTACATCTATGTACCTGTTAACACTCCAGTAAGGTTTGTAAGTCAGCAGTGGCCTGATCAGTTCAGAAATATTAGCACCTAGTGGTGCAAAAGGCTTGCCCTTTAAAAAAACAAAAAACAAAAACAAAACACCCCTCATAACATAATGGCAAATGCCAAAACATCTGTGCTTAAGGGTTGGAAAACAGGAAAGGCCAGAAATGACTCTGGAACATTACAAATTCATCCACTCCTCTCAGCAATGAAAAATGAGAATACTGTATTTTGCAATACTAAAATATTTGTAAATGCTACTAATATTATACCTAAATTGTATAGTAATTTCAAACATCTGACATTCTATGCAACATATTTTGAAGCAGCTACAACTATATGTGTGCGTGTGTTTGTGTATGCAAGCACACATACACATACGCGTGAATGTGTGGCTTCAAGTTGCTTGTCAGCTTATAATGACCTCATGGATTTAACACAGCTTCGTTAAGCGCAAAGAATACTCAAAGGTGGTTTAACATTGTATTCTTCTGAAATATAGTACTTGGTATTCTTTTGTAGTCCCTCATTCAAGTACTAACCAGGGCTGACCCTGCTTAGCTTCCAAGATCAGATATGACCTACTTCCATCTTCCCTGATTTTATTAATGTTTTTTTTAAAGCATGTCTTATCAGATCTGATCTTGACACAAAATGAGACTGAAGACACCATGGATTGACTGACTCCAGGTATGCAGGTAATATGCTCTCCTACTGAGCTATGACTTCTGCAATCAAACTTCTGTGGTGGGATGTTTTGAATCTAGGTCATCTCAGTCATACCCTCACAGTCTTGATCAGACACTTGTCAACAATATCATATGGATTCCCTCCTGATGATTTCTGACTCAAGAGCATAAGCCTTTATTTTCAGTTCCCACAACACCCACGGGGTGTTTCTGAAGTAAATGGATCACAGGGTGATCCATTTACTTGGGGACAGCTTTGTCAGCAAGATGGCTACATATTTCTGACTTCATGTTCAGAAGCTAATTTGTGCAGGTGCATACATGTCCAAGTCAATTTTGTTGTGATGGATGGGCAGATATTTTTGCTAGGAGATGGGTCTAAATCCTAATCCCAACTAGAACAGAAGGGATTTTTTTGGAGGGTAACTCTTTTAAAATATAAATATATATTATTTCGCTAGGACTGCTACAGTTGGGAATACTTGCTGGATCGAGGCAGGTTCTGAGCTGTAGAGCTGCAAGGAGGAGCTGGAGCACCTTTCCTTGCAAGTGTGGAGAATGGAGGCATAGCTTAGTAGGCAGATCATATCCTGGACATGAATAAAGTCCCAGGTCTGATCCCACACATCTTTATTTATAAAAACATTTCTGGAATCAAGAACAGAGCCTAGGATGTAGGAGAATCGCTGCCAAGCAAAAAAGATCATGAGTGGAGAACTTCTAGATATTGTTGGACTCTAACTTTCATATTAAATTGACAGCATAGACAGTGTTTGATAACAACAGGCACTATAGTCTGGCAAGATCCCTCAGAGAGAGGTTTGGTCATGAAGTCGGGCCACACAAGACCCACCCTGCAAAAAGTCACAGGGTTCAGACATTAAGCCTGAAGGAAATACCAAGTTGATCTATGCTTTTCAGTATCCGTCAGATGAACATAATTTATATATTGCATTAGTGGTGGGGGGAAAAGCATGTGTTATAATTACAAATTATAGCACTGGAAGACAACAGGAAAGGGGAAACCAAGAAGGGAGGCCAAGAGCAACTTCTATATAGTTACCAAGGTACTAGATATCTCACTGAGGACCTTAAACAGTCAAACCCACTTAGTTTGAGGAGCAGACTGGTTTGTGTTTAGCTGTAGATAGGTCTATTGCATAGGAGCTACTTACACTATTACTCTTAAAGCTTATGCTATAATGTAACACTAATATTGCATCAGCTAACACACTTTCCTCCAGTAATGATTATTATGTCAAGCCTGTGTGGTCATGGTCTCAGGCTGCCAAATCTGAGCCTCTTCCTATGTGGTAACTATGCATGCAGCAACATCTTCCCACTGGTGATGATACTATTTGCACTCCCAATCCCATGTCACCCCCCACCCCACCATAAAGGAAATTTGTAGGGAGCCCTTTCACAAGAAAGGGAAGGAAAAGGCAGAAAATGGACACAGCAATGACAAAGCAGCTAATTCTGTGTTATCCTTAAGACTCTGTAAGCTATTGGTCAAAGTAGCAGGGCAAAACTGGCAGTTTATTTTTGGCGTGTTTCCTTTAAATCAAATGGTATCACAATTTATTTTTGCTAAAAACTATACATTATTTCAGATGGCCAGAATTTAAACTAACAGCCAACATGAAAACTGTAATGACTATATTTGTGGACTCCAGCTTGAAAATGAGTACATTCCTGCCAGAATGTTCAATGGCATATGCCACTAACTGTATATGAACATCTTCATCTTGAATTTATAAGATATACGTCTCTATCCCACACTTTCAGAATATGTCTCCTGTTTCAGCAAGTGTAATCTGTTAGAACAAAGTTGTGCATTACCCACTTGCACTAGCTATGATTACATAAAGGAATTTTTATAAGAAGGGCAGGGAACTAAACTGTTCAGAACTGAGTGTTTTACATATGATTTTAATTTTAAACCTGGCAGCCCTTATTTCCTAGATCTCCTGCTTCTGTGCTGGTCTATCTGGAGCTCATTCCAAGATGGTAATTTACAGGGCTTGATAGCAGAAGATAATAATTACTCTCAATGCGCACTGTGAGAAACGTTCCCAATAGATATCTCTAGACAAAATTTCAATGGAGTTGGGAGGCGTATCCCTGTTCGACATTATTACTAAAATGTTTAAAATAGCACACATGCATGTGTAGTGCAAGTCATAAGCAAACAATTACCTAATGCCATTAAGTATTGAAAGAAATATCCAAGGCAGCTGTTTGTAAGTCCATCAGAAGATCCTCACAATTGTTTAACTGTTTTTTTTAACCTCTATTGATGTTTATATAGCCTTAAACAGAGGATTCACTTTGAATTTTTTTTAAAGAACTTGCCAGGACAGAAGAAATAGAGCCAGACTTAACTGTGTACATTCTATCCAGAAACACTGGATAGAATTCATTCATTCCAGAAACACTGAATGGGATATTGCTTTGCCTGTTCCCTAAAAAGGTTTCACTTCAAGAAGATGGGTCATGTTTTGGGTAGTATGATCACCTTCCTCCAACAGGCAGCTAAAACAGAGCAGTCTCCCCACACTTGCAGCTGTCACTGGAAAAGGTCACTCCTCCCATGAAAAAGCCACCAAGAGCATAGTGTGTATGCACTGTCACAAGGAAAATACCCAGCCCAGACACAGACTGTTTCTAGTACCACCTTTTTCTTTTGAGAATATTACTGCCCATATAGAAGAACAAAGCTAGGTGCTGAGTAGAGTTCATGCACAGGGAAATGGATACACACAGCAACATCTCAAAAGTGAGAAAACTTTGTTTAGAAACAAGAGAAAATATATATATATATATGTATTTTTTCTGTTTACTCCATTCCTTCTTCCTCTCCTCACTAGGGGGAATACAATTTTGTGCATTTCAGGTAAAGGCCAGCTTGAAGAGAGAGACGCAGAAGAAAGGTATGCAAGAGAGTGGTGGCTATGGTGATGATGAAGAAAATGAGACCACACAGAACTGGTAGCAAGTCACATATTAAGGTAGCAGTGGAATAATTCTTGCCAGGAATTTGCTCTCTGACATACCACTTCAGCACAGCTTGTCACCAAATCTTAGTTTTCATTTTTTTTTCATATTCAGTGATAGTGCAAATGTCACTTCACATGATAGATTTTGCACTCAAACACAAAGAAGATGTGCATCTGACAGGACAGGAAGGCTGAACATGCAGATAAATACCACATCTCTTTTCTTAACATACACATGTGGAGCCTCAATAATTTCCCAATCTCATATACTTATTTATACTTGCACGAACCCTTCATATCTGATTTGGTACATGTCTGTTCTCTACTCAGGCATTATAATATTATTTTGGATGCATCATAACAAGGAAACCTAACAAAAAAAAAAAAGACGGCTATGAAAGCTGAAACAGGGTTTGACATCCCCTTTCCCATTCTTAATGCCCCTTCAGTATTATCGGTGGTCAGCCAGACACTGGCGAGTGAGATGAAACCGATCATTTTCCTAAAGTGAAGCTACAGTAATAAAAATCAAATAGAAGGAACATCAGCAGAACAGAAGTACATCCCAAAACTCAGATAACAATCTTCTTGAGTTGCTTGGGGAGTGCAACTCCAAAGTGATGACTAAGCTGAGATGTAAATAAAGCAGCCTTTAGGCAGAAAACTACAGACAACTAGTCTCTCAAGCGACATAATTCCACAATTTGGTCACAATGACAGAGAAAGACCATTCCTTCACAGCGACTGATCATGCTTCAGACAGTGGGGAGAGGCACAATAAAGCTCCCTTGGTAAATCTCTGTGGGTGGGCTGGATTATTCAGGACCACAATGTTTTTTAAGTATTCTGGCCTCAAGCTGTTTAGGGGCAAGCATGATCTGGCTGTTACTCTTATATAGAGGACAGCGCTGAACAAATCCTTTGCACATGAATTGGAAAAAAGCACTAATGAAGGAACTACGCAAGAATAGACAGTCACTGATAGATGGAAACTTCACATAAAGGCTAGCTGGATAAATAAACCTGTCCAAGGCTGCTACTTAAGAATACTTCTGGCTTACTTTTTTTTTTAAAGTGTGTGCATACGTGTGTTAACAACATATAGTTCTAGTGACCCTATAGCTTACAGTATACCATGGCTTTACACACTATGGAACCGCCTTTCCCAGCTTGGTGTCCTCCAGTCATGTTGAGTAAGACGTCCCAGAATCCTCCTCTGCCTAATGTGTTAACTGCACAACTGGCTGGGAGTTCTGGGTGCTGCAGTCTAGCAAATCTTCAGGGTATCAGTTAAGGAAAGATAACTATAGAGACAGTTACATCAACAAAACTACACCGCTATATATACATATATACAAGTAAAATCATAGTATCCCTCAAAATAACTTCTTACTCAATGCAAATCATCCCGAAAAGAACCTGTCATAATTTATATCATGCAAGAGTCCTTTAGGGCTGATTTAGACATGCAAATCCAGTGGAAACTTCGTAGTAGTAAGTCATTCACCCTGGTGGATCCCTGTTTCTAAATACACTGTCAAGAATGAGAATTCATGCATTTCAGCTTAGCAGGATCTGTGTGTACCACAGGATATGGCAAACACAAAGATCTCAGTACATCTGAGAATCTGAACTCCCTTCCAATCCTGTGACAAACAGAGTGGGGCAAGATTCCAGAGTATTCCTGGACTCAAGTTCCCATCATCCTTGGCCAACTTAGCCAATAGTGAGCAATCACAGAAGTGTCAATTCATCAACATTTGGTGAGCCACTGCTTCCCCAAACCAAATTTATCAATACATTCACCCATCAATACTAAAACCTTAAAAGTTTTCAGAACACCTGTTGGCTGCAATTGTGTGTATGAGTGCATATGTGTGCCTCTGTGCAGACTGAAGGAATACAACACCTTGAAAATATCTAAACGAAAAGCAAGGCAGAAATCTTCTCTGTCCCCAATAAAATCAAAATAGCTAGACACCAGTTTGGCTGATCATTCGGTATTTTTAGAGCACTGTATTGAAGTGAGTGAAATATATGAAGAGAAAAAACTTGTCATTTGCACAAAAAAAAAAATACTGAAACTAATTTAGTAAGCAGGAAAGTATATACTGAGTATATACATTAACAAAGAAGGTTATGTCTTCAGTAAGTCTTTCAGCTGAAAGTTCCACATACCTGTAGCTTCCTCTTTTTTCTTGACAGACTTCCTGTCCAATCACTTATCCGACGCATACGGCTTTTTAATGTTTCCTTCTTTGTTGCATCTTCATTAAGAGCTGAAGATTTCCTGCAGGGGAGAGTGTAGGAAGAATACTGTGGAGGTCCTCCATGCTCTACCTCAGGAGCAAAATCTACAGCGGAGGTAAATGAAACACAGTTGCTTAAACCGGCATGGATATTGATGTAATCTGCAGAAAGCCCAATATCAGAAGCCTGGCAGCTCCTAAGATTTGAATCTCTATATAAATCACGAAGGGAAGAGAGAGATGAGCTTTGGTTCAATGGCTTCTTGCAGTCACTCTGGGGAAAACTGACTTGGATATTTGTATCTGGGGTGCTCCTGGACATGTATGACCCATCCAGTTCATTTATATCTCCATTATTGCCCCATGGAGCATCATACCATGAAGACTCTGAACTAATGGAGCTCCCTTTACTGGATCTAAGTCTTGAGTCAGTGGCTGACAGGCGATGGCTTCCAGGGTAATCTGCAGAAGAAGCTTCCTTTACTTCAAGCACATTATTTTTTTCAGACTCTGAAGTAGGTGAATACCGTAAGAGTTGGACTGGTTCACTGGATTCCTCTCTAGAGACTGTGCTATTGCTGCTACTGTTGTGAAATTCAACTCTCAAACATCCATCCAGTTTCCCCAGTGTCTTAATGAGAACCTTTGGACTCATTCTGTCATCTGATGGGGGGCTCTCTTTTTTCCCATAGCAATTTAAGAAATGCCCATTACATTCCCTGGAAACAACATGGTCATTTGTAGGTTCAAAATCAATGTAGTGGAAACCATTCTCAGGCAAAAATGCATTATTACTTTCCTGGCCAAAAGTCCCTGAGGTGTGAGTTCGATGTTTGGCATGGCTGCTACTCTTAGAAGTTTTTGCTGCTGTGTCACTGAGTCTTGAAGAATAAGGCTGAGTATTCTTAAAATGAGAAAGGCAGTTTTTAGTTAACAATCGGGATTTGTAGTTGGTGCCACTGATGCCATGATTCCATCCATGTAAGGACTTCTCATCTTTAGAATGGATGCTGCGAATTTTCAGTGAGCAAGGCTTCTGCTTGGCTCCAGATGTAGAATTACCATGACTTTTTGTTCCTTGAAGGCTGTACTGACTTTCTGAATTACCCATTTTTCACTAAAAGAAAATTAAGAGAGATTAACTATCAGTATATGAACTTCTGAAAATGTCTGCTGGTTAAGAAAATTCACTTATTTGGATTTATCAAGCTGAAAAAAATACCACCCCACCTTTTTACTGTTTTTTTTTAAATGATAAGTATTCCAGGAATTATAAGTATTCCAGAAATATTTCAGGACAGTAGACAGAAGGTAGATAGGAAATTACTGACAGATCTTTGAATGCTTTGCCATAGATCAGCCAGCTTTTCTCCAGGAAGCCACAAATTTTAAAAGTTCTAGTATCAAAAACAGAATGTTCACTTTGAGGGCACAAAAACAAGGAATAAGTATCTGCATGAAAGAACTTTGCTGGATCCTTGGGTTCAAGTAATAAAGTTGATCTGCATTTCATATATAAATAAAATCTGTACAAAAAGACTCAGCCTTTCCTTCATTTTGTTAGCAAGTACTCCTTCATTTACTCTTAATTCAGAAGTGTAAAACTCATGTATAACATATCTACAAAGATCAATACAGCATTTACTAAAATGAGTAACAAGAGTAAGGGTACTATAAATGAAAATCTGTCTATATTTCTATGGATTTCACAAAGTTCACCTTGATTTAAACGCTTTATTAGCATGGCTAAGAAGATCTAGGTTGTGAAAAAAATAAAGTTACCAAATATAAAAGTCAGTTTAAATATCACACCAAAACTACGGTTTGAGTTAACTGTAATTAAGGATCCACATCATTATTTGAATTTTGCAGCAAATCATAACTTAGGATAGCTTATTCTGTTTTCCTTTCCCACCTATCTTGATCTCCACCGTCAGCTTCATAGGTTTATGAAGTTAGTAGCAGAGTTAACTTGAGTTTGGCAGTGGTTTGAAGATTCAGATTTAACAAGCAGGCTACAGTTCACAGAAAGTGCAGTTTACAGAACAGCTTCAAACCATAGTTTGCTATCTTCCCTTGGTTTGCAAGGTGGCCAGATCAAAACTCTAGTTTGGCTTTATACACAATTTAGTGTTATAGCTGATATATCCATATCACAACATCTTGTCCCTTAAGATAACTAACCAGGGTCATAAATTATCAGTAACTGCAGTGCACTAGGCCAAGTATAGATATGTTTCAGGTGAATGGCGTAACAGCATGGAGCAGGGAGAGACTACATAGTTACAATATTAAATACTGCTCCTAACCTTCTTGCAACAAATTTAGCTACATGTGTCCAAGATTCGGTTGACCTTACCTTGAGCCTACTGATTCCACCAGTCAGGAAGTTAGCACTGGAAACCTACACACTATGCTAGTCTAGGAAGCATTCTTTATTTTGAAGTCCATTTTCTCTGTGACCTCATTACAGTTTTTCAGACAGCGGGAACAAGCAATATCTCTTTCCACAGTGAGCAAAACCACTGAACATAGCAACTCTAGATTTATTTGGAAATATTCTATATATTCACATCAAACTTTCAGGAAGTCCACTTAATCTTTTTTAAAATGAAAATGTTTGCATCAAACATGCCTGAACAATCACTCAAACGTGGGCAGAATTAGTAGCCTGTGCTTGTAGCCATTATTTTGTTAGCTGAGCCACCAAGATTTCCAGAATTGGAATGGATTTTTTTATGAATCGCTGTAAAACAAAGGTAAGAAATGTCTCAGTCATGTAAACACACACATATTTATAATTTTAATAAGGTTATCCAGTTGACACACACTGCATGCCAAATCAAAGTGTTAATAGTACAAGACACTGCATTAATATTCCACTGCTGAAACAGTGTTGAAAATGCAGGGGTTTCTTAACCCACTCCCAAACAAGTGGATTTTACTAACAAACAGATTTATTATCAAAACTAAGAGTATGCAGCAAATGATGAGACATGATTCTGATGCCTTAGAGGATAATGTTTTTTAAAACTGATTCAGGGTTGCAGTTATTTCAAATAAATTGACTATGAACTGATTCACAGGTAACGCCAAATTCATGGTTTGGTCCTTTCTCAAGAAGCCCTGGATTCATATGCTTCCTGCACGTTAGTGTTCCAATTCCTTCCCTTCATTTCAAATTCTGAAAAAAACAAACAAACAAACAAACAAAAAACACCAACCCTGTAGTTTATAATTCCCTCTCAACCAAATAGATGATTTGTGTAAAAAAGTGTGTCCTGAAAAACAGAACTACAAACTACAATTTTGAGATGGCTTCTGGAGAAACAGTAAACCTATTTACATAAATGCATAGGGAAAGCATAATGAAAGGAGTAATTGAGCAATCCATTCATCCCTGCCCTAACTTCTGAAGCTTGTGGAGGCGGGGGCCACCTGTACAGGAGGAAACACATGCATGACTTAGAATGACGCATAATCCATGTGTACTCCAGCTTCCTAGTTCAGAAGTTATATTCAACATCCCAGTTTCCTTGGCCATGTGAGTAACAGGTAAGTAAGGCCTGAAAACCAGATTTTATCCAGAGACATTTCTATTGTACCCTCCTGTGTCTTACATTGTCTGTACTACACCCAAGTTTCTAAAACAGAATATTTAGAACATAAAGTTTCTACCAGTTTGACACTGTGTAACAAGACTTAACACATACTACACAGCTAGCTCTCTCATTACAACTTGGCCAGCCTCTGCAGAGCTTTTTTGTTTTTGATACACAATCCTGTCTGAATTCCTGATATGACCCAGAGGTGAAAGGCCACTGGGTAATTCTCTGATTCAACCAGCTGGCAGCCTGTCTATTTGTATTTTGAAGTAGATCTGCCAGCGAAACAGCAAGCAAGACAGCACTGCCCATCACAAAAACCAAGGGACAAAAGCAGCTACCAAGAAACCAAACACAAAGTTATTCAGAGAGCATACAAAAAGCAATATTTCAAAGCAGAAGGAAGAAATACATTTCAGAGCCTTTGGAGCAGGTTTATACTTCAAACACATACACAAGAATGTCTTTTCTGGAATTCTGATTTAGTAGTTATATGGTGAGTTGACATTTGAGGAGCCTAAAGCATTTTGATTACAAAGTGTTTCTGTGACATCACTTTTACAGCTCAGTAGCAACTATGTTGAGTACGGTGTTTTTTCCCCAAAAAATGAAACAAATATGTTTGTGTAATGTATCTTTTAAAGATTAATTTTTTAGTTAACAAACTCATTATCCTGGCAGATAATGTGTTCATGAAGTAAAAGGCGACAACAGATTCGTCTTAAAGCAGTGCTGATAGAAGAAAAACCATGTTGCAGGGGGAGGGCAGCAAAGAAATTACAAATAGTTTAGAGTATATCCTGAAGTCTTGATGCACACAAACCCACAGTCATTTTAACTAAGACATTTTTTACAATTCTGAAACACTGCTGTGGCTCATTCTTACTGCATCAACAACAACAAAAATAGTTGCTTATCTTTTTTAAAGAATTATATAAATATTTTATGACTTTTATTTCTTGTAAGTACTAATTGTTTAGCATATAAATGTCACCAAAATAAAACATCTTAAGGTAACAAGCACAGCCTTATGCCAAGATACAGACAAAACAATACTGACAACAGGAGGGAAAGAATCACATAAATTCTGCAAGCTTTTTGGTAAATTTAAATCACTAGGAGACCATTGACCAATACAACACAGGGAAGTCACCAACCAGGGCATTTATATTCAGAACCTATGTTGCAGAAGCATAAACTACATTCACATGTCTACTTTCAGAAGCTTATTTCTATTCATAAGAGGAGACTAAACTCAATTTGTCTAAAGAATCAGTCAAAGAGCATCTGGTCTCTACCATGATTGTGCACCCACTGTGTAATCCTTTTTAACAGAGTGTGTAGCAAGCAAGCTGCTGTTATAGACCTCAGTATAAGAGTGTCAATTCTTCAGACTTGAGCCACTAATACAACTTCCTTTGTGTGCTGATACAATGAAGATGATTAATGAATACGACTATCAAAGGCAGGTATGGAAAATGAACTGATATGTCACACAATGGCCAGCTAAAGCTATAACTGTTGCATGTGAAAAGCACCATCAGGAGCAATTTTTTATCCCCACTTAAGGCTAATTCCTAACAGAGTAAAGCAAAACCAAACCACTCACCAGTACGAAAGACAGTTTTGATAACCAACACAGTTGCATTTAGTTTTTGTTAAATCTATTTCATGAATAGATCTCCTTCACTCTGAAAATGCTATTATAGTAGCATTCAGACATATACAGGAACATAGACACACACAGAGAAACACAGAAAGATGTCTTGTAGTAAGCTCATTAAAGTTTCAATGAATTATTGTGCTTTCAAGCACACTGACACTGGAGAAAGTTTGATTTTTTGCATATGAGTTAGTTTTTTTAGTTTTGTATATGAGTTTAAAGTCTGGGCACTCAATTTCACCTATTGCCATCTGGTGCCAGTGCTCTTTAGCTTGGTATGAGGTGTCTACTTGCACAGTGAACTTGTGTATCACTGAAGTACCAAAAAGCCAAGAGTGAGGAGACAGCAAGGGATTGAAGAGGAAAGTGGTAGGTGCATCACTCACCTGAAGCAAGGCAGAGAATGGGACAGCAGCACTACAGCTCATGGAGCTTCCTGTTATACAAGCCCTGGAGGCAGAAGTGCAAAGCAAGGAATAAGCATCCTTATAGCCTTGCACAAACCTCAGCAACAGCATATGGCCCAGGAAAAAACTTCTCATGCATCATGTGTGCTTTAAGTAAGGCCATGGGAGCTCTAGCCAGAATAGCAGAAACTTCTGAGCCATTAAAAAAATAAAAAGTAGTCCTTATCTCTGTGCTTCTGGGTTTCCTCCTAGACATCCCACTAGTTTTTAACCAGATTCTGGGTACAGATTCTCTGCCATGCCCATTCCTATAATCAATTGTTCCAAGAGTTCCAACCCCTTTCCAACCCTTGCTTGCCTCCCAAAAGCCTGTCCCTAGTCCCAAGTTTTGGCTTCAAAATCTCAGGGAATGGTGCTGCTGACATGGCAATGCTAGATGTAAGCCCTAGTGAGAATTCAGGTAACTGCTGGACCTTCTGGGTACATTTTGCCACCTGTCTAGCTGCTGGCTGTGGGTTGCCTCCTCTTCTAGTTTTATCTAAATTCTGGGTCACATTTCCCTCCCGCTCATTGCTGCAATCAACTGGTCCAGAAACAGTTTTTACGTCAATCCAGCGCCTGCCGGTCATGCCTCTGTGACATCACAACTCATCCCATAACATCACAGAGACCACGACTACCCAACACCTTAGGTTTTGGTCTTGAAATCTCAGGGGATGAGATGGTGCTTACCCGGCAACTCGAAACATGGTAGAGAATATTCAGAGCATTAACTTCAAAACCTGTCTCTACCTTTCTATTCTTAATAAAGCCAAAGACATATACGAACAGAATTTTTTCACTAGCAGAATACATGACAGAAAATTAAGCTATGTGATTTGACAGCCAGACAATGGCTAAGTAGCATTTTATTTTAAAGCTGTATTTTTTCAAAACTGCAAATTGCAAGGGAACCAGAATCAAAACAACTACATTAATATGCCTTTTGCCAAACCACATGTGGCTTTTTTATATCAAGTAACTGGAGATGGGCTAACAGGCGGTTTGGATCTCCAATACAGAGAAGTTTCTGGCAAGAATTTACTGCATTTTTTGAAAACTAGGCACTTTAGTCACATGCTCTTGCAAATCAAAAGCAGAGTTTTTATTTATGCAATTTTAGCCACAGTCCTATGCAAAGAATATATACCAAAGTAAGTCCACCATGGAATTATACATATATTTATATAATACCATGGAAGAAATGAACAGTTAAACAAACAAAAAGACTGTGATTTTTATATTACTAGTATTTAAGTTTAAATTTTCTGTTACTCCATTTGAAGTGAGGACTCAGTATCTATCCATAATGCTCCTTCATTTGGCAGCCACCAGAAAAGTCTCTCAGGTTCAAAACCAAAGCATTTACACTACAATTCCATAAGTAAAGGTCTCAGAATTATGACATAAACAAACAGAGGGAATGGCATAAAATGGGAAAACATGGCCTGTCAAGTAATGGCCTGTCAAGTGGTACTAGACTGAAGAGAAAGAAAGATGAGAGCTCTTAGTGGAATCCACAGAACAAACAAGAGACTCATCTCAAGGCCAAAAAGACTCATTTCAGCCTATGGGTACTCATACAGTCAGTGGACTACATTGAATTAAGCTTCAGAAATTTCTGAATTGGGAATTCTCAATGTTGTAGACAAATAGGGTAAAAAAAAACCCCAGTAAATAGTACACCTTTACAGAGTACACATAGACTATAACATGTTGGGCTTTAAAAAAAATTAACAGCCACCTTTTGAACATCTTGAGATATGCCTTGTTTATTCTGCTAAACTACAACTCTCAGAATTTCTCACCACTGGCTACACTGGCTAGGATTGATGAAAGCTGCCAGGGAATAATATTTAGAGGTCAATACTTTTTCCACTTGGATCTAAAATCACATGATAGACAGAGTCCAAAGGCAGAGACTACATTTGACTGTTTTTGTATGCAAGTTTACCTTGAAGTTTATATTTCAGCTGTACGATTTCAAGCACACAAACAAAATCATCTTCTTATATTCCACGCTAACTAACCCATAAGAGGAATGACCCCCTGATTCTCTAATCACAGTTACTAAAACAAATTGAATCCAACAGTCACCACATTCATTCAAGGGAAATTAAAAGCACAGGAGGTCCACTTTAGTACGCAGCCTGTCTCAGAAGTGATCTTTTGAAGAGACAGCGCAACACGGTTACTGAAATGGTATGCAGCTGTTACTTTGATTTTCCATTGGTATTCTCCCAACTTTACGACACAGAAGATGAGAATACGGAAATGACCCGCCACAGCATGGTGGCAAAGCCATGATAGAAAGTGAAGGATTGTTAAACCAGTACTTAGCAACAGTACTAGCTGACCCAAAACAAATAAATTACTGGGTTTTACAGTCTGAATGAAGTTATCATGCTAATGCAAATTGCGGAACCTCAATACAGAAAAGCTAAAAATATAATATTCAAGTTAAAAAAAATGAAGATGAAAGCTCACAGTCCTATTACATTGTGTCATTGGGACTGACAGATGGAGTGATACGGTTTTGTAAGTTGTTACATGAGGATATAGAACTTTGTATATTAGAATGGGCTGCAGAAATAAAAGCCTCATGTGTAGAGACTCTTGTGATAAGCGAAACCCTCTGTCCTAGTAAGATACGGTTGGTTCCACTGAGCCTTCGTGCATTATACATTTGTGCACAATGGATGATGCATCATAGTTCTGATTTTAGCCTTCAAGCAACAGAAAGCTCCCACAAGCTGGCAAGCCTTGGAAGATGGTACTCCACCCAGGGCTGTTGCACAGGCACCAACTGCCCTGGGCACCTGACTGAAGGCTTACCCAATCTTGCTGCTGTTTCCTTCCCCTAACTCTTCTGCTGTTAACTACTGCAAGATCTAAAGATTTTTCTTCAGCTGCAGTACCCTTTGGCTAAACAAAATGCTCACAAGCTCATTTGATATAAAAAGACTTCTCTTTGTGATTCCTCTCCCTTATCTTGGCAGTTAAGTACCACTGACTACATCTTCTTCACTACTTCCTCTGTCAAAGTCAGTATGTCACTCCTTCCTGCAACTCTGCTGATGTGGCTGAGAATGGTACCACTGGTCCAGGCAACAGTTAGCCTTGGGCTAAGAGAGAAGTCTGGCTCCTGATACATCCATTTCTGTGATCTCTCACAGATCACTATTTTATCTGTTACAAACATCCCATATACTCCTACTTTATCATTTGACCTAAAATTTCAGTTCCAAATTTAATTGGAACAAAATGCCAGAAGTGAATAAGTATGTACAGAATAGGAGTTAGCTGAACTGAAAACAGAAACTACACATACATGTGCACACATACATGTTCCCAGGTTTTTAAAAATGCAAATGGGAGTAACCACTTAGCAAGTCCCTCTTACTGCAAGGAATAATCATTACTCTCAGTAAATGCATTTCCCCTTTAAAAAAAACACAACTTTTTTTCTTTCATAAAAAAAAACAAAACAGCACTGCTGGATCACTCCAAGATTACATCTAAACCAGCTCTGTGATATCAGTAATTGTCAGCTAGATAGTTATAGTACGAAGCAGAAAAATGCTACAGTGGTTAGTGTGACATAAGAGCAATATTTCATCTGGGAATCTATGCAGTATTTTAGATACATCCTAAAAGAAGAGAGAAGTCAGGAAGCATCTCTACTTAGTTTTAAAAACTTGTCATTAATCCACTAATATACCAGGTTCAGAACTGCAGTTTTCATCCAATATATAAATTACAGTAAGAAAGTAGATTTTCCAACATTAAGCACTACATTTTTCCACTGTAAAATTATAAGGCAGGACAGACCAAAAGTGAAGGAAATTTTATGCATTAGTCATAGTGTGTGTAGTATTACAGACAGGATAAAAAGTTCTACCACAGGAATCTGTCCTATAAGAAAATAATTCTTTTCAGTATTCAGACTGTAAAACAACTGAAGTAGCAATTTATTCAACAGCTTCAAAATAATCAATCAGTAAATTCAGTAAAGTAGCTGGTAACAATGGTCTAAGAAAAAGGCTGCCTGCATAATCTGTTTGAAAAAGAAAGCAAAACATCAAAGACGGGGGAGGGGGCTGAATGGCTCTGTACTGAGCCCCCTCATAGCCTTTGCTTAATTCAGCAGCGTGCGTATCCCACAGACCCCCTTACCCCGTTACTGCCGCCCAGGCTTCCTTCTTGCAAGTACTTCTGCTCCAGCCTATTCTTCCAAACGTGTCACCAAACCTTTTAGCATACGTATGCACAGACTCTCTCTTTCTTTCCTTCTGTTTCTGGTAAGCCAGGAAACTGTGTCTAACCCTCCAAAATGTTCAGCCGTTATGGACTAAAAACAGATCCTGTGCTACGCTGGATATATTTTTGTCTGCAAGCTACACACCCTCCTCATGTTCAATTTTTTCCATTGGTGGAACAGGATGATGCAGACTTAACCAGAAAGTGGTTTTCCATGGGCTGCTTGAAATGATTAGCCTGGACAGCCTGCCATAATGCCTCTAAGCCATCAGGGAATACTCCATGACTGGGCTGTTGTTTGACCCTGCATTCCTGAATTACCACCAAAGTGCCACAGAAAAGCTACTAAAAGGCTTGCTGAATAAAGATTTGCTTGCTTAAATGACAAGACTTCAGTGTATTTTTCTTCCTTTAAAAAAACATTAATTAGTAATGCACAATTCATAACATTCTTCTCTTTCAATATAGTACCTAGGTAAACAAACAATTCCCCAAACCACAGCAAAGTATTATAGACATGAAGCCTTTCAGAAAATGTGCTTGAAAAACTAATTTTACTATACCAAATAATACTTAGCACAATTAAAACTTGTCTTTATTTTACAAATTTATTTTTTATAATTTTTATTTTTTAAAAAAAAACAATTCCAACCCTCAGTTACTCTAATACCAGTCAAAGCTTGTATGTATCAGACATCCAAAGTTCTGTAGTCCTACAAAAAGATGCTGCACAATGTGGTATGGGATCTCAACATTTCAACATTATTGAGGTTGTTTTAGATATCAACATTTTTTAAAACAAACTCACTAGCATTAAAAGTACCCTACAGAAATGAGTTCTCAGGTTAAAGTGCAAAATTGGATTTTTGAAATGTTGGGAATATTTTAGAATATTATCTATTCATGTTCGGAATCTTCCTCACCAGAAACATAAACACGCTAGGAGAAGATGGTAACTTTTCTAGCTCTAGTGAAAGCCACATGTACACACACACAGACTGAAGGAAGTTAACATGACTGTTAAGTAAATTCATCACACTGATATACACATACAAAATACACCCTTAATTATATTACAGCTCCTTCAAAGCTATCAGAATAAGGAGAGAATTGTGCAATGATGCCACTTGATATCATACAACTGAGATTTTTTTCTCTCTATGCAGAAAAAAAGCAAAAAGGACATATCTTCTGATTTGTTTTCAGCAGTAGTTTCCTTATTCTCCTTCCCTAGTGAGTTCTAACATCAGATCATATTCTATATATTTCAGACATTGCTGTATCTTGAGAGTTGCTACTCTCCAACTTTCTTTCCAAGTTGTGCCTCTTAGTAATCTTTGCTACACATCCTGTCCTCTTTATACTCTGCACTGCTAGTGTTTGTGAAGTCTTAAAATGACTCCCCACAAGCAATTATCACATGGCTGTTTGAAATATAATGTCCTTGCCTGTCACAGAAGGGAATCCCACAGCCTGGGAGCAGCCAATGAAAAGGTTCTTCTTGTGTCCTCACCAGATTATGTCTGTGATGGTGGTGGGACTAAGAGAAAGTGTTCCCTCAAAGATCTTACAACTCTTGACTGGTTCACATAGGGAGATAACAGTCTTTCAAACAGTCTGGACCCAACCTGTATAGAATTTTATAGGTCTAACCAACACCATGAATTGTGCACAGAAAGGAAGTGGAAGACAGAGAATCTATTTCCACAAAGTAGTTATGCGTTCCCTGCAACTGATTGCATTCAGCACTCTGGCCACAGCATTTTGGCCTCACAGAAGTTTCTGCACAGCTTCCAAAGGCAGCCCCATGTAGAATGTACTACGATAATCCAAATGGGATTTATTCAAATGTCCTCCTGGCTATCAATAAAACCTGAGAATCATATATCAGGGCTGAGCCCAGGAGTACACCTAAGCCACAAGCCTGAGATTTCAGATAGTACAGGTTGAATCTCTATTCTCTGATCTGCCTTTCAGCTGACCAGGAACACTTCTGTCTCATCTGGCTTCAGCTTCAATTTGATTACCCTTACCTAGATCATTACAAACAGCAGCACCAAAGCAGCTTCCTTCAAATTAAAGAGAGACAGAGTTGGGTGTGATCAGCAAACAGGGGACATCTGACTCATAAACACCAAATAACCTCTCCCAGTGGTTTCATGTATATGCTGAACAGCATATACTGTTGAACAGGAATCTCCAAGCACCATATTTTCAGTTCACCCCTTCAAGAAGGACTGGAACCAGCATAAAACAGTGTTCCCAAGTCCTATCCCAAGATACCATTGTTGATGGTATTAAAATCCACTGCAAGATCCAGTAGAACCAACAGGGGACCTTCCCCCATCCATTTTCCAGGGGAAATCATCTACCAAGGCAATCAATGCTGTTTCTGTCCCACAGCCAGGCCTGAAGCCTGAAATTCTACCTGCCCTGAAACAGCTGTGTGTTTGTTTGTTTGTTTTTTGGCAGGGGGGAGATGGTGCATGTTGCTCTGGAGAGAAGATGGACAGAAAGTTCTGACATATGAGTGGAAGTCTACTCCAGTAATGTTAGATTAAACTAATATTTCTCTTTATTGGGAGATTACAGTTTTAAAGAAAATGAAGTGCAGGATACAATTTTAAAGTAAAAAATGTATTTATTTGTATTTGTACTACTTAAAGTTGAAAAATGCATTGGAATTTGCTGTCACAAGAAAAGTTTGCACAGGCAAAGTTAATGACACAGACAAGTTCAACATCTGCCAAGGCGTCTAATCACTCTCTACCCTTTTGCTACTTGAAAATGCCTTTGTTTGAACTGACAGGTTCTTAATGGCTTGACTTATTCAGCATGTCTCAGAGGACTCTCTCTACTCATGGTGCAGGGAGGGAAGATAAGAATTGGCACACAGGGGCTCTTTTACTCTCTTACAGCCTATCATGCTAATCAAGGGGAACATCACCATGTGGTCCATTTTAATCATGTGAGTTAAATAGGCAAGAAACTTCTTTTATCTAAATGAAGAGAGAGAAAGACAGGGAGGGAGGGTAAAGACACAACCTTTATTTTAGCAAATATTTCTCTCACTACACAAGACACTTATTTAAAAAGTATCTTGTGCAAGTAAGCACTGAAACTTCAAAAAAGCAGAGAAATTGTCCATCACATGCAAAAATATTGCCTGACTGCATTGCTGTTTTACTACCATTGGTGTACATGCTGTCTTACAAAACACAAATGAACAGATCCCTACTCCAAAGTAGCTTCCAGAATAAAATTTGACACACATAGGGAAGAGAGAGGAAGAAGAAGTAAACAGTGAAACAGAATATGCAACTGGTGCTCTCAAATGTGCTTCTGCTGAGGTACAGTAGAGCGTGGGAACAGGATGAACTGGCGGAACTGGCCCAAAAGGCTTTACATAAAATTGAGTTTTGAGGGACATGAAGATGGCACTAGGCTCATGTTCTGGGAGGTGGTCACAAGTATATGAACCAGGAAGACAGAAAAAGTGAAGATCTCTGAGGTAGAGGTTTGAGGGAGCAGATGACCTTTCAATGGTAGGCAGTGGTGAGGAGAGCTGTAGCGGAGGGAGAGTCATTGGAAAGGCTTATCATGATATAAAAGCATAAAGGTCATGGAGGACTTTGAGGGTAAGGACAAAACTTATTATCTTATTAAAAGAGGATGCTGCAGTATAATAACTTTGCATACGTGCATAATGCCAGTATCTATTTTTTTAAAAAAACAAACAAACTTAGAAATATAAAATCGTACAGCTCAAGAGGACCCCGAGGGTCACCTACTCCAACCCTTGCGAGTACATGAACCCACTGGCTGAATTATCTCTGAGAAGTGGGCATCCTGCCTCTGTTTAAAAACTTTCACTGATCTACCACCTTTCAAGGGCATCTATTCCTCTGCCAATCTTGCAATGTTGCAATCAATTCCATATACAGTTCCTAAATACACTGTAGTATCAACAAAAGATACAAATAAGCAGAAGTTTGTTTCACAAAACAGCTCAGAGAAGTCACCATGCTTCCTAACAATTGCTTGTATCTTATCAATGATCAGAAAGATCTTCTGCCACTGACAGACTAGTTGACTTCTCCTTAAAAGAGGAACTGAAGACCCTATCTTACGATTGTAGAACAAAGAGGTAATATGATTTATTCAAACAGCCTTGCCAGAATTCAAAGGTCATCATATGTTATCCCTTCAGTGACTACTTGATTTTTTCTATTAAAAAAAAAACTTCTCTCATGATTTTATATAAATATGTAAACACAGACAGCAAGCATGGAAGACTTGTCATTCTTTAGTTGAAACTCTATGGCACAAATTAGAAAATAGGTCATCCTTTTTTTTTTTAAACTGACTGCATGTAAGCTGTAAGCTATTCCAAGAGCCTTTCTAGCTGAAAAGAATGGAATTAAAACACGTGTACACATGCATACATATATACCTCCAATTTAAATCCACCACTGTGAATATTCTACAAAGGGAGTGAAAATGGTGATAACATTAGAGCATAATCTTAAAATGAAATCATCAACACAATTAAGAAATTAGGATCCCACTGTAAACCATGGCTCATCCTCTAGAGAAAAGTACTGTAGTGCTGATCCATGCAAAATGGATGTACATATACAGAAAAATCCCTTTCAAATACTATACTAATAGAATAAATGTTTCCAATGAAGTGAAACATTTAAGACCTGTTTACCACCAACAGCTCACATTGTTTCAGTTCCTACTGATCTGTAAGGAGGATGGTATTAACTCAACTATGTAATTTTTTTTCTTAAAAAACATGTTTTGCCACCAAAATAGTACAAGTAAACAGTCAAGCACATTTTAAAAACATAGGAATGAAGGAAAGGGTAAATGTGCTCAATCAAGTTAATCTTAAATCCATCCCATGACAGAAGCTCCACTTCTAAACAAAAGTTGTCCCAGAAACAGTAGTCACTAACCCAGACATTTAACTACCGTATATGATAAACCTACAGATTTCAGGTTACTGTTGCCACGTCCACTCCCTTCAAGTACACACAGTCTCAATAATGCTGCTATGCTTAGCCTGGCAATAATCAGCACAAGTCTCGGTGAAGTTGCTAACTGGCTTCTGAGACTTTAACATACTAGTCAGCTATAAACCAGCTAAAAAGATTTCTGGAGATATTTGGAAACATTTTTTTAAAAAAATAGCATTTAAAATATTTAGTATAGGGCTCCTAAGACCGATTATTCTAATATAGAGAAAACAATGGAAGCAAAGGATTGAAGCGCTGAGAGATTTCCTAATTAGGGCCTCAAAAGAACTACAGTGCTTGTCCAACAGTAGGTAAAATATGGTATTCTTTCTATCAACTGTGGTCAGACATCCAAGGTCCTGTTCTTAATCCAGAGCATCTGGTAGTTAGAATAATGCCACCTTTGAAGTTGCAATGCATTATTCCAAAGTGGGTAACACAGGAAATGGTGAGCCAGACGCATCTCTTGTCTGGATCATCTAAATACTGGTCTATCTACTTAGCTGTGTGCCTACAGAGAAGGAGCAGTCACTGCATTTCTGACACACACACACACACACTGTTCTCCTGACTGTATGAAGGAAGAACCTATTTCCTTTCAGTTTGAATGAAAGCTGGATTTGCATAAGGCCAGCCTTGTGACAACTGTAAAACCACTCAGAAGTAATTACAAAAACATAAGTTTGGGGAGGTGCAGGGAATTTTTTAAAAGGGCCAAAAGTTTAACCAGCATAAAACCAAACAGCTGCCTTGAGGAAAAAAGAACATCCAAACCCAAAGTGGGTAGACTGCCTGATCCATGGGAGAGAGTGAACTTTCCTTCTGAAGAGTACTGGATAGCAGCTGCGTGTGGGAGAACTCACTCTACTGCAGGAAAAAAAATCCCCACTAATTCCTCTTCTCTGGTTTAGCTGTATACAACCAAGAGATCTGGAAAGAAGCATGAGAAGCATTAGAGTCACTCAGAAGGAATCTAGATCCTTAGGAAATCACTGTGTCAACTTCAGTGTATTATAACCGCCCAAACTCATTACAGGATTGTTAGAGGGACGTAGTTCCAAAATACTATGCATTTGTTCCCATCAAAGTAATTAGGAGTGAGAAATAAGCATAGGACAAAACAGTCCATTATGTGGTGGGTAGGTGATTCAATTCAGGTGTGATCTGAAGATATGTCATCAGGGTACTAAAAAGCACACAGAGACCGTTATTTTATGGAAATAACTTTTCCTTCAGTTTTCAAAGAGGAAAATTAACTCTTATTTTGTTTAGCTTGCTGCTCAAGAGTTTCCTTTTGGAGTGCTTTCCTAATTTACTAGGAATGCAACACTTGTGGAATGCTAACAGTACTTCTGGCCAGAAAGAACGGAAACCCCCTCCTACAGAAACACAGGTCATTAATCAGTTCATAAAGCTGTTGTCAAGCACTGAACATAATTCACAATCAGAACAAGTGCATACAGAAGTCTTTCCATTTACTTAACAATCTACTTCAGGATGGCAATGGCTAAGTAGAAGGAATACTAGCTTTTAAGCCAGACATTTTGGATGCCCTTGTTTTGATCTATTTTTCTGGTCATTTTGGATTCCTCATAACTTTTCGCCATCTATGAAAATTTTGACGAAACACACACACAAAGAACTTTTTAAACTCTTGGCATAACATCACAGGCCAAACCTATACAAGTTTCACTGACTTTAAAGGAACTTCCTCCCTAATAAGTTTGTAGGTTTAGGATCGAAGTCTTAATGTACAATTTCTTTACCTGAACACATGATATGCATCACTAACTTCACTTTAATGGTAGGAGTTCTAAGGAGTTAATACTCTCTTGAACTTCTCCAAGATCTTATATGTTAACTAAATTTGTTATGACATAAAGTTGCATATACAAGAGACTACTTTGTTAGGTATTACTGAACTTGAGCCTGGAAGCTAAATAAAGAATCAGTGCAGATGAGCCAAAACTGTAGCAATATTTTTCTCCAGTGAGTATGACTCCTGGATGCAGAGTCTTCAAGAGGGAAATATCCAAGGGTACTGTAATGCTTGTAGAGCAGATTATTAAATCCATCATCATTAAATCCTAAACTTATTAGGGAGAAAGTTTTTTTAAAGTCAGTGAAACCTGTACAGGATCGGCCTGTAATGTTGTTCCAAGAATTTGGTTCACTTCTAAGCACGAGACAAGGGGGCAAACTCTTAAATTCTGAGAGGGAAGCACTGCATGCAAACTTCCAGCACCTTTAGCAGAGCAGCAGTTTGCTACAATTCAAGACTGAATTGGATTTGTTGTCACAACTGCAGTGACTCTCTAGGAGGTCTATGTATTTATTTAGTTAGCTTTCTCCTTCACTCCCAGTCATTTTAGTACTAGGGCTCTCTCTCTACTTTGCTTTATATCCATCTTCTAGCTAGAAGCAAGAAGGCAATATCAAATGTTCCTTATCTCTAAGTAAGTGAGAAGGAATACTGTATACACCCATGTATAAGTCAATCTCATGTATAAGCTAAGGACAGGTTTTGGGGCCAAAATTATGGATTTTGAAATGACCCATGTATGAGTTGAGGGTCATTCTGCAGAGAGCAGAAAACACTAGCACCAGCTCAAGGGGACAGCTGCCCCTGGCCACTGCTGCCTCCATTTTTCTACCCAGGCAGTAAGAAAGGTCTTTCGCCACTCTACTTAGTGAAGAGGATGGTTCCTTTTTTGAAAAAAAATATATAATACAATGTCCATCCTGGGGAAACCTGAAAGAAACACCAACTTCGTCTACTCTCTTGGCTCTCCTTTGTGGGAAGTGCCATTTTCCACCCAGGCAGTCAAAAAGGCCAGAAGTGGTACCACAATGGAGAGCGTAAAAGGGGTTGGTGCTTCTTTTAGGTCTTCTTGGGATGGACTAAGCTCTCACCCTTTGACACTCTGCTCAGGGAAAGGGCCAGTTCTTTTTTGTTTTTTAATAAGACTTCAGGTACAGTACTTACATAAGTCAACCCAGGTTTTGGAGGTCATTTTTTTTTTTACTAAGTATTTTACACTTATACACAAGTTATACAGTAATTTGTTTATGTCATCTTGACCTGGAACTATCCTAAATCTTTTAGGAAAGATTTCTGTTTTAAATTTTTCAAACAGAAAGTATGTTTTCTCTCTCTCTCTCTCTCAATCTCTCTCTCTCTCTCTGTATATGTCAAGCTATCTGCAACTGTGGTTGACATGTAATGCATAACGCTTAATGACATCATTGGGCAGCATCCCTAGGTCTCTGTTTCTGGCTTGGGAAGCTCAGGCATAATCCTGAACAGGCAACCTTATATAAGGCAAACATTTTGCACAGGAAAGATTGCCAAAAATGAGGGGTACTTTTCCCATAGGTAAGTGAACTATTTTGCCAAAAGTGCCTTCCCATTTCAGTGTAGCCCCAACCTAGATTCATCCCATATTATATCAAAGGAACCATGAAACTTTGAACAGTAAAGAAAATACCCTCATCTGCCTCAAGGCTACTTTTAAGATAAGCCTACACCCATTGTTTTATAAAGCTGCTTTCTGTAAACTTATTTCCAGGATCTATCAGTCCTAAGTGTAAACAGGAGGGAGAGGAAAGAGGTCACGCACACACTTATCTCTCTTGCAGCTGCAGTCTTGGGTGAAGCCAATGTACTTCTGCAACAGCAGCAATTTAAAAATCAGAGTTCACACATACTCTCTTTTATAGCATAACAGAGTATACTCAAAGTCACTTGCCCTTTGGTGAAAAGTTCATCTCACAGAAACAAACCGTTGTCACAAACCAGGATTACAAAAATAGAAGGCAAACAGCCTATAACTGTCGTATTGCTTGTGCATTAAGAGCAGTTGCCTGACCAAAAGAGCAAGACAGGAATGATCAGCAAAGCAGGAATGTCACAAAATTTCAATTTCAATTATAAGTCTGAATCTCCCCATATATTTTTTATATGTCTGAATCTCCCCATATATTTTTATATTATGAGACTGAATCTCCCCATATATTTTTTTTTAACTAGATCTCCCTACTCATTATAGCTTCTGTGGTGCATTCTTGGTGTATTGTAAGAGTCTACTGCATTTGTGACAGAGGTTTGTGGGCAGTGTGGGTGCACAAAGCAATACTTTACTGGATGACAGGGCGATACCAATATACCCCATTTGCTTATATTAATTATAATTTAAAATTATAATAAAATTATAATTTGCTTATATAACCATTATACACCGCTCACTGCAAAACTGAACTAGGTAACACATTGTTGTCGTCGTCATTACTTTTAAACATTATGTACTATATTCGAAACTCTTATTATAAAGGAGCAAAAAAATGGCAAAAATGGCCTGAAACAA